>JAKWJD010001760.1:16229557-16564557 GCA_027705065.1 Solanum peruvianum
TTGACTCTCTGACTGACATTAGGAGGTTCGTGGATGGTTCGCATCTAGTGCATCTCCTTTGACTACTTTGAATCAAAAGAGTAAAAAGTTTGAGTGGTCGGAGGTAAGTGAGAAGACCTTCCAATTGTTGAAAGATAGGCTTACTTCTGCTCTAGTGTTGACGTTACAAGAGGGTAAAAAGGGTTTTGTGGTGTATTGTGACGCATCATGAGTGGGTTTGGGGTGTGTTCTTTTGCAACACGGGAAGGTGATAGCTTATGCCTCTAGGAAACTAAAGGTACATGAGGGAAATTACCCTAGTCATGACCGTGAATTAGCGGCCGTGGTGTTTGCTTTTAAAATTTAGAGTCATTACTTGTATGAGGTTTATGTTGGTTTTTTTACCAATCATAAAAGTCTCCAATATTTGTTTACCCAAAAGGAGTTGAATCTCTGACAAAGAAGGTTTCTTAAGTTGTTGAAAGATATTGATATTACTGTCCTTTATCACCTGACAAAGCTAATGTAGTTGCAAATGCCCTAAGTCGGATGACTATCGGTAGTGTATCCCATCTTATCAAAGGCAAAAAGAACCTAGCAAGGGAAGTACATAGGTTTGCTAGGTTGGGGGTGAGGTTGGAGAGTTCTCAAGATGGGGGTGCCATAGTTCATCATATCTCCGAGTCATCATTAATGGTTGAGATGAAGTCCAAAAAACATCTTTATTTATCCTTAATGGAGTTGAAAAAATTAGTTCTCGGCAAGTTGAATGAACCATTCTCCTTAAGGGGTGATTGTTTCTTAAGGTACCAAGGAATATTATGTGTTCCAGATGTAGATTGGTTGAGGGATCGGATCTTAGAAGAAGCACAAGGGTCCCTTTACTCAATTCATCCGGCGGTGGACAAAAATGTACCATGACCTAAGGGAAATATTTTTGTGGGAAGCTCTAAAATGGAATATAGAGGTATTTGTCGCTAAGTGTCCGAATTGCCAACAAGTAAAGGCCGAACACCTAAAGCCGGGTGGCTGACTACATGAGATCCAAATTCCTACTTGGAAGTGGGAAGATGTCAATATGGACTTTGTAGTAGGTTTACCACGGACCCAAAATTCCTATGATTCCATATGGGTGGTTGTGGATCGATTGACTAAATCTACTCACTTTATTCCCGTCAAGTCTTCATATTCGGCGGAGGATTATGTAAAACTCTTCCTAGAAGAGATTGTGTGCCGCCATGGCATTCCTTCATCCATCATATCAGATTGGGGCACACAATTCACATCTAGATTTTGGCGGTCATTCAAAAAAAGGGTTAGGTACTACGGTGAATTCGAGCACCGCTTTTCATCCCCAAATGGATAGTCAAGAGGAGCGTACAATACAAACTCTTGAAGATATGCTTAGAGCGTGCATTATTAACTTTAAAGGGAGTTGGGATATGCATTTACCTTTACTGGAGTTTGCCTACAACAATAGTTTTCATTCATCCATTTCCATGGCTCCCTATGAAGCCTTGTATGATAGGAGGTGTAGGTCTCCTATTGGATGGTTTGAAGTGTGTGAGCCATCGCTTCTTGGTCCCAAGTTGATTTATAAGACTTTGGAAAAGGTTCATATCATAAGGGACCGGTTGCAAATGGCCTATAGTCTGCAAAAGTCTAATTCCAATCATAGGAGAAGGGATTTGAAGTTTGAAGATGGTGATAAGGTGTATTTGAAAATTTCACCAATGAAAAGGGTGTTTCGATTTGGAAAGAAAGTGATATTGAGTCCTTGTTATGTGGGTCCTTATTAAATCTTGCAAAGGGTTAGTATGGTTGCCTATGAATTTAAACTTCATAGTGAATTGTCTTTGGGTCATCTAGTTTTCCATGTTTTTATGTTGAAAAATTGTATTGGTGATGCTGACTCCATTATTTCTTTTCAGGGTCTTGGTGTCAAAGATAACCTCTCTTATGAGGAAGTTCCGGTTCAAATTCTTGATAGGCAAGTCAAGAAGTTGAGTAATAAAGAACTGGTTTCCGTAAAGTTGTTATGGAAGAATCATCTAGTTGTAGGTGGAACATGAGGCTGAGGCCTACATGAAGTCCCATTACCTTCATCTTTTTGCGAATTAAGGTTAGTCATTCTTATTAATAATATAAATATGATTAGAAAATTGAAGTTTCTTTATTTTTGGGTGCAGTTTTGTACATTATGCTTTTGTGAAAGAACTTACAGTGAAGTTACTGTAGTATTGCTATAAAAAACTTGAAATTTTGCTTTTTGCTTGTTTTTCGTTATGTTGTGCATTTTGATATAGTGAGTCTTCATGAAATTATAGGTAGCATGTTGTTAAGTTGAACTTTGTGCTAATTGACGCATATAATATGTATTGAGCTCATAAGTGTTGTGAGAAGGAAATGCCTCATGATGAAGTTTTTGGAGCCTTATGTGTGCTAATATGAGTTTTGATATTTGACTTGTTGAAATAACATGATTTACGTTGATTAGTTGGGTTGCTAGTCTTGGGTCCATTTCTTCCTTGAAAAGAATTTGTGCCTTTCGGGGATGAATGCTCCTAAGAGGGGGGATAATGTAACACCTTAAATATTCAAGACTCATTGTATATCCTAACATAGGTTTCGTAAAGTCTAAACACTATTTTTAAGTCCATTTTTTATGAATATAGGTCATTTTGGAATTTTCAGAACCAAAATGTCCAAAACATCTGGGATTTTAGTGTGCCTTAGCCATTTCGACTAACTTTTATGAGTCGGAAATGTATTTAAATTGGTAGAAAGGTAACTAATGGGTGTTTGTGTTTTTCCATAGTTGAAACATCCATGTACGACTCCCCAATGGACAACCAAGGGCCTTTGAGGATGATCCCCGTTGTTTGGTGCAGAACTACCTGGAAGTGTGCATCGACGAGAAAGAAGACAGCCAGAGTGTGGATTGACAGGGCATCCATGCCACCTTCGTTCCACACTTAGGCTGGTGCTGAAGGTGCCTTCACCTGCACAGTCTCTGGACTCATCGACAGAGAGCAGAGGTGCAGGCTACGGTCTGTGTGTGAATCAATGGGGCGTCGATGATACTGTCGTCCCACACATATAAAAATTGGAGGAATCCCTCTCCTGCAAAGTCTCTGACCGAGACGATGGAGTGCAAGACGGAGGGGGGTTGTCCGTCATCTCACAGACGGACTGTCGATCGGAGTCTCTCCCCTGAGGGTTGCATTTCACTATTAAATTTTAATGATTTAATTTAATTAATTAAGTGGGTAAGAGGTTAGTTGGGGATTAAAGGGAGAGTAATTACGTTTATTAAGTCCAACTATAAATACGCTCAACCCTCATTAACCTAAAGAAAACTCTAAAAATAAACTCTCTTCCATCTCTCTCCTTTCTCTCTTTAATTAGAAGATTTACTAGATGCTTAGCTTGGGAGGTTAATTGGGGACTGATGAAGGGTTGATTCATCTTCAATTCTCAATAAATCATTAAGGTATGGGTTCTATTCACCTTTAAGATCCTTTCCTCAACGGGTTCCCTTAAAAAAGATTTCAAAAAGATGAGTTTTCTTGTAGGTTTCATTCAATTACGAAATTGAAGTTATGGATTGTGTTTTTAAAGAATTATTAGGGTATATTGAGTAGATTAACATGTATTTCAACTTGTTTATGGTAATTGTTGATGGTTTGATCTGAATTGAAGAGTATAATCCTCTATACCTAAACTTAGGTAGTGATCTTGATCTATATTGTATTTTGATTATTCAATTGAGTTTGTTGATTATTTGATTACTATCTTATGGTGCTATTATTATTAAATTAAGATGAATTATAAACCTATCATGATAGTTCTTGAGATGTGATTTGGCCTATGAATTGTAATGTGAAATTAGCCTACGTACCTTTTCTCAAGTTATGATCTAAAGATTAATTGTGTTATAGAGATGCAATTTGCCTTGTTGTCTTATTGGTTATCATTGTGTTTTGATGTTACTCCCCAAGTTGGGTTGAGTTATGGGTTGATGGTAAGACTTTGATGATAGACTATGAGGAAGACTTGGTAAGTCTTAGAATCTCTATCTCTACTTCCAATTGTGATAACTTGTTAATAATGTCATGATATTACATTGGAGTATTCCTAATACTAGGATTATAGGGTATTATGATGTTGAATTGAATTGTCTTGACTATATTGTGAGGTTTAATAAGGTTTATGTGCTATAAGGATGGTGAAATTATCAATGTGCCTTAAAATGTTATGAAATGCTTAAGTGTTAACCTCACGTATATGAATTGTGATGAGGACTTATACTCATATAATTTTTAGTGAGATATTGATGATGATGAGTATACAAGGGGTGGACCCTATAGACTAAATAAAGTTATGATTGATAATTATAAGCTTAAAGACCTTTTAAAGAGGGACCCTTACTTAGAACCGAGTGAACAAGATAGAGAAGTATCCCTTCCCACATAGGGAAGGTAAAAACAATACATTATTCTTGAGATTGGAGACTATAATGCATGGCGCATAAAGAGGGTCCCAACTAAATATCCTATTTCTTGATCTTAGTTGCCCCTATAGAAATACTAGCTAGTGGATCCACGCAGTTGATATGTTTCATGTTTTGTACTACCTTGGTAAGTAGTCCGCCTTCTTTCTATGTAGGGTTTTTGTAACGACCTGTTTAGTCGTTTTGAGCAGCAGATTTTAATTCTGGAAAAACTGGCCAAGACCACGGGCACTGCGACGGACCGTCACAGGCACGACGGCCCGTCGAGGGTGCATCGTTTCAGCATACTTAGAATTCTGAAATTGGATACTGAAAAATCGACTCTCTGTAAATTGTGACGGACCTGCAAGACGAACCGTCACATCCACGACGAACCGTCGTGAGTTCCCGTTGCAAAACACTTCAACTTTTGAGAATTTGGTACAAGAAACGAGTTTCTGACCGTCAGGACGGAGGTGCAGGACGGACCGTCACTGGTGTGACGGGCCGTCACAGTTCACCTGGATTTTGGGAGGCTGCGACGACCATCGTGACGGACCGTCGCAGTCACGACGGCCCGTCACAGGTTGCGCAAATCCCAGGCAGAATAGGATTCCTCTACATGTTTTAAGGGTCATTTTGGACTATTCTTTCCTTAATTATAAAAATTGAGGGTTAATATTAATAAGTCTAATTACTTGGGGGTTAAAAGAGGTAACCTTAAGTTAATTAGTGGGTTCTATTGTCCTCTTTTAGTCTTAATTATATGATAATTAGGGTAAAGGAAAGAGGGTTTGAATAAAACAAACAGAAAGAACAAGAGAAAGAGAGGGATCGATCGAGAGGGAGGAGAAAACGCAGCTTGAGGATTAGCTTGTTTGATCAATTCTTCGGTGGAGGTAGGTTATGGTTTATTTTACGATATTCGTAGTGAACTCTTAATAGTGAATGATATGTATTGATAGTATTGTAAACCCTGCTATGTGCTTAATTGTATGCTAGCATGATTGTGATTATGAAATTGTGATGAATTAACAAGCATGATGAAGCTATTGAATCCCAAATCTTGAAAGAACCCTAATTCACTTGTTAATAATGATGCCTTAGTGTAAAAGAAGGCTTGATAAATTATATAATGAGATTGATGATGCCTTAGTATGAAAGAAGGCTTGATGAATTAGGGGATCGGGTGCCACGTTCCGGTACCAGGATAGAGATAGAGGATCGGGTGCCACGTTCCGGTACCAGGATAGAGATAGAGGATCAGGTGCCACGTTCCGGTACCAGGATAGAGATAGAGGATCGGGTGCCACGTTCCGGTACCAGGATAGAATGAATATGAGGATCGGAGTGTCACGTTCCGACACCAGGATAGAATATGGATCGGGCGCCACGTTCCGGTACCAGGATAGTATATGAGGATCGGAGTGTCACGTTCCGACACCAGGATAGAATATGGATCGGGTTCCACGTTCCGGTACCAGGATAGTATATGAGGATCGGGTGCCACGTTCCGGCACCAGGATAGAATATGGATCGGAGAGTCACGTACCGACACAAGAGGAAGAAAGATAATGAATCTTGAAAGATAATTAATATACTCAATCTAATGAACCAATTCCCAAATGAGTATGGTATTGAGGCTTGAGTCCTCATGTGTGAACTTGACGGAAATTGTTAATGATATAATATTGTTGTTGCTTCATGTTGAGTATTGTAGTTGAGTTACATTATTATTGATATATACTGTTCCCTATTTTGAGTTGGCCGATGATATCTACTCAGTACTTGTGGTTGTACTGACCCCCTACTTTTATGTTTTCTTCTTTGTTATTTGTGTAATGCAGCAAACGTTCCGTCAACTTCAACTCAACAAAAGATCTAGCCAGTCTTCACTTCATCGGAAATTCAGGGTGAGCTAATGCGTCTAGCTTGGACTGGGTCTTCTTCTTCAAGTCTTGATGCCTTGAACTTCCGGCATGGACTAGCTAGTATTTGTTTTAGCTTCTTAGACGTTTTAGCTTAGTAATTTGAGGATAGATGTTCTTGTGATGATGACTTCCAGATTTTGGGGATAATAATAATATTTTTGAATTGTTTTATTAATGAGTTTAAGTCTTCCGCATTTCTTTTGTTGATATTGTATTAAAATGTTAAGGTTAGGTTGGTTGGTTCGCTCACATAGGAGGGTAAATGTGGGTGCCAGTCGCGGCCCCGGTTTTGGGTCGTGACAAACTTGGTATCAGAGCATTAGGTTCATTGGTCTCATCACACAAGAACGAGTCTAGTAGAGTCTTAAGGAACGGTAGGGGGACGCCTTTACTTTTCTTTGAGATGCTATAAGACTTTAGGAAAATTCCATTCTTTCATTCTTTCTTTCGTGCTACTACTTGAGTCCAATTGGTATCTAGGTGATACAAATTGGTATCTGACCATCTTCACTCTATTTCGCAGATGGTTAGAACTAGAGCAACGACCGCACCAGCAGCAACAACGGAAAGACATGAAACGACTGAGCCAGCCACTGGGGCTGTGGCTCGAGGAGGAACAGTGGCAAGAGGCCGCGGTAGAGGTCGTGGGAGGACGTCCTCTAGAGGAAGAGGACGAGCACCTAGTCCATCTGAGGCTAGGGCGGTGACTCCTCCACCGACTGAGGAGGTAGTAAGAGAGGGTGAGGAAGGGGAAACTGAACAGGGGCAGAATGAGGAAATGCCACCCCAACCTACCCCAGAGATGATCAATCAGGTTCTTGCTTACCTTAGCGGGTTATCCGATCAGGGTCAAGCACCTCCAGTGGTTTCTGCACCAACACCTCCGGTTTCCGAGATACGACATGCGGCTACTATGGCTCCCCGCATGGATGCATCATTGGGAATAGGCACATTTCCACGTCTGACTACTGGGCCTATTATTACAAATGATCAGCATGAACTTTTCAGTAAGTTCTTGAAATTGAAACCTCAAGTCTTTAAGGGCGCAGAATCAGAGGATGCCTACGATTTTCTGGTTGATTGTCATGAGCTACTACACAAGATGGGTATAGTAGAACGGTTTGGCGTTGAGTTCGTGAGCTATCAGTTTCAAGGAAACGCCAAAATGTGGTGGCGGTCACATGTTGAGTGTCAACCAACAGAGGCACCACCTATGACTTGGGAATCATTCTCTACCCTGTTTATGGAGAAGTATATCCCAAGGACCTTGAGAGATAGAAAAAGGGATGATTTCTTGAGTCTCGAGCAAGGTAGGATGACGGTTAACGCATATGAGGCTAAGTTTCGTGCTTTATCAAGGTATGCCACCCAACTATGTTTCCGTCCACAAGAACGGATCCGCCGTTTTGTGAAGGGGTTGAGGTCAGAATTGCGGATTTCAGCCTTACAGATAGCGGCAACGGCAACATCCTTCCAAGAGGTGGTAGACTTTGTGATAGAGGTGGAAGGAGTGAAGCCAGATGACTTCACCACAACGTCGACATCAAAGAGGTTTCGAAGGGGAGGTGAGTTTAATGGTTCTCACTCTAGAGGACAGAGCTCCGGAGGTTACGCAAGTCGACCAATTCATTCTTCACTACAGACTGTAGTTGGGGGTCCACCTCAGACCGGTCAACGTTTCTCTGAGGGGCTGATGCGTGAACCCAGAGAATGTTATGGATGTGGGGAGATTGGACACATTAAGAGGTATTGTCCAAACCAGAGTTACAGAGCCCCACTAGCTAGAGGTAGAGGTGGTCATGGTAGAGGCCGTTATTCTGGAGGGCGTGGTGGTCGAGGTAATGGTGGTCACCACAACGGCAGAGGTGATGGGCAAATGGGAGCCACTACGACACAACATGGTAGGGGCAACGGACAGACTGGTGATAGGGCCCATTGTTACGCTTTCCCTGGGAGATCTGAAGCGGAGGCGTCTGATGCTGTTATCACAGGTAATCTTTTGGTTTGTGATTGCATGGCATCTGTATTATTTGACCCTGGCTCCACGTTTTCATATGTATCTTCATCATTTGCTAATGGTCTAAATTTGCATTGTGAATTACTTGACATGCCTATTCGTGTTTCTACTCCGGTGGGTGAGTCTGTGGTAGTTGAAAAGGTATATAGGTCTTGTTTGGTGAATTTTGTGGGGAGCAACACTTATGTAGACTTGGTTATTTTAGAAATGGGTGACTTCGATGTAATTCTGGGTATGACTTGGCTTTCTCCGAATTTTGCGATCTTGGATTGTAATGCTAAAACGGTGACGTTAGCCAAGCCTGGGACAGATCCGTTAGTGTGGGAGGGTGACTACACTTCCAATCCGGTGCGTATCATCTCCTTTCTTCGTGTTAAGAAGATGGTTAGAAAAGGGTGTTTAGCTTTCTTGGCACATCTCAAGGATGACACTACCCAAGTACCCTCGATTGAGTCAGTTTCGGTAGTCCGTGAGTTTTTGGATGTGTTCCCTGCAGACCTTCCTGGCATGCCACCGGATAGGGATATTGACTTCTGTATCGATCTTGAACCGGGTACTCGCCCCATTTCTATACCCCCTTATAGAATGGCTCCCCCGGAGTTAAGAGAGTTAAAGGCACAACTTCAAGAGTTGTTGAGCAAAGGCTTCATTAGACCAAGTGCATCTCCTTGGGGTGCTCCGATGTTGTTTGTAAAGAAGAAGGATGGGAGTTTTCGAATGTGCATAGATTACCGGCAGTTGAACAAGGTAACTATTAAGAACAAATATCCTCTTCCACGCATTGATGACTTATTCGATCAACTACAAGGTGCTTGTGTCTTCTCGAAGATCGACTTGAGATCCGGTTATCATCAATTGAAAATACGGACAACGGACGTGCCAAAGACCGCTTTTCGGACTAGGTATGGGCATTATGAATTCGTAGTGATGTCCTTTGGCCTTACAAATGCCCCCGCTGCTTTCATGAGCTTGATGAATGGGATATTTAAGCCGTATTTGGATCTCTTTGTGATCGTATTTATAGATGATATACTGGTATATTCTAAAAGTAAGGAGGAACACGAGGAGCATTTGAGAATTGTGTTGGAAATGTTGAGGGAGAAAAAGCTTTACGCCAAGTTCTTTAAGTGTGAGTTTTGGCTAGATGCAGTGTCCTTCTTGGGGCATGTAGTTTCTAAGGAGGGAGTGATGGTGGATCCTTCTAAGATTGAGACAGTGAAGAATTGGGTAAGACCCACTAATGTGTCAGAAATACGGAGTTTTGTTGGGTTAGCTAGCTACTACCGCCGCTTTGTCAAGGGATTCTCTTCTATTGCTTCCCAACTGACGAACTTGACTAAGCAGAATGTTCCATTTGTATGGTCGGATGAGTGTGAGGAAAGCTTTCAGAAACTCAAGACTTTGTTGACTACTGCACCAATTCTTACCTTGCCGGTAGAGGGTAAGAACTTCATCGTTTATTGTGATGCATCCTATTCTGGGTTGGGTGCAGTGCTAATGCAAGAGAAGAATGTGATTGCTTATGCTTCGAGGCAATTAAAGGTGCATGAACGTAACTATCCGACCCACGATTTGGAGTTGGCCGCGGTAGTATTTGCACTAAAGCAATGGAGACACTATTTGTATGGGGTTAAGTGTGAGGTCTATACGGACCATCGTAGCCTACAGTATGTCTTCACTCAAAAAGATTTGAACTTGAGACAGACGAGATGGATGGAACTACTGAAGGACTACGACATCACCATCTTGTATCATCCGGGAAAAGCGAACGTTGTGGCAGATGCTTTGAGTAGAAAGGCCGGAAGCATGGGAAGTCTAGCTCATTTGCAAGCTTCTAGACGCCCATTGGCTAGAGAAGTGCAGATTTTGGCTAATGACCTTATGAGGTTAGAAATAAATGAGAAGGGAGGATTGCTAGCTTGTGTGGAGGCAAGATCCTCCTTCCTTGACAAGATTAAGGGGAAGCAGTTTGATGATGAGAAATTGATCCGGATTCGAGATAAGGTGTTGCAAGGAGAGGCTAAAGAAGCAACAATTGATGAGGAAGGTGTTTTGAGGATTAAGGGAAGGGTATGTGTACCCCGCATCGATGATTTGATCAACACTATTCTGACAGAGGCTCATAGTACAAGGTATTCTATACATCCGGGTGCAACCAAGATGTATCGTGACCTGAAGCAACACTTCTGGTGGAGTAGAATGAAGCGCGATATTGTTGACTTTATTGCCAAATGTCCAAACTGTCAACAAGTAAAGTATGAACACCAAAGGCCCGGAGGAACGCTTCAGAGAATGCCCATTCCTGAATGGAAGTGGGAGAGAATCGCAATGGACTTTGTGGTTGGTCTTCCAAAGACAATGGGTAAGTATGACTCCATTTGGGTGATTGTGGATAGGTTAACTAAGTCTGCTCATTTCATTCCGGTCAAGGTGACTTACAATGCAGAAAAGTTAGCAAAAATCTACATCTCAGAAATCGTTCGATTGCATGGGGTTCCACTATCCATCATATCAGATAGAGGTACGCAGTTTACTTCTAAGTTTTGGAAAACATTGCATGCTGAATTGGGTACAAGGTTGGACCTTAGTACTGCGTTTCACCCTCAGACTGATGGTCAGTCTGAACGAACGATTCAAGTGTTGGAGGATATGCTTCGTGCGTGCGTGATAGAGTTTGGTGGCCATTGGGATAGCTTCTTACCTTTGGCAGAGTTTTCATACAATAATAGCTATCACTCCAGTATTGATATGGCCCCATTTGAAGCATTGTATGGGAGGAGGTGTAGATCTCCCATTGGGTGGTTTGATGCATTTGAGGTTAGACCTTGGGGTACTGACCTCTTGAGGGATTCGTTAGATAAGGTGAAGGGCATTCAAGAAAAGCTTCTAGCGGCGCAAAGTAGACAAAAGGAGTATTCAGACCGAAAGGTTAGAGACTTGGAGTTCATGGAAGGTGAACAAGTCTTGTTGAAAGTTTCACCCATGAAAGGGGTGATGCGGTTTGGAAAAGAGGTAAGCTAAGTCCAAGGTATATCGGACCATTCGAGGTACTAAAGAGAATAGGGGAGGTGGCTTATGAATTAGCCTTGCCCCCAGGGCTGTCCGGAGTGCATCCGGTATTCCACGTATCCATGTTGAAAAGATACCATGTAGATGGAAACTACATCATCCGTTGGGATTCAGTTTTGCTTGATGAGAATTTGACTTATGAGGAGGAACCAGTTGCTATTTTAGATAGAGAGGTTCGCAAGTTGAGGTCGAGAGAAATTGCATCCATCAATGTCCAATGGAAGAATCGACCGGTTGAAGAAGCTACTTGGGAGAAGGAGGCAGATATGCAAGAAAAATACCCACATCTGTTTAAAGATTCAGGTACTCCTTTTCGCTGGGTAAATTGATATCTATTTAACGACCTGTTTAGTCGTTTTGAGCAGCAGATTTTAATTCTGGAAAAACTGGCCAAGACCACGGGCACTGCGACGGACCGTCACAGGCACGACGGCCCGTCGAGGGTGCATCGTTTCAGCATACTTAGAATTCTGAAATTGGATACTGAAAAATCGACTCTCTGTAAATTGTGACGGACCTGCAGGACGTGCCGTCACATCCACGACGAACCGTCGTGAGTTCCCATTGCAAAACACTTCAACTTTTGAGAATTTGGTACAAGAAACGAGTTTCTGACCGTCAGGACGGAGGTGCAGGACGGACCGTCACTGGTGTGACGGGCCGTCACAGTTCACCTGGATTTTGGGAGGCTGCGACGACCATCGTGACGGACCGTCGCAGTCACGACGGCCCGTCACAGGTTGCGCAAATCCCAGGCAGAATAGGATTCCTCTACACGTTTTAAGGGTCGTTTTTGACTATTCTTTCCTTAATTATAAAAATTGAGGGTTAATATTAATAAGTCTAATTACTTGGGGTTTAAAAGAGGTAACCTGAAGTTAATTAGTGGGTTCTATTGTCCTCTTTTAGTCTTAATTATATGATAATTAGGGTAAAGGAAAGAGGGTTTGAATAAAACAAACAGAAAGAACAAAGAGAAAGAGAGGGATCGATCGAGAGGGAGGAGAAAACGCAGCTTGAGGATTAGCTTGTTTGATCAATTCTTCGGTGGAGGTAGGTTATGGTTTATTTTACGATATTCGTAGTGAACTCTTAATAGTGAATGATATGTATTGATAGTATTGTAAACCCTGCTATGTGCTTAATTGTATGCTAGCATGATTGTGATTATGAAATTGTGATGAATTAACAAGCATGATGAAGCTATTGAATCCCAAATCTTGAAAGAACCCTAATTCACTTGTTAATAATGATGCCTTAGTGTAAAAGAAGGCTTGATGAATTAGGGGATCGGGTGCCACGTTCCGGTACCAGGATAGAGATAGAGGATCGGGTGCCACGTTCCGGTACCAGGATAGAGATAGAGGATCGGGTGCCACGTTCCGGTACCAGGATAGAGATAGAGGATCGGGTGCCACGTTCCGGTACCAGGATAGAATGAATATGAGGATCGGAGTGTCACATTCTGACACCAGGATAGAATATGGATCGGGTGCCACGTTCCGGTACCAGGATAGTATATGAGGATCGGAGTGTCACGTTCCGACACCAGGATAGAATATGGATCGGGTGCCACGTTCCGGTACCAGGATAGTATATGAGGATCGGGTGCCACGTTCCGGCACCAGGATAGAATATGGATCGGAGTGTCACGTACCGACACAAGAGGAAGAAAGATAATGAATCTTGAAAGATAATTAATATACTCAATCTAATGAACCAATTCCCAAATGAGTATGGTATTGAGGCTTGAGTCCTCATGTGTGAACTTGACGGAAATTGTTAATGATATAATATTGTTGTTGCTACATGTTGAGTATTGTAGTTGAGTTACATTATTATTGATATATACTGTAACCTATTTTGAGTTGGCCGATGATATCTACTCAGTACTTGTGGTTGTACTGACCCCCTACTTTTATGTTTTCTTCTTTGTTATTTGTGTAATGCAGCAAACGTTCCGTCAACTTCAACTCAACAAAAGATCTAGCCAGTCTTCACTTCATCGGAAATTCAGGGTGAGCTAATGCGTCTAGCTTGGACTGGGTCTTCTTCTTCAAGTCTTGATGCCTTGAACTTCCGGCATGGACTAGCTAGTATTTGTTTTAGCTTCTTAGACGTTTTAGCTTAGTAATTTGAGGATAGATGTTCTTGTGATGATGACTTCCAGATTTTGGGGATAATAATAATAGTTTTGAATTTTTTATTAATGAGTTTAAGTCTTCCGCATTTCTTTTGTTGATATTGTATTAAAATGTTAAAGGTTAGGTTGGTTGGTTCGCTCACATAGGAGGGTAAATGTGGGTGCCAGTCGCGGCCCCGGTTTTGGGTCGTGACAGTTTTATGACACCGGATCCAACAGTAGCTCATGTGGTCTATGTCGGTTAGGACAAGATGTTCCCGAAAAGGTAAAACTAATTAAAGGACTTGAACTCTATATTGGATAACCTAAAGAGTCTAGCCTAGTCTAGGTAGGGGTATGATACTTTACCTAGACATTGCACTAGCTAGCTTTGAGGGGAGTCTTAGGAGGAGGTTCTTATATATGTTTATATTATGATAATATATGATGTATATATATTGAACATGGAACATTGTTGATACTATATGTTAATTAGTTAATTTATGAATATTGCTTGAATTATAATGATAATATATGATGAAATGTAATTTTAAATGCCATGATATGTCAAGTTGGACATTCGTCATATTTTCTGGTTAAGGATACTTTATTGAGTAAGGTTATGGGGCTTTGCTTGGTTATTGATTTTGTTGACTTGATAACGACTTGTGTGTAGTTGTCTTGCTTATTATGATATGGTTAACTCTTATTCATTATTCTGATATTATTCCTTGATGTTAGGGTTGTATTGAATCATGGTTTCAAGTATGTTGGGATAAGTATTACTTGTATGATAACAAGCATTTTGGTTGATTGATATGACTTGCTTGACTTTGGATTAAGTCCCTAAAGGGTAAAATGACATGTTTTGATAAAAAGTCCATTTTAGCATGTTTTGCTTGTGTATGTGCATAAGATCTCATACTTAGTACATGTGGAGTACTAACCCCCTTTTCTTTCCTTTTCGTCAAAAATTTTAGGTTCTGATCGTTGAAGAGTTTTGGGAGGCGTCATTGTTTAAGACTTCGATTCTTCCTTTCTTCAAAGTAGGGTAGGTCCTCACTCTCAAGGACAATGCGATCATCTAGCTTTCATTTTTGTTATGAGCTTAGTGACTCTGTCATTCCTTTCGTTGTTATATGAATATTGTACTTTTGTATGACCTACACCAGGTCTTGTTGAATTGATGTAAGGGATATGCCCATATGGTGATATTTGTTTAAATTGTATGAGATGAGACAATCATTGAAAAATTTTCTATATTCTTATATATGTATGTGTAATAAAAGTATAAGGCTATGTAACCTTCATATATGAAGGGTCTATATATACGCGATATGAATATAAAATATGTGTATGTAGAGGTCTATGTAAAACTCCGATAGTGATAATGAAAGTTTTAAAATTTTCCGCGTTTTTTTAACCTATGAAAGTAATTAAATGAAAATAACAGGCTAGTATTAGTCCTTCAAAAGGACGACGACACCGGTTACATATAGGGGGTAAAACCTGATGTGATATAGACTTTGAGATGGATCATGATGTGTCTTTAAAGATATTATGATTATGGGTTGACATCATGCTTTTAAATAGTTTTTGTTTATATTCCATTGTTTTAAGCTGATTTATATAGAAATGAGCTTATATAAGTATGAATAGTTGAGTATTTTGAGTTGTGTACCTTAATTTGAGAAATCTTGAGTTGGTTTGTGCTTCATTGAGTCGAGTATCATATCTTTGAAGTTTAGTATCTAATCTTTGGGTTGATTATCTAATCTTTGAGTAGAGTATCTTATTTCATGATCTGATTTGAGTTTAAAAGAGGTAAGTGTGTTTGTTTTTTTATCAAGTTTAATTTCTATGTTTTATGCTTTTGAATTCCCCTAACATGCTCGTACATTCCACGTACTGACCCATTTGACATCTATCTTCTGATGATGCAGACACAAATATTCAGTATCATCAATAGGAGCTTCTTTCATACATCCAAGAGTTTGAGGTAGCTATGGAGAGCCTCATTTCTTCTAAAGGATTTCCTTTACCTTTAAGTTATGTTAGTTGTTAGGATGTCGTGGGTATTGTCCCGACTTCCAGCTTTATCAGTTAGAGGCTTCATAGATAGTCAGTATAGTTGAGGAGTCTATATTAATTATTTATTTTATTAAATGGTTTAAAAACTAAAGTTTCCTTTTTATGGAACCTTGTATATATTTAATCATACATAGTTTTCTTTGGACTTACACTTGTATTTAAGTTTTATGAACCTTTATTTAAGTTTTTAACTTTTGCATGCTTAAGTTAGTCTGCTGCTTTTGGTTAAGCAGGATAAGGATTCACTTGAGGACCAATAATGATTCATGAGTGTCGGCCACGACAAGTGTGTAGACTCGGGTCGTGACAAATTTGGTATTAAAGCCTAGAGTTTAAGTGTCCTAGGGTGTCTATGAACTCGTATCAATAGGATCTTATTTATTGTTTTGAGGGCCCACTTCTATGAATGAGGTACTATTGGTCATCAAAGAAATGTTTCCCTTATTTCATATTCTTAATCGTGCAAAGGAGATAAGTCATAGATATCTACTTTAACTCGTGCATTCTCATATTCGTTTGACTACCCATCATTCTATAGTAGTTGAAAAGTAAATTTTAACGCCTTATCGATGAATTGTTCTTACCAAGAGTTTTGAAAAGTCAAGAGACTCTAGAGGGGTTTAAGAAAAGTCCAAGATTAAGTTAATTTGTTTCAGACGAATGCACCCATATTCACATGAATCATGCGTTTGAGCTAAAGGCGAGTTGTACTATTTTCCTTAAATATTGTTTCCAATGAGATCTTTATGAGAAATTATATTTAGAGAGTTGGTATGATTTTCACTCGAAAGAGTAGCATAAGCTTTGAGAACCTTAGCAGTAGTAGCGAAAGAGCTCTCAGTTAGAGTAAAGTATGCAGAGGTTTACTAATCTTAATAAGGGAGATACTGATGCGATAATACTATGTTACTATATTTATGCACCTAGAAAGGTAATAATAAAGAGTTACCTTGGTAGACTAAGAATATAAGAGTTGTGAAGAATTCAGTTTGTAGGTAGAGTAAGTATTGCAAGTCAATATGAGATAGAGTATACCTTAACTAGAAAGGAGTTATGATGATGTGTCATTGTGTTAGTAATGACCAATTATAAGTGGTTAATATAAATAGAAGAGCCAGAGTATTAATAATATGATAGATTAATGTAGGCTTATGAATTTTGAAAGGAGAACCTCATGGTACTTAGAGGATGATAGAGTAACTTGAGAAATAATGTACAATAAATGAGTAAGTAGTTCTTAAGATGTGAAGTGGACATGTGATAGAAAAATTGTATGTTTGAATAAGAGGTGAGGATTGACTATTTGTCGTAAGGTCCCAGTGTATGAATGTTTCTGAGTTTGCATAGTAGACGAGTAATCATATTCATATTGAGGTTTAGTAATAAACATTAAGCATGAATTTGAGATGTGTGTAATGATCAAAACAATGACAACATAAGGGTGATGATTTTAGTCTTGGGAGTTGATGTGGTAGACTTGACATACTATTGGAAAGGATTTGAGATGTTGTAGCAATGAATGTTAGTATTACAAGTGAGAGACTCGAACCTTTAGATAAGGGCAGTGAAGTCTCGCTAATTAAGAAGAATAATAAGAGCATTAAGAGAATCTAGACAATTTAGATATAATGGAATAAGTACATAGCTTTCAAGTGTTAGCTTTAGACCGAAGGGGAATATGAAAAGATGAAAAATCAAATCAGGTGTTGAGATTTCTTAAGGAGATGGTTAGTAAGAGTCCATGGAGTGTTAGAGTACTAATATAGGGATGAGATATAATCTGAACATAAGTACATCATCAATGTTTAAGCAATATGGTATCTAGATACGCCATCAATCTTTATGCGGTATAACTTCCCGAGTAATCAATGATCATATTAAGATAGGATTTTGATATGTTTTATGAAAGAATATTCAAGAGATGGTTGTCGTTTATTGAAAGTCCCATAGTAGTAAATGCATGGTTCTTTAAGGGGTTCTTCTTAGTATGAAAGGGGGTTATGAGACTTCATTTATACATTGCACAAGTAGACATTGCGAGGGATCATGGTATATCTTTAAGGATATTATGATTCTGAGTTAACATCATATTTTGAAACAATTTTTCTTTATATTGCACTTGTTTTAAGCTGCTTTATATCTAAATGAGTTTAGTTACGTATCAAGAGTTTGTATTTCTAGTTAAGTACAATAAATTGAGTATCCTGAGTTCGTATGGGATTCATTGAGTTGAGTATCATATATTTGAAGTTGAGTATCTAATATTTTATTTGAGTATCTTATTCTTGATTTGAGTTGAGTTCAGATGAGGTAAGTATATTTCATTTTTATCAAGTTCAAGCCTATGTTTTATGCTTTAGAATTCCCCTTACATGCTCGTACATTCCATGTACAAAAGCTATTTTGACCTACATTTCTCATGATGCAGATACAAGTATTTAGGATCATCAACATGAGCTTCATTGAAACATTTTAAGAATTCGAGGTAGCTATGGTGAGCCTCATTGCTTTCGGAGAGTTTAATTTACCTTCAGTTATGTAAATTGTTAGGATATCGTGGGTCCTGTCCCGACTTCTATCTTTATTAGTTAGAGGCTTCATAGATAGTATAGTTGAGGAGTCTGTATTAATAATTTATTTTACTAAATATTTTAAAGACTAAAGTTGACTTTTTTATGGAGAGTTATAAATATTTAATCATACTGAGTTTTCTTTCTACTTACAATTGTATTTATGTTTTATGAACTTCATTTGAGTTTTTAACTTTTTCATGTTAAAGTTAGTCTTCCGCTTGCAGTCAACAATGATAATGATTCTCCTGGGACGAGCAATGGTTCTTGAGTGCCGGTCACGTCCAATGTGTACATTCGGGTCGTGACAAGAAAAATTATGCTGATAACATGTTATGAAGTGATATAAAACAAGAGAAGAATAAAGTAGAGAGAAGAGAGAAGACTTCTTATTTCTCTTGAAGTATATTTAGGATTCATGGATTTTATTTACAATGAAGGAAAATTCTTTTATTTATAGGGGAACTTAACTTGGTCCACATGTAGGACTCCTAACCATATCCCAAAAGGACTCCACATAATATGTCATTTACTAAAATACAAATATGTTTACAACAATATTAATTTAACATTAAAGAAAATTATCAAGAAGACCTATAAAAGATACATTTTTAATTAAGAAGGTGAAGTAAAAGATTCATTATTTTTTGGATTAATTATGATAAAAAAATTCATGTCTTCTGTATAATTTGTTTGTATATAATTAATTTTTTTAATCCGACAATTTTTGTAGTATCACCACGTATGTTCATTGGTTAAATTTTTCTCATATAGTTGTTCTCCCTTTGTTTTGTTAAGAAACCATAACTCTATTGGAAATAATAAACATATTGAAAAATATATTTTCTTGTTTACTTAAATTTTAAATGATATAAATATTAAAAAAGGGCTAAAAGTCTAGTAACTGGTTAGTGCATATCAAATACTAGTTTATGGGGATATGCGTTTCACATTTGCCCCCAATAATTTATAGAATTTCAACAAGCATAAGGGTGAAGACGTAGTGGGTACCCTCTAGATGTAACATTGACACATAGAACCCCGAAGAACTACATACAAGACATTTAGCTCTAATTACATGAGAAAAAGAACAATAAAAGTGAAACAAAATTTCAAAGTCCAAACATTTTATTAATGAAAAACAGAAGTCTACACATCTTATCTCATCACAAACATTTAATACAAAAGAAAAAATTGGGCCTAGCCCATACATCATGTACCAAAGAAAGAAACATGAAATAAACTTAATACAATGAAACTCTATTCTCGAAGCATTATAACTCACCACAACTTAAAAATCTCCAAAATTCAACAATTAGCTATGGAACTGATGATCCCGATGGTTGGGGATATTTGGGGAATATTTAGGAAAGAGTATGCTTTAGTATAAAACAACAACCATATTATCCTTGCATACAAATATTTAAAAAATATGCTAAAGGGACATTTCATTTCATGACATGCAATTGAGTAAACTAAAATATAATATAAGAGTGTTCCAATAGACAATTCAGAAAATATGGCCAGTGAAATCTCATTATCTATAAAAACCTTTGAACGCATTTGTGATACTTCTTGAAGTAACGTTAGTTCAGCATTAATGTTGGAAATTAGCCATAACTGACACAGAGAGTATATGAGCTGTAACGTGATTCCCTGGTGTCTCCCATACCCAAATGGGTTGTCCTACATGACCAAGTAGAACCATGAACTTATAGCTTATGTGGATCAAATAGATTATAAACCTATGAGAAACCTCTTCTAGAAAGAGCTTCCATCTAAAGAGACTGCTTTTAGAAACACAACTTTTACTATGGGGGAGCTTCCATCTTACATCAATATTCACTCGTTAATAATTATAAATCCCAAGGAATAGTTATTAAGTCTTGATTTATCTTATCATAGACTAGTTCGTTATATATTGCGTGAGAAAACTTTCACCATCAATGATGTATTGATAATAGTTTTTAGCCTTTGATTCAATTAGGTGAGAAAACCTTTCAACCTAAGAAACCTTATTATGTGAGTAGACCTTTCACATCATGCTAATATATGTTTATGAGAATATCCTTTGAATAACACTACAACAACATCATCATTGGTACTTTACTTTCAAAGAAACCTTAAAACAAAGACATAGACTTCATAAGAACATTCAATAGTCCATAATTTACCTCTTGAATATCAAAGCCCATTTTCAATCATCATTAATTAGAAAAATAGGTTAGACATGGATTTTTCCAGAACTTCATGTAAAGCTTGATAAATATGCTTAGTTTTAAAAAAGTCTCCATGTACATTAAAATCCCAGATCACATGATTCATTACTTGAAAACATGAGGGTTTAAATTTTTTATCGCATATAATCATTAAATCATAATAAATCATCAATTTATACTTGAATTAAACATAATTCAATTATTTAAATAAATTTTTAAAAGAACCCATGATAATTGAAGAAAAACCTAACACATCGGGAACTTTTACATTTTGAAATTTTAGAATTTGAGAACTCCTTGGATGAAAACTATACTATCATACTACCAAAGCAAAAAGAAATTGAAGTATGGAAGCATGCTCTTGAACCATAAATTGAATATCCTTCTTTCTCTACTTCAAAATTCTAGAGAGATAATTATTTGATGGGAAAAACTTTTGGGGATTTATTTTTGTCATTGGATATAATGTCTTGACCATATGAGTTTTGGGGTTAAAATAAAACATTTAGGGGTCATATACTTGGGAAAAATGACATGGATTTGATCTAATTAAAAAAAAAAGATCAATTAACCCTTAACATACAGTGCGCTACCACTTGACTAGGTGAGGCTCAAAGAGTTGTGCTCCTTACCACGAGTCGAGGTTTCATTTGTTCTTGGAAGAGTGGATATGGTGCCACCCATTTCTCCCCCCTACAATTATCTTAGGATCATGACCCTTCCAACGGTCGTGGCGTCCTTCATGAACCATATTCAGGGAGGGTCCATATTTGGGGTAGTGTATTCTAGATATTTCTTAGTCCTCCACGAACCTCACCATGAATCGTGGTCCTCACCACGAATCTTCATGGTGGTAATGTCAGGTGAGGTAGTTCTTTGTGAACTGATCCCAAGCTGCTTCCCTTTTAGGTTGTTTCCATCTCACTTCCCCCTAGTGTAGCGTACTAGATTCTGAGATGTTTCATTATATCTTCCTTGGGTGAGACTCTAGACACCTTTATAACGAAAATGACTTAATACTAGTAGCCCAACATACGTGCAACTTGTCAAAATGCACACAACTAAGAAGGAAACATTAATACAAAATTAAACATACTCAATGAACGATAAATAAAGTAGGAACTATACGTAACAAACAAAGATGTATTGAAATTTAAAAATTTGTTATCTTGAAGGAGGAACTTCCTTCTCCAAGCTAAAATCATGCTCAACACAATTACATGCAGCCTTTATGCAGTTTATACTTTAAATTATACTTAAAGCATGTTCATCATGTTATCTCCTGGTGTCTATAGGCAACTCATTCTCAATGCATAACAACATGAGGCAAATCAATCATGTAAACTCCTTTTCTTCAGAACACATGTTTTCATGAACATACATAACATAAGGAAATCATGGAAAATCATATAACACATGACTCCAAAACATAGGAAAATCCAAGAGGAACACATTACCTTAAGCTAGAGTCGGAGTACAAGGAAAAATATATAGATATTGGAACATCATCTCAGCCTCGGCATCCAAGTAGCACCCTCTACTATAAGTATATTCATAGCACTTTCACGAGGGAAACTTCTTGTTTCTCAACCTCTAAACTTTCTTCTCTAAAATCTCAACCAGAACTTCCTCATATAAAATGTTTTTCTTTCCTCTTACCCATGACATAGAGTTTGTGGTCATAGTATTTTCTTTGAAGATATGGCGTCATTATTTTTATAGTGTTCATGTAGATGTATTCACTCATCATAAGTCTTCAGTATGTACTTACTTAGAAAGAGCTAAATCTAAGACAAAGGAGGTGGTTATATTTACTCAAGGATTATGACATGAATATTCTTTACCCCCTTGGTAAGGTTAATGTTGTCATGACCAAGGAGAACCCCCAAGAAGTAACATGGAGTACTTGACTACTCGGAGGTCTTGTACAAGCCCTTAGACATATTTCATTGAGGATATATGAAAAGTAGCACAAAATTAAAACTTTTACTCGTTAAAACATAATGTGGAATCATTTAATAAAATGGAAGACTTTCTGACATATGTCTCAAAAATAATCGATGACAACATGAGTACAAATGTCATGGGACAGAGACCACAAAAGTCGAAACATAGTAAAGAATGTAAAAAACAACATAGGGGTGGTGTACTCGGATGCTATGAGGACTCAGCAATCTTCACTCCTTGAAAGCCTAGGAAACTCTACTCTTCAAGGAAACTCAATCTTCTCAACACCCTATATTGGTTAAGAATGTAGGAAAAATATGTGTTAGTAAAAAATGTACTAAGTATGGAAACTATCATAAATCATATGTAAGTTTATACTGAAACCAGTGTTTTTCTTACTCAAATGAACTACATCAAAAGTCACCTCGAAGTATACTTATGCAATGATAAGGTAGCATCCCACACAACTTCCAAATGTAAGTAACTCTCTTCGGTCATTCTTGATCATAATCCACTCTCATAATTTAGACCTAAGTTATTCATAATGTATGAGCACTATACCCCAAGATCACCTCATGGAAAACTTGTGAAATGCATGTGAGGCATCCCATTCTACCTCACACACTAAGCATATCTTAAAGTCACTCTAATCACTTTCATCAACATTACGTGTCACTAGTAGTCCTACTTCATATTAACAAGGAACTACTATCTAAAGTCAATAATGTCATGGAGAGAAATTAGTCACTACCCAAGCTTAACATACATCTTGTAGGGGTCATGCCATAGGTAACTTAAAGTCATGCTTGTGCAATGTATAAATTACATCTCATACTACCATCCATACTAAGTACTTCTCTAGGATATAAAAATCAAAGATAAATTCTCTTGCGTCCTTCTTTGTTAAGCTTAAAATGCTAACATAATAGACCTACTACCACGGAAAGTATTTTAAAATACAGGCCAGGATAACGAAGGAAGGATACAATAGTAACAACCTAACAACCATGAAACCAATCATGTAGATGATAGATAACCCATAGGACAGAATGAATCCTCAACCCTAAGCTATCAGGAGAATACTATCTCAAGTTGTTCATGAAATGCACCTTGCATGCAAATTAAGCTAACATTAGGAGAGTATAGGCCTTTCTCTTAAAGAGGACATGAAATGATTTTTGCCAAACGAACTCAAGCTATCTTGATCAAGCATCGTTGAAAAACCAGATCAATCTAAACATGGGAGAGCTTGACTTCTGTATCCCTACTATGGGATTCATCACCTTAAGCTACATGAGAATTTCAACTCAAGCCTCCATAAGATTCACTATCTCAAGATACCATGAGTATTTTAACTCAATCCTCCAGGAGATTCACTATATAAAACTTCCACACCTTTGTCTTATCTTACCAAGTCAATTACACCAGAAATGACTATTCAATACAACTTCACTCTATTCTAGTCTATCATGCCTTGATTCATTTAAGGTTCTTAGGTCAACCTAGAATCCATCTATGTGAGAGAACATTCTTCCCCTGGCTTGTTAATGTCGAAGAGTAAAGGAGATGAAGAAAAACTCATCACCATCCCCTCATAATGACTTCACCCCCAAAGTCCTAGCAACAATGACGTACAAACCCGATAATCAATGCTAACTTCATTCAATTATGATCCATATCCAATTACATGCTATTTCATTCAATTTGATCATTAGAAGGTAATTGTAATCATACTTGATCACATAGGTTCAATTACAACTTTAGAATTTAAGAACCTTCTCAATCAATTAGTCCTAGTTCAATTCATATCTAGGTGATGCTGTAATGATCAATCAAAATTCAAGATAATGAATTAAGACAACCAACTTAAAACCTTCAATCTTGTCTCTAAATTTCCTAAAATCCCCATGATCACCTTCAACATCAAAACATGAATTCATCAAGGAAAACAAATGAAAAATACATATAGTAATCATTTAAATATAATTGAATGCTACACACTAGGGATCACAATAAAGCCTCACCCACAATGAAACCACAACCCAATCTAAATTGGTGTATTGTTGATTCACAATTAAGGGAAACTATGGGGGATACATGGATGGAATAATGCATGGATGAACAATCTTCATATTCCTTTTATTAGAGCCTTAAACCCATGTTGAAACTATGGTGAATTTCGTGGTAGAATCTTCCTCCAATTTCTCTTCTTCTTCAATGGTGTTCTCGAGAGAGTTTTAGGGAGCGAGAAGTTTTGAGTTGGAGTCTATAGTCTAAATGGATATTTTATTGCTTAAATATACTTTAAAGACCTTAAATAACCTCTAAAAATTAATCCCCAATGTACCCAAAAAACTCCTGCACATATTGGACCATTTAACAAATTCTAATTTGACCTACAAACCACACGACCAAATTTGGGAAGTTACTACGTGTGGGGTCACCTCCTATTCTTGATTCTGGAATGTAATTTGATATAGAATGGTTTGATTTCCCCCGTGACGTATGGGAAGAATTTTCCCATAAAGTGTAGCTGGAACGACGAGCAGCCACCTTCAAAGAGGGGTTGTCTTTCAGCTTTCTTGGCCTATGTTTGTGTCATCTTTGGGGACCCTTAGGATGGTCCATGGGGTGTCTTACATGAAATTTTCTACCCTTGTCAGTCTATGTGTAGAAACCCTCGATTCTCAATTTTAGCCTAATACTATACCCAAAAACTCCACTGAAAAACCCTACTACACACTAGTTCAAATGCACTAGCTTCCGGATGTCTTGGTCGTCCTATAACGTTTGACCTCAAACCTCTTCAATAAAACTTCTACAAGTTGTGAATATATTATAAATGAGTTGTTTACTCTTCATACACATGAGAGGATATAGTTAACCTTATATTTTTAGGGGGGGGTCATTACAATATTCCCCACTTAGAAAACATTCGTCCTCGAATGATACCTTCCGAAACACTTCTTATAGGACAAAATCTAGACTATCAGCCCATCCTGTATGCATTATTTCATAAATGCACACACCCAAATTAAGGAAAAGTCAATTCCAAGCTAGACATAGATACACATCATAATAGAAGGACCTTATGGAGAAATGACTCCACTATCCCCCACTTGGGAGTAAGCAACACACATGAAATTATAAATTCAAATTCACCATCATTAAGAAATCATCATAACCAACACAACAAATTTTAATTATAACAAATTCTTGCAATTTTCATAGATCATTGAAGAAGCACTAGAAAGGGACATAAAGAGATCACTCTTGATCACCCTTGGATCAGAGAGCATGGAACATATTCCTATTTGGAGACCCATCGTCCACATTACTAAGTAAACATTTCTTGCCTTCCCTCTTATTTGCCTTTACCTTAGGGAAATCCTTCCTCATATGGCCACTCTCACCACACCCTTAACAACCATATCGACTATCCAAACACCTACCCTCATATTTCTTACCACACCAAGGGCATGTAGGTCATGAATACTCATTGCTCTTCCTTTGAGGTACATGGTTAGACACTCTCTCATACTCATACCTAGGTGCATTAGTGTTGACAGTAAAATGTTTCTCTATTCTTAGAACGCCCTTTTCTATCATACCCATCATTGTACATCCTAGTTTTCTTTCTCTCCTTTTTAAGTTTGGATTCCTCTATTTGTTGGCCAAACACCATTATACGTGAGATATCCATATCATCAAGAAGCATTGCCATATGACACTATTATTCCACTAGTTTGAACACCCCCGTCATGAACTTATTCATCAAGTCTCTAGGGTTTGCTACCTAGGTTTTAGCATACTTATACAAAAGAGTACAATTCAAGGCATACTCCTTAACACTAAAATTACCTTGCTTGAGGGTGATGAATTCCTTAAACATAGCCTCCCTCAACTCCTTAGGAAAGAACCTATCAAGGAAAACCAACTTTAAAGTCTCCCACTCTATTGGACTTGGCCTTACCAGCCTAGAATCCTTCCATTGTGCATTCAAATTTTGTGCTACATCTTTCAATTGCTATCCAGCTAGCTTTGCTTTCTCCTTAGAAGTCAATCATATCATAGCAAGAGTCTATAAACCTCATCTATGAACCCATTTATATCCTCCTCAACCTTGGAGACACTAAACTCCGGAGGTTCATCCTCAAGAACTCTCTAATTCTATAGGCACTCATTCCCCCTATAGGGTTCGAAACCACCTCCCTATTGTCTTGGGCCATTAAGGCTTGAGCTAACAAATTCATAGAAGCCCTAAACTCTTATAGAGTATCATTCCCTAGTTGTGTATCATTAGTAACTTGAGGAGGGATTTTTTCTCCTTGGAGAGTTACCTCTTGATCCCCATGTCCATCTCCTTCCGTTGTAGAATTAGCCCCAGCGCTAGCCATAACTTGGAAAAAATCATAGGCAAACAATAGAAAAAGGGCCTACTAAAGCCACACTCAATGTCACGACTTGAAGAATGAAGAGGTGAAACTTTCCTAACCATCCCGCAGCCTCCTACTTATAGATATGTCGCGACTCACACCAATGAATAAGACTCTAATAGATGTGGTTTTGAGACACCTAAGACTATTTGATAACCTTATGCTCTGTTAACAATTTTATTACGACCAGGGAGCACCCCTAGAAGTAACATGGCGTACTTGACCTCTCGAAGGTCTTGTAAAATCCCTTAGACATCATTCAATGCACATATATTAAAAGTATCACGAATTAAAACTTTTTCTCTTTAATACATAATGTGGATTCATTTAATAAAACAAAAGCCTTTCTAACATATGTCTCGAAAGCCATCTATGACAACATAAGTAAAAATGTCTTGGGAAACAGCCCACAAAAGACTAAACTAAGTACAGAATATAAAAGACAACATAAGGGTGGTGTCTTCACATTCTATGAGGAGTCACCAATCTTCACTCCTTGAAAGCCTTGGAAACTCTACCCTTCAAAGCAAGTCAATCTTGTCAAAACCCTACATTATAATAGAACGTATAAAAATATGGATTAGTACGAAATGTACCAAGCATGGGAACTATCATACAAAACATAAGATATCTCAAAGGGTTAGTCAACAATAGACATAATGATAAGAGATAATAGCATGAACATAATCTGAATATCATAAGAATAATAAAGCATCATAAAGCTTATATAAGTTTATACTTAAACCAGTGTCCTTCTTACTCAAATGAAATACTTTACAAGTCACCTCTAAGTGTACTTGTGCAAGTTTAAGGTAGCATCCCATAATACTAACAAAGCTAAGTACCTATCTTTGGTAATTCTTGATCATAATCCGCTATAATAATAATAATTTCATCATAATATATGAGAAATATTCCCATAATATCACTTCAAGTCAAACTTGTGCAATAGACATGGAAGAATCCCATTCTACCTCACACACCAAGCATATCCTGATGTAACCGTAATCACTTTCATCAACTTTAGGTGTTACTAGTAGACCTAATTCGTATTTACAAGAAATTACCATCTTAAGTTAAGCATGTAATTTGGAGCAACTATAGTCACTACCCAAGCTAAACATACATCATTATAGGGGTCATGACATTGGTAGCTTCAAGTCATAGTTGAGCCATGTATGAGTGGAATCCCATACTACCATCCACACTAAGTACTTATCTAGGCTATCCTAATCCAAGATAACTTATCTTGTATCCCTGTCTATTAAGCTTAAAATGCTAACATAATAGACCTACTACCATGTAAAGTATCTTAACATAAGATCCAAGCTAACAAATGAAGGATACAATAGTACCAACTTATCAACCATGAAACAAATCATGTTCATGCAAGCTAAGTTATAGGGACAACTAATCCTCAATCCTAAGCTACCATGAAGTACTATATCAAGTTGTTCCATGAAATACACCTTGCATGCAAATTAAGCTAACATTAGGAGAGTATTGGCCTCTTTCCTAAAGCTGGCATGAATTGGTTTTGACCAAACCAAGTCAAACTATCATGATCACTCATCCTTTCAACACAAGATCAAGCTAAACATGGGAGAACATGATTCCTCCATCCCAAGCTATCGTGAGATTCATCACCTCAAGCTACCATGAGCATTTCAGCTCAAGCATTCATGATATTCACCATCTCAAGTTATCATGATTATTTCAACTCAATCCTCCATGAGATTCACCATCTCAATTTTCTACACCTTTGCCTTATATTACCAAGTAACTTACACAAGCACCTACTATTCAATATAATTTCACGCTATTTTATTCTATCATCCCTTGATTTATTTTAGGTTCTTATTTCAATCTAGAATCCATTTATGTGAGAGTTTCTTCCCCTACTTTGTTCATGTCTAAGTGTAAAGGATAAGGAGAACAACTCATCACAAACCCTTCATAATGACTTCAACTCCGAACCATAGAAAAAATGACATACAAGCCTATAATCAATGTTAACTTCATTCTATCATGATCCATGTCCTATTACAACATATTCATTAAATTTGATATTTAGAAAGTAGTTCTAGTCGTACTTGATCACATAGGTTGAATTTCATTTTTACAAGTCAAGATTCTTCTCAATAAATTAGTCCTAGTTCAATTCATATCTAGGTGATCCTATTGTAATCAATTAGAATTCAAGACATTTGTATTAAAAAAAACAACTTAGAACCTTCAATCTTGTCTTTAATAGCCTAAATCCTAATGATTACCTTCAACATCAAAATATGAATTCATCAAGGAGAACACATGAAAATTTTATACAATCATCATATAAACATAATTGAATGCAATGCGCTAGATTGGGATTACAATCAAGCCTAACTCACAATTAAATCACAGCCTTATTCTAGATTGGTGTATTTTTTATTCCCAATTAAGGGAAACAATGGGGGCTTCACGGATGGAAGAATCCATGGATTAAAAATATTCATACACCTTTTATTAGAGACTTAAACCCATCTTGAGACCATGGTTAATTTAGTGCTAGAAGATTCCTCCAATTTCTCTTCTTCTTCATGGTGTTATGGAGGGAGAAGTTTTGTTTTGGATTGAAGAGTCTAAATGGATATTTTCTTTCTTAAATATACTTTAAACCCCTAAAATAACTGCCAATCATTAATTCCAAACGTACCCAAACGACTCCTGAACTTATTGGACCATTTAACAATTTCTAATTTGACTTACAAAAGATGCGATCAAATTTGGGAAGTGACTGCGCATCGGGGGATAACCTCCAATTCTTGGATCTGGAATTTTTATTGAGAAATAATATTTCGTGTTAGCCCAATGTCGCAGGGAAAACATTGCCCTTTAAGTGTAGCTGGCGCTCCACACAGCTACCTTCAAAAAGGGGCTATAATTGAGAGAGGTTCCTTGGTGTTATACTCAAAATTTTCGTCTTTTCATGTTTGACCTCAAACCTCTTCAAACAAACTTCCATAAGTTGTGACATATCTTAGAAATGACTTATTGACTATTGAAACATATGAGAGGATCTAGGTAACCTTATTTCATTTTCTTGGGTCATTACAAATGTTGTTTCTGATTCCTTTACAAGGTTGATTATGGGTAGTTCCATCGACTTTAACAAAGATAAGAAAGTTCTAGAAAAGGATATGCATAGACTTGCGCACTTGGGAGTTCTATTACTAGATTCCACAGAAGGAGGAGTAGTGATGATCAATGGGTTAGATCTTCATTAGTGTCAGAAATGATATAGAAGTAGCATCAAGACCCATATTTTCTTGAATTAAAGGCAAATGTTCATAAGCAAAAACTAATGACTTTTGAACAACAGAGAAATGGCACATTGAGGTATCAAGTTAGATTGTGCGTAACAAGAGTGTATGAACTCAAAGTGTTTATCATAAATAAAGATCATACCTGCATATATTTGATTCATCCGGTTTCCACAAAAATGTATCACGTTTTAAGAGAAGTCTATTGATGAAGTAGTATGAAAGGCATTTTAGAACTTGTGTCTAAGTGTCAGAATTTCGAACAAGCTAAAGTAGAGCACCAAATGCTCTGTGGTATGGCCTAGAATATAGAACTTCCAAAATGGAAGTGTGAGATGATTAACATAAATTTCATACTAGGTTTACCAAGGTCTCGTACGCAACATGATTCAATTTCGGGGAGTCTTGATATAATGACAATATCAACCCAGTTTTTGCAAGTAAAGACTTCTGATTCACTAGAGAACTATGTTAGGTTGTATCTTCAAAAATGGTTAGACTTCATGCGATTTTTATCACCAATATTTTAGATAGAGACACACAATTTATAGCAAAAATTTTGATATTGTTCCAAAAAGGCTTGTGTTCATATGTTAAATTAAGTACTGTCGTTCATCCTCTGGCAAATGGTCAATCAGAGCGCACTTTTCAGACCTTAGAGGATATGTTTATGGCTTGTGTGGTTTATTTCAAATGTAATTGGGATGATCACCTACATCTTCTTGAATTGTGTTACAACAATAGTTATCACTGTAGCATTCAAATGAATCCGTATGAAGTTCTTTATGTGAGAAGATAATGTGCTCCTATTAGATTGTTTTGAGTTGGTGAAGGACCACATTGAGATTGTCAATGTTGAAGTTTGCTTTTAGGTACCGCAATAGATTTTATAAAAATTATATTTTTACTTTTAAGAAATTTGAAATTTGAATTCTAGTTACTTGGTTTATGTTGTTGAGATATTTTAGATTGTTTAAAATTTAAATTATGAGGATTATATATTTTGTTGGCTGTTTAAATCCCCTCAATGATTAATAAAATTATTCAAAGCTATTTCAATCCATTGACATAGATTTTGAATAATTTTGTGCTACCCCATTTCTAATAAACACGAACAATGGTTTCAAGAGCTTCATTGATCTTAAGGGATTTGTGAAATCTTCCAAAGAACTACCATACATTTTAACCTGTAAGGGATAATTGTTCAACCCGTCATGGCTACCCATTTTAACCCATTAGGGCTAACTTTTCCATCCATGCATTATTTAATGCACATGGTTTTCAGAACAATTTTCTTTAACAAAAAAAATGTGAAGCAACAGTCTCTCCTTGAATGACCCACAATCATTCACGGATGAAAACTATCAAGTTGTGTCTGCGAGAACAAAACCATAGTTTGAAACCTATGTGATATGTGAGGTTGTGATGGAAGTAAAACCCTTACAATATCTCTCTACAAAATATACAAAAGTTCGGATTAAAGCAATTTCAAATAAACTTATACACAAGACAATGTCATCACAAGTGTTTCCAAGAACAAAATCAAAACAAGAAAAAACAAAAAGAAGAAATTTTGCAAGTTCAAAACAATGACAAAAATCTGGCAGCATCTACAAAAGCAAAAAATGAGGAACCTTATTTTCAATTGCAGTAACAAAAGCAAAGGAGGAATGTTGAAGTTTGTTTTTATTTACTGCAGTAAATTTTAGCAAAATATGTTATTTAGTTATAATAATTTTGAATTTTGAATTTTAGTTAGTTTTTTTATGTGTTGAGATATTATTGGTTGTTTATATTTTAAATTGTGAAGCTTATGTATTTAATTTTTTCTTTATAAATCCCCTCAATGCTTATTAAAATTATTGAAAGATATTTTAATCCATTTAGATACATTTTGAATCAATTTTTGCTGTCCCATTTTAAAAAAAAATCCATAAATCAAGCTATGGAGATGGTTAAAGTTATTCAAGAGAGGTTGAAAATGACACAGAATCGTTAGATATCCTACACATTTGTTAGAAGAATGGGTTAAGAGTTTGAAGAGCATGACTAAGTATACTTGAAAGTTTCACCCATGAAAGGTGCTATGAAATTTTGTCAGAAGGAGAAGCTTAGTTTATGGTATATCGACCTTTACATAATATCTAAAAGGGTACGTAATGTATCTTATGAGTTGGAACTACCACAATGTTAGACGTAGTTCATATGGTATGTCACATCTCCATGTTGAATAACTACATGGGTGATCCTTCATTAATCATACCTACTGAAGATATTGGGATAAATGATAACTTATCTTATGAGGAGATTCTTGCCCAGATTCTTGATCGCCATGTTTGCAAGTTGAGCTTTAAGGAAGTAGCATCAATCAAAGTTCTTTAGAAAAACCAATTTGTTGAAGATCCACTTGGGAAGCTGAGCAAGATATGAATAAGATATATCCACATTTTTTTCAAACTGTAGAAGTTCCAGATCAAGGTACTAATTCTCTTTTTTACTACTCTATAATTCTATACATAATCTGTTAGATTTTCTTGTTGGTTGTTTAAAATTTATGATTTATATTACACCCTTAGCCTAATAAATGTAATCTAATTCGATTATGAATGTTCCCAAGGGGGAGATACTATAACATCTCGCAAATTGAAATAATAGGAAGAAGTTAAGAAATGGAAATCACCATCTTAGGAAAGTACATAAAAATCTGGGAAATTTCTTAAGTATGTTAAACTAAGCTTTTAATTATACTCAAATGACAATAGCTCCTAGAACATGATGATTTATATGTTTTTCCAAATAGTGTAGGAAATATAGTGGAATAATCTTTTCAACACCACCGAGTTTGCGTGATTTCGAGTTCGTATGAGTTAGATTTTTCCATTTAAAGTTAGGCTATTCAAATAATGAAAGTCTAATACGGATTTTAAAAGGATATTTAGTCTTTTTCTTACTCAATTGTTTCAATTCGTTTTAAAGAGTTTAATTGGGATCAAATTGTCTTTTAGTCAGTTTAGAAAAGTTGACGTTTATGTTAGGACTTGGAGAAAAGAGAAAATAGGAGAAACGAGAGGAAAAACAATCAAGAATAGTCAAGAATGGTCGAGTTTGGTAGTGGATTTCACCAGTCATTCAATCCTACAAGGTGTGACAGATCACATATCATTGGGTTGGTTCACCCATGTGCCAATTAATTATTCAATTAAGTGAAGTATGAGATTTGAAAGTAAATCTTTTTACTTCTTCATGAAATTCTTTTAAATTATTGTTGGTTTGTGTGGTTGAAGTTTTCTTGATGTTTGATTCATGTTTTGGGTGAAATTTTGAGTTGAAAATATTATATATTGAGGTTATAAATGAATTTAAGCTTTTGGAGTAAGGAATAAAGTGAAATTAGAGGGTTTCGAGTTGAAAAACGAAGATACAAAGTCAAGAGAACTTGGGGAGTGTCATGGGGAGTCATGATAAATCAAGTCTCCATAAACCATGTAACAATCATGGGTAGTAAAGGATCATATTTTTATAGAGGATTCCTTAGAGATTTTAAGAATATACTAGTGGATCCACTTAGTTAAGTCGTCATATGTGACAGAAAAGAATAGGATAGTTCTGAAAGTGTGCGCAAGACGATGTATCACAACTTAGGCATATAGAGGTCGTTGTAAGTTGGAGAAACTCCCATAGAAAGTATATTTATTTATTACATTTGTAAAGTTGAGTTTGTTATTAAATATTTTAATAAGCTGAGTTTCGTTCTACTATTATTAAAGATTTATGTATATCGCATGTGTTTTATTGCTTGTTATTGAGCTAAGTTTTTCATAAGTTGAGTAAAGTCAAGTTAAGTGTTTCTTTCAGATCCCTTTCAAGCTTATGTTTTGTTTAATATTCCCCTCGCATACTCGTACGTTCAATGTACTACCCATTTGGTATCCATCATTTCATGGTGAAGACAGACGTAATCAGGATCAACATCCATGGCCTCATGGATCCAGTTGAGAACTCAGAGTCAGTTGGTGAGTCTCCTTTATTTCCAAAAGGCACCCTTTATCATTTTCTTTCAGTAATTCAATTCTTAGGATGATCGGGGGTCTTGTCACGAAATCCATATTTGTTTCAGAGGCTTCATAGATAGGTAATTATAGTTTATTAGTCTTTTCATTTTCATTATCTTATGTTAAGACTTGAGTTTTCCTGATTGGCTAGTTGAATTTTTGTGCTTACAACATTCTATGTTTTATGTGAGTTATCCTTGATAAGTTAAGTCTTCCAGTGAGTAAGTAAGTCAGGACAAGGGTTTCCTTGGGGACAAAAATGGTTCTCCGATTCAAGCCCCTCCCAGAGTGTATGCTCGGGGTGTGACAACTCTAAAATCATTAACTGTGAAGGTTTCTATCAGAACATTACATCGAAATTAAAGCATCAACCACATTGTATGGTGATAACAATAGTGCAATAATAATAGCAACAAACCCCATTAATCATGAAAATACAAGGTACATAGATGTAGACTATCACTACATAAGAGATTGGAGTATTAGCCTGAAGTAAATCCTCAAGAACAATTGGTTGATTTATTTAAGTATGTCATGTCATGAAGTTATACACTTATTTGTTTTCCATACTGATGCTTTGTGATACACAACGTTAGTTTGAGGGAGGGTGTGTACTATATCTTACTTATAACCACCAAATTAGGAATATCCCATTATTGATAATGGTCAATTCCTTGAAATAAGTAGATTATAAGGACTCTAATTACTTGTATAAATATCTTAAAAATCCTTCAATTTTTTAATTAATAAAATAGATCACAATTATTTTTTCCCTAATTTTTTTGGTGTCTATTGTTATGAAACTTTGCAGAGACTTCTTATCTAAATATAGTAGTTGCAAAGGATTGTTACTACTTGACAAGATATAAACAACTCACTTTAGTAAAAGAGGAATTAAGGGATTTGACTAGATCTTGAATGTTGTCTATTGATGATTAGCTGTACTACAATAACCTTGATTTCAAAGGTTCAAAATCAAATTTATTTCTAGGAATATAGGCCTATTTCTTCCTGAACAACCTTGTACAAAATATTCATAAATTAATAACGAATAGACTCAAGAAAGTGGTTGAAAATTTTGTTGTAGAATCTCAGGCAGGCTTCATCTTAGGTAGGAGAATGCTCGAAAATGTCATTAATTGTTGCCAATCTCTGTTTGAAAAACATAATTACTGATTCTTATAAAACTTTGCTGAAACACGAAGTAACTAAATTTACTGCATCAATAGAAGAGATGAGGATAAATTGATTAAGAAAAAATTAAATCTGTAACGTATCAGAATCTGAAAAATTTTGGACGGAAAAAGATCAAGTCCACTGACCTCACAGTGTCCCCTTAATGAAATTATTTCCTCTAGTATGCGAGGTTTGATTTGGAATATGACCTCCTAAGGATAATGATCTCAATCACCAGAGTATAGATACAAAAAAACTCTCGTGTCAGCGAAACAAAATATAACAGTAAAATATACAAAGTATTTGTTGTGCAGAAGAAGAGGAAGAGATCAAAAAATTCTTTAGGAAAAATTCTGAAGAGTGAATGGTAATTATAGGAAAGGGGAACAGGCTCCGAAAGGTTCCGACCCCTTCAAAATTCACACGACCATTAATGAAAGTCTGCAACATTTCAAATGGTAGTGACTGTTCCTGAAAGTTTGAACCTTTAAGAACAATCATTTCGAAAAGGGCCCGAAATTTTGAATAAAACTGGAAATTTTTTAAATCAAATGGGTCGCGCGCGGATCCAATTCGGGTCGGGTTAATCAACAAATTAGTTGAAACGTTTTAGTTAATTTCAACTAAATAATTTAAGATGTTTATGTTATCAACTAATTAATTGAAAGAATTTAATTTAGTCATTTAATTAAATAAATAATTAAATAAATAATTATAAAAAAGCTTTGTCCAAAAAATAATCTCACCATGATAATTTTTCGAAGCCGAAGCCGAGCGAACGACAATGACGGCGCGAGGGGTCTCCCTCTTTCCAACCCTTTAACAATTAATAGGAGTGTTTCTATATTTAAATTCTCATATTTTTATTTCCACTACCAATGAGGTAAAAGTGCCTTTTTATTAAAGCATAAGAGGACTTTTCAAGTTCCCAACTCTTCAAGTTCAAGTTCTTCTCTTTCCCTCTATTTGCCATCAATTCTTGCTACATACCCAACAATAGTAGCAAATGATTTTTTTTAAGGTTTATCTCCAAAAAGGACTCTCCCCTAGATTTCTTATTAAGATTGATATTAGGGAAGCTTGTGAATCAGTAAAGTGGAATTTATTTAAAAGTGCATTGTTGGAGTATGGTTTCCCGATAAAATTTGTTATTTTCTAAACAGAGTTTGTTAGAACTTTAAACTACTTTTTATTGATTAATGGAAGTCTCACTCCCAAATTCGAAGGAAATAATGGTCTACAACGTGGTAACCCCATGTCCCCAGACTTGTTTTTATCAACAATGGAATACCTTAAGAAAATCCTGAAAAACTTGACTTGAGCCCAAACATTAGTTATCATCCAAACTAAAGTAGAATTAATCTTGTACATTTTTATTTTGCTAATGATCTTGTAATATTCAATTATTTTTTGAACGTTTTGGTATTGCAAGACAATCTATACGAAAGCTCAATAGATATCACCTAAGTGTCCGAAGAATTGAAAATTAACCTATTATATGAAATGCACTTTAGACATAGAGAAATTTTCTTCAAACAACTTGAGGTACCTTGTCCTCAAGGAATACCAGGGTATAGCAATGCATGCAACTAGTTGAGAGAAGACCACAACTATTAAATTTTGCACAACAATATTTTTATGTTATGGTGGTCGATTTTAACTGATTAAATATGTGATATTCGAGTTTTATACATGTTTGGATAAAGTGCTCCTCCAACTGAAGAAAGTGGTCTAGTTGGTCACTACTATTTCTCATACTTTCTTATGGACAGGGATCACTAAAAGATATTTTATGGCTTAGAAAACGTTATATAGGACCGAATCTATTGAAGGATCGGGTTTGTTAAACTACAACCAATACAACAAGGGATATATATGTAAAGTATTATGGGTAGGGGATGTAAAGGAAGATAATTTATGTGTTCATTGGATTAACAACTTCTACATCAAGGACAAATCTCTGGATAAGGCACCAATTCCTAAACAAGCGTGTTGGCTTGTAAGAAATATACTTGAGGCTAAAAAAATTGTTAATTAATATGAATATAGTTGATGAGCTACAAAAGTATTTGCATATAGCGGTGCTCAATAACATTTATCTGTATAAGTTTTTGCAACCACAATTCGCAAAATTTCCATAGAAGTTCCTCACACTTTGAAAACGTATGTTGCCAGAAATCAAATTATATTATTGATCACCGTAAATTACCGACATTGAATGGTTCACAAATTAAGAAAATGAGGTATAATTGTTCCTACTAGTTATGTATTGTATAACACATTCTCGACAAAATTACTCAATCATTTTCTTTTCGAGTGTGGATGTTCTACCTGGGTATGGGGTTCACTCTTGACATGGAGGAGAAGTGCTAGAAAAATAAGAAGCAGGGAAGATGAACTACACTGAATATCAAATAGAGCACATAGAAGTGGACCACTCGCAGAATTATTGGGTTTGTTTTATTCAACAAGTGTCTATCAAATTTGGAGGGAAAGGTGTAGCGACCCTTTCGGAGAGATACTACCAGTTAACAAGAAACCTGATTTAATACTTGTGGAATTTAAAAGAGATTACCAATGTCATACTGATTTTAATCTAATTGAGGGATTATATAGGTTCATAATGAATAATTCAGTGAAGGATGTGCATCTTGACAATTTAACATTTATTCAATGTCAAATTCAAATTGATATGAAACATCATTTTTACTTAAGTAGGAAAAATGCTCCCAAAGCAATTTAGGCAAATAACTAACGAGCTATTCCAGCATATTTAATCAGCACACTTAATGACAAAATAATAAGAATTTTACAAACCTCCGAGTACCGAAATCAGCCGATTCATGCTTCACAAAAACGTTCAAAACAAATATTAAATTTAGTATATTACAAGATTTGGGCTTACACACATCAAAAAGAACAAAGCACATAGACATACTTGTATTACAACACATTGTGACATGAAAAATCAGCCCTCAAAACTTCATGTACATATACAATACATAGATCAGTAACAAGTCCCAAGGTTTATACAAAATATAGATGAAATATGCAAATGTGATCTTCCTTAAGTCTATCATAATCTCCATCTCCAATGGCCAACTTCATGCATCCTCTCAAACATTCCCTATGATAGAAACAACGATGACTAAGCATATAGCTTACTTGTTAAACAATTATAGGTCTATAGCCTCAAATTCAACAAGTTATCATTCTAAAGTCAAGGGCAGCAAAATTGAAATAGAATTTGTAAATCAAGTAAACAATATAAAAAGTACCAACTTCGACATTTAAACATCCAAATATTAGTAACGATCATAGCACCATTTTCGAATAGTTTCAATAACAAGGCTCGCCGAATAAATACATCAAGTCATCACACCAAAAACAAGCAGGTATCAAGAAGGGTTGTCGCCCTGTATCAAGAAGGGTTGTCGCCATATATTAAGAAGGGTCAAAGGCCAATAATCAAGAGTACAAAGAAACATATTAACAATGGCTTTCTTTTTCGTACTTAAAATGGAAAACTCTAATACATACGATGAACTAAAATCATGAGTCAATATGGAAAATGAGCTGAATCAAGGGCATGCCAATAATTATAAACTCACATCCACAAGAAGGAAAAGGTCATAAAAAGAGTTCCAAGTGATCAAACAATCCGTACAAGTGGGCGAGTAACAAAAACGTCTTTAACGCCATAAAGGATACCCACACAGCAACACAGAGTGATAAGAGGTAACAAAGGTACCAAGATAAATGTTCAGATATACCAGTAGGTAAAAAAAAGTACAAGCACAAGGTTATACACAAACCTCAGTGCTTTAGCATAAAAACAGTCCAACAAAACTTTGCGAGTTCAAACTCTAGACCAACCAACATATCAATGTCCTCAACTTGTTCAAGAATATATACAACTTGAAAAATAAAATTAACTTACTTCTTTAATTCCTAGTATCTCAATAATGTCGAAGTATAGAAGGATTATAATCATAAGTAAGCTTAGTGTATACAAATTTGACAATGTTCCCAGAACATTAATTCTGGCCAACATAATACCTCATGTCACAACATAGATTTGAAAAGGAAAATGACAAAAAATCACTTTATAACCTCCATAAAAGATGTACATACATTTCTTGAACTTGCAAATAATCAAGAATCAGCAAAAAATACCTTTTGTACAATAAACTATAATCCAAACACTAAAAATTAAACTTATATTATTTCTAATTCCAGTAGCTTGACAGAACCTGTCATACGTATTGTCACATATTTATAATCCATAACAACTGAATTAGAGTTTTACATATACATAATATTACATATACGAATTAGAGTTCCAAACAATATTTATTCACCAAAAAAATGAGGTCTAGAGAAAGAGATATTCGAAATGTAGGAAACACTACTTAGCTAAAAAAACAAATTTCGACTACTCAAAAAAGAGAAGGATGTATCTTGAATTCCAACAAAAAGGACAATGATTTTCTTCAAATTTTTTGAGTGATATGCGTAGAGGAGGTTCTAAAGGTTTCTTAAAGTTAAAGGACATGAATTCTCTTATAGAGGTTGTGTGGAATTATATACTATGTAAGTGATGTTTATTACTTAACTACTAGTTATAGTGAAAAGCCAAAGTTGGCTACCCAAAAGTAAAAGGGTTGTTGTATAAGATTATACATATACACCAATATGTATGTACCTCAACTCCCTTTAAAGTTATAACCAATTCCAAGTAGAATAATACGTAAATAACCCAATACAATCCCTTAAATTACGAACACAATTATGTTAAGCAAGATTGCAAATATCTCAAAATTTTAAGTACCCAAAATTTGAATAAAACATGTTGTGATATTTAATCAATAGTTTATCGACATGCGACTCTTTGCTAGCATTTTTGATTGTTACAACTCTCTCCCCCTTAAAGAAATTTTGTCTAGAAATTTACCTTACAGTAGTCTCGAGGATCCTCATGTCTTCTTCTCTTTCCATGTAGCTTCTTTTCCCGAATGATTACTATATACTACCTTTACTAAGTGGATTTTGTTGTTTCTATGTTGATTTACTTCCCAAGCATGAATTAGGGTAGGTCCTTCATTATACGTCCAGTGAGGATTAACCTCAATAGACTCAATTACAAGAACATAAGACACAACAGAAAAACATCATCTGAGTGTAGTAACATGGAATACATTGTGGATGTTTTCTAACCGAGATGTCAAAGAAAATTTATATGCAAATGGTCCAACTCTTTCGAGTACCTCATAAGGTCCAATAAATCGGGGACTATGTTTTCCTTTTCGTCAACATCTCTGAATCCTTTTCCATGGAGACACCCTAAGAATAATTATCTCCAACTTGATATTTAATGTCAGGACATTTAAGATCAGTGTAAGACTTTTGTCTATTAGAAGAAGTTTTTTTGCAATCCTTGATAATTTCCACCTTGTCTCTGTTTGTTGCATAGTTTCAGGAGCATTAAATTTTCTTTCACCACCTTCACTCCAACAAAGAAGGTCTGGCATTTCCTTCTGTATAAGGCTTCATAGGGAGGAATTCCAATACTCGTTTAGTAACTGTTAGTATAGAAAATTCTATCATTGTTAAGTATTGGTCCAAACTACCCTTAAACTCCATAATGCAAGCTCAAAGCATATTCTCCAAAAATTTGTATCACTCTTTACGATTGGCCTTCTCTTTGAGTATGGAACGATGTGCTAACTTTCAACATAGTACCCAAAGCTTCCTGTAAGCTTCCCCAAAATCTTGATGTAAACCTTGGGTCCCGGTCATATACAATAGACACAAGGATCCCTGTAGTCTTACAATCTCATTAATGTACACCTTGGCTAAACACTTAAGTGATTAATCAATTATGATTGCTAAGAGTTGATCACTGTTGATTATCATGTCCACATTTACCCATATTGAATCATTATTCCTCTGAGTGCAACTAAGTCTAGAAACAAACTCCATAGTTATTCTCTCCCATTTCAATTTTTGCATAGACAAGGGTTGTATTAAAGTAACTGCGACTTGATATTCTGCCTTTACTTGCTGACAAGCCAAATTTTTTTATATGAACTGTACAATGTCTCTCTTCATAAAATTCCACTAATATGTTTCTTTGATAGTCTGGTACATCTTTTTGCCTCAAGGATGCATTGCATATGATGAAGAATGTGCTTCATTCAGTATTTCTTTCCTAAATTTGTCATCATTAGGGACGCACAACCTGTTTGATAAAGTAAGACACCATCCTTTGTTAATGTAGGATCAAGATTTTCCCCATTTTACACTTCTCTAGTCAATTTTACAAGTTTCTCATCTAAATTTTGTGATTACTGTACCTATTAAAGAAATGTTGGTTTGACATATACATTCGCAATAATTGAATCGGTTGAATCAGGTGTATCAAAACACATTCGAGCCCATTGCAAGAACCATTATTGTATACTGCATACTCTTTCCCTTCAATTGGTATGTTAAGTATATGTAACATCTCTTAACTCAAACTAACTAATACTAAGCTTAGAAACAAAGAATAATCATTTGGGAATAAATAAGAAAATCATGAAAATATCCAGTTTTCAAAAGTGTGTTTCGATCATTTTCAAACGGCCGTAAATTCTCACTCTAGAAGAATTTTGATGAGTTCTTTATATGGTTAGAAATTAATTGGGAATATCTTTCCAACTCTGCCTAGTTTGGGAATATTTTATGTCGTATGAGGGAGATATGACTTTCGGAAGTTGGGTTGTTGAGCTACGGAAAATCCAATCCATATTTTAGTAAGGGTAAAGTTGTCTTTTCACAAAACTAAGAACGCTTAGGTCATGGGAGAAAAGAGATAAGAAGTGGAAGATCAAGAATTGTCCAAGAACGCAAAGATCGTAGCATGGATTTCGTCGTTTATGATCCCTATCGAGGTATATGAGATCATTTGGTGTTGGGTCTTTTCACCCACACCCAATTTGTTTCAATTCGGCAAGTTAGAGTATATGGAATGATGAATATGGGAGTTCTTGATGAAAATTTGTTAAATTATTGTTGGTTGAATTATTGTGCATTGGAAGTATATTTGATTCATGTTTCCTTACTTTTTTTGGGTATAATCTATTAGGTAATGAAGTATTTAGAGATCCAAAGTGTTTAGGGTGGGATCCTTGGAAGTCTAGGAGGTTTAGAATTGAAATTCGGACAAGAAAAGTCAGAATACACATCTGATAGGCCTTGGGTGCCGCACTAACCAAAGCGCCTCTTGACAGACTCTATCCATCAGCACTTGGCTTGGTGCGCCGGCAAGACTATCTAAGGGAAGCCTTTGTCCGTCAGTTTCTAGTGTTTCGTGCCTGTCAGAGCGTCAAGAACCCCTAGAGACTCCGTTCTTTCCCTATTTTTTGTACTAGTTCCTAAGTGATATACCTAGCATTCCTAGTTGATTCCAACGCTCAAAAGTACATATAAACATCATTAAATCATCCGTAAATATGAGATCATGACTCCTTGAATTCATGATCCATTTTAAGGAAAGTTAAGATCAAAGTCAAAGGAGTTAGGTGTCAAGTTTAAAAGTAAGAAAAAATTCAAAGTAAGTTCTTATTGTTTTCAAAGAGTCTTAAACAATAATTTGAACTTTGTTTTAAGGTTCAAGTTACAAGTTGAGTAAATAGTATAGATTTGAGTTAAATTTTCAAAAGCTATAAGGGAACTAAGTATTCCCTAAGAGTTTAGTTTAATGTTAAGTAAAGAGTAAGAAATGAGTTATTTTCTCCAAATCTATAAGGCCGCTAAGTATTTCCTAATAGTTAAGTGTAAAGTTAAGTAAATATAAAGAGTTGAGTTCATTTCTCAAAATTTACAAGGGAACTAAGTATTCCCTAAAGGTTTATGAATGTTTCATATTTAAGTTAAAATTAAGGAAAATGTTACACCCTCGAAAATGAGCTAGGTTGAAATAGAGACTAACTCTTGTGTCATGATGTTTTAAAGTCAAAAAATGGGTAATAATGGTTTTTATAAGCATAATATAATATTTGGAATTTTTTGGAGGTCAAACGTCCAAGACGTTCGGAAACTAGTCGAAATCGAACTAGTGCGTCGTAGTTTTTTGTAGTGATGTTTATGGGGAGAGTGTGAGGGTGCAATTGAGTAATGAGGGTTCTTATGTGTATCATGACATACAAAGGGTCGAAACTTCTGAGAAAGATGCCCTGGGGACCATGAAATGGGTCCCTAAGGAGGACCATAACTTGGACTGCCAAGCTGCCGCGCAGCCTTTTTTAGGTAGTGGCTGCGTGTTGCGCAGCTGTCACGGAGTGTGGAAAAGTATTTCCCTACGACGCGGTCTGTCACGAACCATTTTGTCAAAAATTGTTTGAAAAATAAGATTTTGAAATGCCTCCGCGACGCGCAGTGAAGTCTCAGATTTTGTTGCGTCGCTTTTATGTCAAATTTGAGTTGGTTAATTTTTCCAATAAGTGTAGGGGTCTATTGGTTTATTTAGTGGTGAATTATGATCAGTTATAGGACCTATTTTAAACCACTAAACTCAGAAATCAAATCTAAAACCCTCATATCAAAACAAAACCTCTCCATTCACTATCCCCAAAACTCCATTGATGAAGATTTGAAGCTGCAAGGAAGAAGATAGGATTTTTCAAGTTTTTCTACATCAATATTGTGCGCTTTTCAGCACAATTAAGGTATGGTTATTCATCCTTGAATACTCTTTCTAGAAGGATTCAATTTCAATAATTTTTCAAAGATGATCTAAACATGAATTCTCCAATTTTGGTGATCTAGCCATGGGTTCTAGCATAAATCGTTTGAATCATTGTATTATGATTGAAGTGATGTTAATTTGATGATATTAATCTAGAAACTCTATGAACCCATGCAAACCATGATCTTCTAGAAATAGGTAAGGATTGTAACATATTGATGCAAAGGCTGTCTTAGATAGATAAATATATATTGAATTTATTTAGATTCATTAAGTATTATTTTTCATTGAATTGATGATCATGTCCGTAGGTAAGGGACTTTTGGCATTGTATTGTATGAATTAGCTATGTATTGAATTGGTGATAATGGATTGGTTTTATGCTGCCCTAATTCTAATTACTTTTATGCAATGTAGGTCTTGAATTATGTTGTGACTGGCATGTTCCACTTATGGTTGTGGTGCTATGTGCTTTACTTGGAAATTATGTGGCCTCGTCGGCATTGTTTATGAATTATATTCAACATTTCCTTGTATAGATTACTTTATGAATAGTTATATTATCATGGTAAGACTTGATTATGATCAGTCTGAAGGACTATGCGATATATGTCTATGTTTGATATTGAACTCTCCTAATTGACAATATGTGATTATAATAGAAAGTGATGCCTCTAGTTCTCTTATTAGCGTGTCTTGATAGGCTAACTTGATTATTCCTACATGATACTTGAAAACTATTGTATATCCTATATGGAGATGATGTGTGTCTCTTGATAGGTGGATATGTCCCTTACTTGATAAATGAATAATATGAAAATGAACATCTTGACTTAGTAGGCTAATGAACCTTTGTCTTGTATGTGTATGGATGAATGTTGAATGAAAGTCTAGGATACGTAGAACGAGGAAATGGTACCTTTCTAAGTATGACTAATATATGGAACTTTCTATATAGAAAACAAGGTTAAGAATGGGTTGTTCTTATAGACCATTGAGTGACAACCTTAGTGGACCTATCTTTAGTACGTGCATTATGAAAAGGTAATGACTAAGATATGGTACCTTTTCATATGCTCTTATATGAATAATGAACATTACTCTATGAGAATAAAGTCTAGAACCAAGTGGATATGTTATGGTTTTTAGCTATACTTGAGTACGACACTAGAGTACCATGTAGCTCTACTTCAGAAGGAGAGTAGACTGCATAAAGGACCTCAATATTCCTTAACCAGCTTCCTACCAGGGTTTTCTCCTAATTCTACCAATGGCATGTAGAACACCCTTTATAAGAGTAGGGTTGACTCAGAATTACATGCCTAGCTAGTATGGTCTATGTTGGTTATTGCCTATTCTCAATATGTGGGTTAGGTTCTAGTGTGGTATAAGGTACTAGAAAGTTTAGCTAGTTGAATGGGACGCTGTCTAAACGTTACACGACTTGGCTTTGAAATATGTTAGTATATGAGTCCCTAGGTCTTATCCAAGACCGTTATGTGAATGTCCTTTATTGGTGAATGTCTGCTGAAGGGTAAAATTAATATAATGACTTAATTAAAGGTATATTAATTAAAAGGTAGCTTTATGGGTTGCTTAGGTAGACTTGAAGAGGGTATATGGGCGGTCTCTTCATGTTTTACTCAAGTGAACATTGGAGTAACCTTAGGTGGTAAGTATATGTTGAAAAGGGAATAATCTTATCTTAGGCGGTCTTAAGGGTTATTTAGGTGTGCTTGAAAAGGGTGTATGGGCAGTCTCTTTTTTCTCTTACTTAAGTAAATCTTAGGATAACCTTTAGTAGGAGTTTCATATGATATATGGTTTGAAGTGATGCTATACTATGAAATGTGACTATATGTGCTTATGTGGACTTGTAAGTGACTTTTATACTTTCCTTATGCGTTTTACTCAGAAAGAGCATGTTTTATACAAATGTCCGTTTATTATGATTTTATGCATTATCTCATACTTACTACCAGTTTTTGTACTAATTCCACATTTTTTATCTATCTCTAAAGGTGTTGGTGGAATTTGAGAGGAGTCACGAAGATTAGCTTGGATTAGCCTTTCATTCAAGCAAGAGTCGGTATGTCCTCACTAGATTCGAGGACATCCTATTCTTTAGATTTCCTTAGTGAAAGTATTGTAATAGACTTAGCTATTTTCTATATGCTGAAGTTTGGGATGTTTCCTAACATATCCGTATGTCTAAGCTTGCGACTTTGATACTTAGCCTTTCATTATGTTAAATCAATAAAAGAGATATTTGGAAGTATTACGATTTCTTTGTAAAAAGTTTTAAATTCCGCCCTAATTATCATATATGTATGCAATGATCGATGTCAAAAGTCCAGTACAAGACCTTCGAAAGGTCAAGTACGCCATGTTGCCACTCAAGAGTGACATTGCTTCGAGGGGGTACTCTGAATTCCTAACAAACATGGGGTGAGATCATAGGTTATGACATAGTACCTCAGAATCTAAAATTATCAAAAATCCACGTCTAGTATAGTCTTTACCATAGTTGTGATTCCTGAAACATATATGGGCGAGAGGCTATAGGACAATAGAGTTTCCTTTCTTCATCAATCTTGTGTCGTGCTTATAGGTTTGAGGTTGTAAGTTTAAACTCCTAATTTCCTATCTGTTTCTTATAGAAGTATGACTACAATAAGAATGACCACTAGAAGGTTGGAAGAAGGAGGAGTGAAAGAGGAAGTTCCTCAAGGTGGACTAGCTCAACAATGAATTCATATTTCTCAATATGCTCAACTGCCTCCCCAAGGTGATCATGTCCCTATTGGAGATAAGGGTAATTAGGTTTCTGTGGTTCCCTTGGTTATGTCTACTAGAGAGATTATAAATATTCTCCTTACTCTAGCCCGAGCTATGACTACTGAAGTAAATAGAGACACTGGGTCTAGGGTGAATTCTTTGGAGAGTACTATGGCCTCAAGATTACGGGACTCTGTGAGGATGAATCCTCCTATCTTTGTTGGTTCTGAGGTGGGAGGGGATCTCCAAGTCTTCTTGAATGAAGTGTATAAGATGGTGCATGCTATGGGAGTTACTTCTAAAGAGGCGGAGTTAGCTTAGTACCAATTCAAAGACGTTGCTCAAGTTTGGTTCACTCAATGGAAGGATAGTAGGCCAGTTGAATCAGGTCTCTTAGAGTGGAAAGAGTTTAAGAAAGAATTCTTAGAAAGTTACTTTCCCCGTGAGAAGAGGGAGGTTAAGGTCGAGGAGTTTACAAACCTTAGGCAAGGTAATATGAGTGTTGAGGAGTATTCCTTAAAGTTTATCATATTGTCTACATATGATGCATCCTTGGTGTGTAACCCTAGGGATAATATGAGTAGGTCAACCGGTGTTTCTCATATTGTGAAGGAATAGTGTCGTTCGGCTATGCTCCATGGAGACATGACTCTATCTAGCCTTATGGTGTATTCTCAATCCATTGAAGAGTGTAAGTAGGGAGGAGAAGTAGAGATGCTAAGAGGATAAGAACCGATAAGTAAGTTCAACCCATGTTTTATAAGAGGACTCCAATTCAAGATGGTTCAAGTGCTCCTAATTTTAACTATGAGAGAGGTTGTGGTTCACAAGTTGTCAAGCCTACTTGTGCTACTTGTGGGAAGAATCCCTTTTGTATGTGTCTAGCCGGTACTAGTGGATACTTTGGTTGTGGTAAGGATGATAACAAGGTGAGAGATTGTCCTTCTGTTGAAGCTAGAGGAAGAGAGTCCAAGCAAGTTCCTTTTAATGCTTCGAATGGTGGTGCGCCAAAGATAAATTGTTTCTATGCTCTCCAAGCTAATGGATTAATTTCTGGTGATGATGCCAGTAAGTTTTAGTTTCTCTCTATCGTTGTTATGGTTCCCCTTATCAATGTTGAAGTATGGTGAGTAGCTGCGTTGTAGATTGTTTTCTTTTCTCTTCGTACTATTCAAGCTTGATAGATAGAATGTCATAGTAGCAAGTTGCATATTGTATTTTGTGTAGGAGTCTTGCTGAAATTTAATTTCATTGATTCCTTGATTGTGAATTTTATGAAGTTATGATTATGTTATTAAATGATTTTATATGGTTTTGTCTCTCATATTGTCATTCTTCCATCAAAAAAATTGCTTAAGAGTTTCATTTTTGAAAATTTGAGCATGTTTCACTGTAACGAAATTGGTGCTCACTGTAATGATTTTAAAATTATTGCTTAAGTGTGTTTTCATGGAAAATGGTTATAATATTTATATAACGGATATATATGATCATGATTATGTATGGAGAAGGATTTTCTCCTATTTGGAATAAAGAATGTAAGCCTTAGTGCATGATGAGTTGTAGATGTAGTTTCCACCTTCTTGTTGTGTTTTGAGTCTTTTAATGATGTTAAATTGATTTTTATCCTATATCTGTCTATTCTATATTGTGTGTCATGGTTATGTCTTGCCATTCTCGAGTTTCTCATATCTTGAGAGGGCCTAAAAAATGGCTTGTGTCATTCAAGGACGAATAATCCCAAGTAGGGTAGTGTTGTTACACCTTCAAAAATGAGCTAGGTTGAACTAGATGCTAACTCTTGCATAATGATTTTTTAAAGTCATAAAATGGTTAATAATAGTGTTGATAGGAATTATATAAAGTTTGGAAGTGTTTGGAGGTCAAACGTCAAAGAATGTCCAAGACGTTCGGAAACTAGTCAAAATTGGACTAGTGTGTCGTAGTGTTTTGTAGTGATTTTTTGGGGAAAGGTTTGAGGGTGAAATTGAGTACCAAGGGTTCCTGCGTGTATCCTGACATAAGAAGGGTTGAAACGTCTGAGAATAACGCAAGGAACCATAAAAAGGGTTCCCGAAGAGGATCCAAACTTGGACTGCCAAGCTGCCGCGCCAGCCTGTTTTAGGCAGTGGCTGCGTGTCGCGTAGCTTCCACGCACTCGGAAAAGTCTTTCCCTGGGACACAGGGCTGTCAAGAACAATTCAGTCCAAGATTTTTTGAAAAATAATATTTGGAAATGCCTCTGCAACCGTAGTAAAGTCCCAGATTTTGTTGCATCATTTTAAAATCAAATTTGAGTTGGTTAATTTGTTCAATAAGTGTGGGGGTATTTTGGGTAATTTAGTGGTGAATTATGGACTGTTATAGGACCTATTTAAACCCCTAAACTCACAAATCAAAGCCAAAAATCTAATCTCAAAACAAAACCTCTCTATTAACTCTCTCCAAATCTGCATTGATGAAGATTTGAATCTCCAAGGAAAAAGATACGATTTTTCAAGTTTTTCTCCAACAATATTGTGGGATTTTAATAAAAATTAAGGTTTGGTTATTCATATTTGAATCGTCTTTGTTCAAGGATTCAATTCCAATGATTTTTCAAAGATGTTCAAAACATAAATTCTCCAATTTTGGTGATCTTACCATGAGTTCTTGCATAAAACATTTAAATCATTGTATTTACGATTGAATTATTTTTAATTTGATAATTTTAACCCAAAAAACTCGGTGAACCCATGAAAACCATGCACTTCTTGTTTTGACTATTTTATGGGTGAATTGATCATGTCTCAATGCTTATGAATTCTAGTGTAGTTTTCTTTGGTCTATTGAATGATGTAAGGGTTGTATTGGATTGATGTATAGAATGTCTTAGATTGATAAATTTATACTGAATAGATTTAGATTCATTGACTATTATAATATTTGTATTGAATTGATGACCATGGCCATGTGTACGGGCCTTTTGGCATTGTATTGGATGATTTAGTTATGGATTGAAGTGGTGAGAATGGATTATTCATACGCTGACCTAATTCTCTTTATTTTCTGTAATGTAGGTCTTGAATTATGTTGTTATTGGTATAGTCTACTTATGGTTGCGGTGCTATGTGCTTTACTTATGAATTATGTGGCCTCAACATTACTTTATGAAATGTATTGGACATGGCCTTGTCGGCATTACTTTATGAAAAGTTATATTATATTGTTTAAACTTTATTATGATAAGTATGAAGTACTATGTAATACATGTGTATGTTTGAGATTAAACACTCCAAATTGACTATATGTGATTTTAATAGACTAGGGTGAGGTCTCTAGTTGTGTTACTAGTGTGTCTTGATAGGTTAAGTTGATTATTCCTACATGATACTTGAACACTATTATATACGTGATATGGAGATGATGTGTATGTCTTGATAGGTAGACTATGTCCCTTACTTGATACATGAAGAATATGAATATGAAAATCTTCAATTAGTAGTTTTATGCACTTTTTCTTGTATGGATGAATGTTGAATGGAAGTCTAGGATGGGTAGAATGAGGAAATGGTACCTTTTTAAGTATGACTAACATGTGCAACCTTCTATATAGAAAAGAAGGTTAAGAATGAGCTATTCTTATAGACCAATGAGTAGAAGCCTTAGTGGACCCATCTTTGGTAGGTTAATTATGATTAGGTAATAACTAATAGATTGTACCTTTTCATATGCCCTTATATGAATGAACATTACACTATGAGAACAAAGGCTAGGACCTAGTGAATATGTTATGGTTTGTATCTCCACTTGAGAAGGATACTAGAGTACAATGTATATTTACGATAGAAAGAGACTAGAGATCATAGAAGACCTCGATATTCCTTAACCATGTGCCGCATGGGTTGTGTCCTCGTTTTACCTTGGCAAGTAGAACACCCTTTCTGGGAGTAGGGTTGACTCCGGACTCGATGCCTAGATAGTATGGTCTATGTCAGTTGTAGCCTATTCTCATTATATGGGATACATGTTAGTATTAGATAAAGTACTACAAAGTTTAGGTAGTGGAATGGGGTGTTATCTACACATTGCACCACTAGGCTTTGAATATATTAGTATGTGAGTCCCTAGGTATTCTACTAAACCGCGATGTGAAAAACCCTTATTGGTGAATGTCTGTTGAAATGTCAAATGAATATAATGATTTAAGTAAAGGCATGTGATGAAAAGGGAGATATCTAGGGTAGATTTAAGGGGTGCTTAGGTAGACTTGGAGAAGGTGTATAGGCAGTCTCTTCAGGTTTTGCTGAAGTGAACCTTAGAGTAACCTTAGGTAGTGAGTATATATTGAAAAGGGAATAATCTTATCTTAGGTTGTCTTAACGGTTATTTAGGTGTGCTTGAAGAGGGTATGGGCGGTCTCTTCTTGTTTTACATAAGTAAATCTTAGGATAACCTTTAGTAGGAGGGTCATATGATATATTCTTTGAAATGATATTGATGCTATACTAGGAAATGAGAATATATCTGCTTATGTGGACATGTAAGTGACTCTTATACTTGCCTTATGAAGTTTTACTCAAAAAGAGCATATTTTGTACAAATGTTCATTTATCATGTTTTGATACATTATGTCATACTTATTACAAGTGGTTGTACTAATTCCATATATTTATATATCTCAAAAGGTGTAGGTGGAATTTGAGAGGAGTCACGAAGTGAAGCTTGGATTAGTATATCATTCAAGCTAGAGTCGGTATGTCCTCACTAGATTCGAGGACATCATGATGTTTAGATTTCCTGTTGAATGTATTGTTAGACTTGGATATTTTATATACGTTGTAGTATAGGACGTGTCCCAATATATTTGAATGTATAATATGGTGACTTTGAGAATTAGCCTTTCATTTTATTTTTTGTATAAAATAGATATTTTGAAGTACTACTATTTTGTGTAAATTTTTTTTAATTATGCTCTACTTTTCATACATGTATGCAATGAACTATTTCAAAGGGCTTGTACAAGACCTCCGAGAGGTCGAGTACGCCGTGTTGCCATCGGAGAGTGACATAGCTTCTAGGGGGTACTCTCGGTTCGTAATAGAAGCTATGAGTTCCAAAATAGTTTTAAACCAAAAGGGGAAAAATTATTCCAAAAGTGGCATTTTAAAACTAAAGGGTTCAGTAAATTATCTCAGCCCAAAGGTAGGAAGTTTTATTAAAAATATGATCTAAAGTATGTTGTGGGAGTAGTATTGAGAACCGATGTGGGGAGAAGATTTCTTATTAAATCAAGTCTCCATGTAAACCATGAAACCATCATTGAAATTGATGATTCATACATTTTAGATGATCACATAAATTTATCTAGTGGATCCTCTAATCTATGTAAAGTCCTATACCGATTACAACGAAACCGATGGTCCTTGGGAAACATGAGGTAAAACTTTGTATCATTACTTAGTCTCAAACTGATGGTTATTAGTTTGAGAAACTCCCACAAAAGATATATTACTTTCATATATAAGTAAAATTTAGTTTGTTATAGCATTTTTTTAACGATCTAAGTTGTTTTATCATTTTACAAGATTTATATATATCACATGTGTTTTAAATTTCTTTATAGCTTTCCAACTCGCATAATCATACATTAAATTATTGATGCCAGTTGGCATGAATTATTTCATGATACAGACGCAGGTAACCAGGATCAGTACGTAGCGCACTGTTGATCTAGTTGAGCACTGCATAGTCACTTAGTGAGCCTCATTAAATTTTGGAGGACATATTTTTTATTGTTTTTCTAGATTTGTTCTTTAGGTTGTTGTGGGGTCTGTAACATCATCCATCTCACTTATTAGAGTCTTCAGAGACAAATATCAGTTAGTAGTTAAGTTTAGAATTAGTTTTGTTTAATAATTTAATATATTTGTGTGTTGAGACTTAAGTGGCATTTTTGTCTAGACAGTTATCTATGTTATTTGATGAGAATGCTTTTAATTTTTTATCTAAAATAAGTGTCTTCCACTGAGTGAAGTAAGCCAGGACAAGGGTTCTCTCAAGGCTAGCAATGGTCTTTGGTTGCCGACCATGTCCAGGGTGTAGGCTCTAGACATGACAAACTTGGTACAAGAGCATAGAGTTCAAGTATCATAGGGAGTCTATGATGCCATGCCTGTAATCTTTTAGTCATCGGTGTGAAGCAGGCCACATCTATGATTAAGAGGATATAACATTTAGGTACATGTCACTTCTTCACATTTTTTCATTTGTAAGAGTTTATCTCTTAAAAATCTCTTTCTAATTCGTGTTTGCGCGTGTCTTTAGATCATCATGCCTCCAGAAAGAGCAGTTAGAAGTCGATGAGCCAGGTGAAATATTGAGGAGAAAGAGTTACCTAATGCACCGGATGTGCAACCCAAGAAGGTGTTACCAATACTAAGCTCCGGGAAGATATCCGGATGCTAAGTCAAGTCGTAACCACCCAAGTCAGACAACATAGAGTAGCTTGACAAGAACGGTTGAAACCTTGAGGGTTCGTGAGTTTCTGAAAATGAATCCTCCTAGATTCACCGGATGAAGTGCTACTGAGGATCGTGAAAACATTGGGGAAAAATTTAAGGAAGTGTTTGAGGTGATTCATATGGTTAATACTAAGAGGGTTTAATTAATTGCATATCAACTTAATAGTGTGTATAGAACCTTGTTTGACAAATGGAAGCAGGTAGAGCTCTTGACACACCACCTCCAAGTTGGGTTTGTTTCAAAGAAGACTCCTTGAAGAGGTTCATTTTTCGAGATTCTGAAGAAAGAAAAGGTATGAAAGTTGCTCACTTTGAAACATGACTCCATGAGTGTTCATGAGTATGAGTTGAAGTTCACCCAGCTGACTCTGTATGCTTCGGAGATGGAGAAGGACATCAGGATCAAAATGAGCTTGTTTTTTGTCTGTTTTGGTATTGTTTGAAACAAAGAAGGTAGGGCTGCAATGTTGATTGGTGACATGGATATATCAAGGCTTATGTTTTTTGTGCAACAAGTTTAAGATGAGAAGTTGAGGGACATATAGGAATCCAAAAACAAGAAAGTGAAGACTTGAAATGAATCTAGGTAGAAAAAAGGTGGTCCAAGTCGACCGCAAATTCAGAAATCAATGGGGCATGAACCATCATCTTGTAGTGCACCTGCCCCCACAAATAAAGGTGAGTATAATGGCAAGAATTCATAAAACTTGAAGGATAGAGCAGCCCAATCCCAAGGTAGTGTGGCACAAGGAGGTAGTGGGATTTCTGCCTGTGGTAAATGTGGTAGAACCACCCGGGTAATTGTCGAGATGGCCAGTATGTTGTTTCAAGTTTAGTTAAGAGTGTCACTTATTGAAGGACTGAACTAAGAATAAGCAAGGTGGTTGAAATCCGGGAAATAGATCTAAATCTTCATCAGTTGCTCCACGAGATAAGGCTGCACCAACAGGAGCCACTTCTTGTACCAGCAGAGAGGCAAACCGTCTTTATGCAATCACTAGCGTCCAAGAGCGAGAGAACTCTGTAGATGTTGTTATGGGTACAATCAAAGTCTTTACTTTCAATATTTATGCTTTGTTAGAACCAAAAGTCAGTTTATCCTTTGTAAGTCCTTATGTTGCAAATCAGTTAGAGGTTCTTGTTGAAGAACTTTGTGAACCCTTCTACGTTTCTACACCGGTTGGGGAGTCTATTCTAGCATAAAAAGTCTATCATGATTATCCTATTTCAATCAATCACAATATTAGCATGGCTGATTTAATACAGTTAGATATGGTAGATTTTGATCTCATTCTACGTACAAACTATCTCTATGTCTATTATGCATCTATATACTACAGAACTCAATTTTAGAAGTTTCAAATTTCTAAAGAGCCACTCATAGAGTGGACTAGTATTTTAGAAGTTCCTAAGGGTCAATTATTATTTATACCTTAAGGTGAGGAAGTTAGTTTCAAGGGGGTGTATCTGTCACTTAGTCTGAGTTCCTGACTCAAGTGCTGAGGTACCCTCCCTTCAGACACTGCCTATAGTTAGTGAGTATCCATATGTGTTTCTTGATGATCTACTCGGAGTACCTTCCAAAAGAGAGATATACTTTTTCATAGACATAATCCCCGATACACTTCCTATCCCTATTCCGCCATAGAGAATGGCACCTGCAGATTAAAAAGAGTTAAAAGAGCAATTGAAAGATATGTTACATAAATGTTTGATTAGACCAACTTTCTCATCATGGGGCGCCTCTTCTCTTGCTAGTGAGAAAGATAGATTTTTCCCTTAGGATGTGTATAAACTAGTGTTAATTGAATAAGGTGACCATCAACAATAAATATCCTCTTCCAAGGATAGATGGTTTTTTTGATCAACTCCAAGGTGCTTCTTGTTTTTCAAAGATTGACCTTAGATAAGGCTATCATCAGTTTAAAGTTAGGGAATATGATATTCCCAAGACAACTTTTAAAACAAGGTATATGCATTATGAATTTCGGTTATGTCCTTTGGCTTAACAAATACACATGCATCATCATGGATCTTATGAACAGAGTCTACAAACCTTATTTAGATCTGTTTGTCATCATCTTCATTGATTACATACTAATGTATTTAAATAATGAAGAATATCATTCTAGTCACCTCAGGATTGTTGTGCAGACTTTGAAAGATAAGGAGTTATATACCAAGTTTGCCAAATGTGAGTTTTGGATTAATTTTGTGGCATCCTGGGGTCACATTATTTCAGGTGATGGGATTATAGTTGACATTCACAAGATAGATGTAGTTCAGAGTTGGCCTAGACCCACATCTGCAACTCATATAAGTAATTTCTTTGGTTTGAATAGTTATTATAAGAGACTTTTTGAATGTTTTTCATCTATCTCGTCTCCTTTGACCAAGTTAACTAAGAAGACAAACAAATTTTGATGGTCTGAAGCTTGTGAGAAAAGCTTTCGACTGTTGAAAATGAGATTGACGACTGCCCGGTTTTGACCTTACTAGAAGGTACTCAAGGTTTTGTGGTGAACCGTGATGCATTAATAGTTGGTTTGCGCTGCTAGTTGATGGAGAATTGCAAGGTTATATCTTATGACTCTAGAGTGTTGAAGGTTAATAAGAAGAAAAATCCAACATATGACTTAATATTTGCTATAATAGTGTTTTCTTTGAAGATATGGTACCATTACTTGTATGCTGTTCATCTTGACATGTTTAATGACAACAAGAGCCTCTAATATGTGTTCACTCAAAAAGAACTCAATCTCGGAATAGGAGTTGGTTGGAATTACTCAAGGATGTGACATGAGTATTCTATCCAGCCAACTAAGACTAATGTGGTTGCTGATGCGTTATGAATGTTTTCTATGGGAAATATTTCCCATGTTAAAGAAGGAAAGAGAGAGTTAGCAAAAAATGTTCACAGACTTGCATGTTTGGGAGTGAGAATCATGGATTTCACAGAAGGAGGCATAATGGTGACCAATGGGGTTGAGTCATCATTTGTGCCAGAGGTGAAAGAGTAGCAACACAAAGACCCATTTTGCTTGACTTAAAGGTGAATTTTCATTAGCAAAGAGTAATGACTTTTGACCAAGGGGAGATGGTGTGCTGAAGTAACAAGTTAAATTATATGTTGAAAGGGTGGATGAACTCCAAGAAAGGATAATGGAGGAAGATCATATCTCAAGAGACTTCATCCATCCGGGTTCAATTAAGATGTACTGTTTATTTGAGAGAGGTATATTGGTGGGAAGACATGAAGAGAGATATTGTTGAGTTTGTTGCCAAATGCTCAAATTGTCAGCAAGAAAAAGTAGAGCACCAAAAGGCGTGGAGGTTTAGCTCATATATAGAATTTCCGAAATGGAAGTGGGAGATTATTAATATGAACTTCATCACAGGCGTGCAAGATCTCGAAGCTAGCATAACTTTATTTGGGTGATTGTTGATAGAATAACAAAGTCAACCCATTTCTTGCCAGTGATGACTACCTATTCGGCCGAGGTTTATTTAAGTTGTACCTTTAAGAAGTGGTAAGACTTCATGGACTTCTAGTCTCTATTATTTCATATAGAGGTTTGGGTTCAAAGATGAACTTAAGCACTGCATTTAATCCTATGACGGATACACAGGCAGAGCGAACTATCCAGACCTTAGAAGATATGTTAAGAGCTTGTGTAATCAACTTCAAGGGAAATTGGGATGATCACATACCCCTCATTTGTTTCGTGTATAACAACATTTACCATTTGAGAATGACTCCATATGAAGTACATTGTGGGAGAAGATGCAGATCTCCTATAGGGTGGTTTGATGATGATGAAGCAGGGTTGATAGGACCAAATCTAGTTCACCAAGCTATGGAGAAGGTCAAAGTTATCCAAGAAATATTGACCATAATACAGAGTCACCAAAAGTCCTATAGAGATGCTAGAAAAAGGCCATTAGAGTTGTAGGTGGACGATTGGGTGTATCTTAAGGTCACCCATGAAAGGTGTTTTGAGGTTTGGTAATAATGGGAAACTTAGTCCCCGGTATATTGGACCTTATATTATATCCAAGAGAGTGGGCAATGTGGCTTACGTACTCGAGCTACCCCAAGAGTTAGTAGCAGTTCATTCGGTATTCCATATTTCATATCTAAGAAGTGCTTGGGTGATATTTTATTGATAGTACCGACAGAGAATGTTGGGATTAAGGATAACCTATCCTATGAAAAATTTACGGTTCAGAATTTGGTTCGTGAAGTTTGCAAATTGAGGACAAAGGAAGTTGCTTCAGTTAATGTCCTTTGGTGGAACCACTTCGTTGAAGAAGCGACTCGGGAATATGAGGAGGATATGAAAAAAAATATCCACATCTCTTTGAATCCGGAGAGAATGCAGATCAAGGTACTAAATAGTCTTCTTAGCAATTTATAAAGATATGTATAAGTATTTATTACTTGCGTTTTTTTGTTGAGTGCTGAAATGATGTTACTACCCTTAGCTTGGTGGAGGAGTTCTTGTTCAAGGATGAATGTTCCCAAATGATAGATATTGTAAAATCTAATAACTAGAACTAAATAATATAAGATAAGAAACCAAAAATAATCCATTTTGGAAATTAGTAAGGAAATCAGGAAAATTTCCATCTTTAAAAATTGAGTGTTTATTATATTTAAACGGTTATAACTTGAAGCTCAGGAGAAGTTTGGATGAGTTCTTTATATTGTTGGAAATACCTTGGAAATATCCAAAACTACCGAGTTTTTTGAAATCAGATGTCGCATGAGAGAGATATGCCTTACGGATGTTGGCATATTAAGTTGAGGAAAATCCAATAAAGATTTTAGTAAGGGTAAATTTCTCTTTCCACCTTAGTATTTACTAATATCTTTAGGTTATATTAGGGGTAAAACAAAGTCCAAATCAGTTTTAGAAAAACTAAGAATTCTTAGGGCTTGGGAAAATAGAGAAAAGAAAAGGAAGATCAAGAATTGTCCAAGAACTCCAAGATTATGGTGTGGATTTCGTTGTTGGTGATCCCTATAGAGGTATGTGAGATATTTGGTGTATATTCCTTTCACCCACACCCAATTTGTTTCAATTCAGCATGTTAGAGTTTATGGAATGCTGAATATGGGAGTTCTTGATGAAAATTCATTAATTTTCTTGTTAATTTAACGGTAGTGTATCCCAAGTAGATTTAACTCATATTTACGTACTGTTTTGGGGTCTAATCTGCTTGGTGATAAAGTATTTAGAGATCATCAATGTTTGGTGTCGGATACAAGGAAGTTTGGGAGGTTTAGTATTGAAAAATAGAGAAGTAAAGTCGGAAAACCGGTCTGATAAGCCCTGGCGCACCACGCCTACTAGAGCACTGCAGGACAGACTCTGTCCATCAGATCCTGGCGCACCGCAACAGACAGAGCACTTTAGGGCAGTCTTTGTTTGTCAGACTCTTGTGCTCTGCACTTCTCATAGTGCAAATCCCCTCTGTAGACCCCGTTCTTTCCCTAATTTTTTCATACTACTTCCTAAGTTATGTACCTATCATTCCTTGTTTATTCCAACACTCTAAAGTACATTAAAACATCATGAAATCATCAATAAAAACATGAGTTCATGATCTTTGAATACATAATCCAAATCATGGAAAGTTAAGATCAAAGGCAACGGAGTAAGGAGTCATGTTTAAAAGTAAGAAGCAAGTCACATGAAGTTGTTAATGTTTGCAAAGAGTCTTAAGAAATCGTTCTTAATTTGTTTTAAGTGTCAAGTTACAGGTTGATTAAACAGTAAAGAGCTTATTAAATTCTCAAAATCTAATAAGGGACTAAGTGTTCCCTAAAGAGTTAAGTTTCAAGTTATGTAAAGAGCAAGAGTGGAGTTCTTTTCTTAAAACATATAAGGGAACAAAGTATTTCCTATGAAACGAGTTTGAAGTTAAGTAAAGAGCAGGATTTATGTTCTTTTGTAAAAAGTCAAAAGGGAACTAAGTATTCCCTAAAGTTTTATGAATGTTTCAATTTAAATTAAAAGGAAACTAAGAGTTTCGGAAGGGTTTTGAACTAAAAGGGGAACATTGATTCCAGAAGGGGCTTTTTAAAGATAAAGGGTTCACTAAATTATCTCAACCCAAAGGAATGAAGTTTTATTAAAATTATGAGTGTAACAAACCTAAAAATAGATAAGAAAAGAAATGTTCAATGTGTCAAGAATGACTATGATTAGACCAAGGTTAACACAAATTGATGCGCGTAGAACCAAACCTCGGAATCCTTGCATCATCCAAGCCAAATAACTTGGGGAGTTATTTAATCTAGGTAAGGTTGGGTCCAACCATGTAGGACTCTCGAATACGAAGATTTACTCGATTGAATCTTTACTAGACTTAAAAAGGGAAAATCTTAGGTTTGGAGGGTCTAGGGGTAAAATGGTGTTTTTCGAGGCTAAGGGTAGTATCTTAATTACCCTGAATATATAATTAATTATTTAATTTACGAGGTGGAGGGGCATTTTTGGGACAGAGGGCCGAAATTTGGATCTTGAAATTAAGTCTTGCTCAACCCGGGTTCGAACCTAGGTGGAAGCAATGAATTAAATTGTTTTTAATTTAAGTTGGTAAATTATTGAAAATAATTTATATTTATTATTTATTATATGATTTAAAATAAAAGGAAATCATATTTTTAATAATTAAATAAAACCTTATTTGACTAACTCCTAAGCCTAAGAAAACTCTTCTCTCCCACGCTCATCTCTCTCTTTCACGTCTCTATCACTCTCACTCACATTTTTCTCTGCCAAATAACGTACAAAAACAGTAGGTAAAACAAATTTCTTCTCATTTGAAGAACTCACAATGAAAATTATAAAAAAATAACTAATCAAAAGCGTTAGGCAAATAGAGGGTTTTTCCGTAAAGTTTGTGTTGAAGCTCTTGGATTTTGACGTGTGTTTGGAGGGGTTCTTTGGGAAAAAATTCGGGTTTGAACGTTAAAAAGGTATGGTTTCTCTTCTCTCTTGGTCCCTTTACGAAGATACCCCTTACGGTTAAGAATATTCATTCCAAAAACTAGGATTGTTCCCAGTTGCATATCCCTGTCACTATCTCCCATTGAATCATAGGTTAGTTATTTTGTTGGTAGAAGAACTAGGGATGAAATGTGTTTTCCTGATGATTACATGTTTATATTTATGTTTGGAATTATGTTACTTATGTTGATGTTTCCGGAAGTGTAACTACGTGTGTAGGTGTGATTTGTCGTGGCGATTGTTCATGGTTTAGGACTTGAAATGGAATGATAGTTCTTTATATTTCATGTACACATGTTGATGTAAATGTGATGTTCATATGAGTTTAAATGTGGATAATTTGAAGGATAATCTCTTGGCTAAATTAATCTATGAAAACCCACCTAAAACGTTCTAAATGCACTACAAAATTCCACTAAGAACTAAGATGTAACTTCATGAAAGGATGCTGAAAAATTAAAAGACAATTTCCAGCTTCTAGTGATGAATTTCGGTCAACAAAGAGGGTTCAAAATGCTGAAAAATGAATTTAAACAAGTTATTTCATGAAGGATTGAACCCGTAACTTCACAATGTTAAAAACCATGAAAATAAAGAAGTAAAAAGAAATGTGAATGGGATTCGAACCATGGTATTGGCCGGAAAATGAGACTTAAAAGAAAAAAAAGTATGAGACGAGTGGGATTCGAACCCACCACCTCTCAATCAGATTTAAGGAAGAGTAAAAGAAAAAAAATAAAATGTGAGGCGTGGGAAACGAACCCACGACCTCTAAATGTGAAGGAGAGTAAAGATAATAAAAGAAAAAAAAATGTTAGGCGTGGGAATCGAACCCAGGACCTTTATGTATTGAAGGATAGTAAAGAAAATGAAAGAAAAGAAATGTGAGGCGTTAGAATAGAACCCACGACCTATAGGAAGTGAAGAAGAATCAAAGGAAATGAAAGAAAAGAGATATGAGGCGTGGGAATCGAACCCATGACCTCCTAGGCAGATTTAAGGAGAAAAATAAAAGAATTTAAAGAGGGTCTGTGGGGGTTCAAACCCACAACCGCTCAGCCAAAGGAGAGAAATTTAAAGGCAATGAAATTAAAAATTAAATAAGGTTGTGGGGGTTCGATCCCACATCCTGTTAGCTCCTTTAAGAGAAAAATGAAGAGAGAAATTAAGGGAAAATAAAATAAAGGCATTTGGGCTCAAACTTGGGTCTCCAAGCCTTATGGATCAAACAAAATGAATATTAAAAAATGTAAGTGTTGTTCAAAAGATTTGAAAACCGGGTTCCTTTGCCCAAATTAGGTAATGATACATGAATCATACATGAATTAAATGTTAAAGAATAATGCCACCTACTTATATCCAAATCGAGATATTTGCATACATACAAGATACTTAAGTCGTGTACTACATAATCTTAGGATGATATGAGTCACTTAACAAACAATGAATGAAGCCTCGTGGGTTGTATGTATAGACCATAAGTCTTGCATAAAATTAGAAATAAGTGAGCCAAAGATGTATGTAATGAAATGAAGTAACCCTAGAAGGGTTATGTACGAGTGTAAAACACATTAAATGTCCAAGTGCATTGGTATACGATGAAATGATTATTATGTAATTAAATGATGAAACTCTAGAACGGGGAAGTAAGAGTGTGAAACACACAGAATCCAAGTGCATTGGCATATGAGGAAATTACCATTAACATAAAATGGGGTGAGTAATTATGAAGAGAAATTGTGCTAATGTTAATGAATATGGTGACAACATGATATGAGGCTAATGTAAGAGATGAGAACAATCTCGAAGGAGCCTACGTGAATGTTACCAAACCGTACTCACCTATGAGAGTGTAGAGTTAATGAGGAGATCAGTCTCTATGAACACTTTAATGAAAGTACTGAGATTAACACATTTAATAATAATGATGAGATGAGAAATCATCTAATGAGCTATGATGTCCTCATACTAGAAGACAGCCTCCATGACGTATGAGTTGAATGTAATGGAACTTTATACAGAGCACGGATAGACTAGCTATGAGTGTTGATGCTTTATTTTTTCAAAGGTGGAGGTTCATGTATCTCTCATGAGATGAGACTATCCGGCATGCTGGGTATGGGTCTCCTTATATCTCCTAGTCTTGAAACCTATAATACAAATATAGGGATCTGGCGGGGTTTAATTCCCATGTACACTAGCATGTTTTGGGTCACTTTGGCCAGTGATTACACGTCTTTTCGGTGTGGGTTTCATGACACTGGATTTCATGATGCTCACATGATCTATGTCAGATAAAGTTAAAGTTCCCAATGTATGAATGAGTCCAGCCTCAAATGATGCACATAATGAAACGAATGATTCCAAAAGTGTTAGGATAGGATAATCAAGAGGTGAGTTTGATTCAAGTAATGACATTAGGTCATTCTTGGTAATTGCACAACGAACATGATGAAAGTCTTTAACTACATCCAAGGTATAGTTGGTGTTTACACTAGCCCATGAATGAAATGAAATGTGAATGTCAATGAACGAAGCAGACTCTGTGTTTTCTAAAGCAGACTCACTAGTTGAGGTCCCATATGTTGAGCCCTAATTTTTAGGAAGTTTTAATGTCAAGTCCATGATTCCAAGGCCTCATGGCATAGAAATGAATGATGTGAACAACGTTTTGTGTTATAGGAATTATGATATGTGATATTTGTACGTTGTTGTGTGTTGTGTGGAAAATGTTATGTATGATGATGCATGTTACTTTCATTGGATAACTTTCCTAATCCAAATTTGGAAAGCTCATATACTTTCCTGATCCGAATTCAGAAAATTATGTCACTTTCCTAATCTCAATTTGGAAAGTCCACTGACATGACTTGCTATAATCATGTCGCTAGGAAAGAGCTATTATAACTCATACATGTCCTTGGTGTGTTCTTGAATATACCCATACATAGTACAAGTGTGTACTAACCCTATATAACTCTAAACTTTTAGGTGCAGGTTCAGGTGGACGCTAGAGCTACAAGATAAACAATGCAGTTATCCGGACGTCGAGCATTCATCCGAACTTTGTAGGCTAACATGATTTCGAGGATGCTTGTCCATTTACATTCTAGAGTAGTTATAGGATTGATATAGTGGAGTATTTTCCAGTAGAGTTTCTTTCGTGTTTTTGTTCAGACATTGTATTGGTGCCATTTTGGCAAGTTCATCTTTATCGTTATAGTAAATTATTTCTTTCATTTGATGATATTACTGTTAGATGGTTGATGGTGAACAATTACGTATGTAGTAGAATGTTTAGTAATCATGTTAAGAAAAAAAATTTCAAATTTTCCGCAAAAATTAACCTAGATTTAATAAGAATGACGTATGTAGCCTTGTCTACGACCTTTCAGAGGTCAACAACCCCTATCTTGTCCTGAGTCTAGATTCCGATCGTGACAAAGTTTGTATCAACGCGCTAGGTTAAATTCTGAGGATAATAAGTTCAGATCAACCACATCTAGTAGTTTCTAAGTCATGGTAGTGAAGTGCACCACTATCTTGGATTAGAGACTGCATGATGCGTAGGAAAATTTCCCTTCTTCTAATCTTATGTGAATTCTCTAATGTCGGATTTCTTGGTGTTAAGAGTGTATCTAACAATAACTCTTTAAGTTTCCCAAAGATAAATATAAGGGGAAAAACAGGTGGGGAAATTTGGAGGGGCGGCTACTGGGGTAATTCAAGTTTCTCCCTAAGCTCCAACTACTGGAATAGAGATGTCGTTTAACACAGCTGGGTTGACAGATGCAGAAGTAAGGACAACTTTGGTACGAAATGCCCAAGCTAGCACTTTACAAGATCAGGCTATTGGGTTTGATTGATGAGGAGAAGTCTGAATTGACATCCTACCAGCCAAAGTATGCAACTCAATCCTTGTATAAGGTGTGGAAGGATAGCAGATCCTTAGGAGTGGGTCCTATAACTTGGGATCTTATCAAGATCACTTTTCTATGGAGTTTCTTTCCCATATAAATCAAGAAGTCTAAGGTTTAGGAATTCATCAACCTTAAGTAGGGCTCGATGTTAGTCAGGGATTACTCCATGAGGTTCGTATGACTTTACAACCCAGGAGAGGCCACCATTTAGGAAGTGTGGAATACTGCATGGGGGAGAATGTATGATGGACTCTAACATTTTTTACAGTTGTGGTAAAGCGGGTCACATGATGAAGGATTGTCTGAATAGGAGAAGTCAAGAACAAGGGAAGGAGAGAGTTCAACCTAATGGTACAAGTGAAGTGTCTCCAAGGAGTCAACGATCTTTCTCACTCCTTTCTAGGGGTTCAGGGGTAGGCACCTCTGGTGAAGTCTCCGGTGCGTAGCCTTAATTAGTCTTTCATGATTTTGATTGTGTATGGTGTTTATGCACTACTATGAGGTTAATATGTTTGACATATCATGTTCGTTGTTGATTTGTATGACTTACATGTTTACTTATGTTGTATGCTTTGATGAGACTAGTTTAGAAAAGAGTTCCTTAGTCTACTAATGTGAAGCTACTAGTAGGTTTCAAGGATGTGCACCATCATGTTTATATATGAATCAAATATTCACCAATGGGAAGTATTGAACTACCTATGTATGCATATATTCTATAGATGACTAACTTATTGTTAAAAAAGAGTAGCGTCATTCTGGGACCAATGTTCCCAAAAGGCGGATAATGTAACAAAATTAAAAATAGATAAGATAAGAAATGTTGAATGTGTCAAGAATGCCTATGATTAGAGTACGGTTCACAAGGATTGATGCGCGTAGAACAAGACATCAAAGCCCTTGCTACATCCAAGCCAACTAACTTGGGCAGTTAGTTAAGCTAGGAAACGTTGGTTCCAACCATGTAGGACTCTCGAATATGAAGATTTACTTGAAGGAGTCTTTACCAGACTTAAAAAGGAAAAATCTTAGGTTCTAAGGTTCTAGGGGTAAAATGGTTTTTTTACAGGCAAAGGAATTACCCTAAATATATAATTAATTATTGAATTAATAATGTGGAGGGGCATTTTATGGAGAGAGGCTAAAATTGTGCTCTTGAAGTGAAGTCTTGCTCCACCCAGGTTCGAACCTAAGTGGAAGGAATGAATTAAATTGTTAAGTTGGTACATTAATGTATTTAATTTTATTATTTATTAGATCATTAAAATAAAAGGAAATAATACTTTTAATAAATAAATAAAACCTTATTTGACTAAGTCCTAAACTAGACTCCTAAGCCTAAAAAAACTCTTCTCTCTTACGCTCATCTCTCTCTTTCAAGTCTCTATCATTCTCACTCACGTTTTTCTCTGCCAAATAACGTACAAAAGCAGTAGTTAAACAAAAGTTCTTCACACTTGAAGAACTCACCACGAAAATTAAAAACAAACAACTAATCAAACGCGTGAGGCAAATACGTTATTTTTCCCCTCAAGTTGGTGTTCAAGCTCTTTGATTTGGACGTGTGTTTCGAGGGTTTCTTTTGGCAGAAAGTCAAAGTTTGAACGTCAAAAAGGTATGGGTTCTATTATCTCTTGGTCCCTTTCCGAAGAGACCCCTTAAGGTTCATAATATTCATTCCGAAAACAAGGATTGTTCCCTGTTGTATATCCCTGTCACTAGCTTCCTTTGAATCATAGGTTGGTTATGTTTGCTAGTAGAAAACTAGGGATGAAATGTTTTTTCGTGATTATTATGTTTTTATAAGTATGTTTTGTATTATATAACTTATGTTGATGTTTACAAAAATGTAACTACGTGTGTAAGTGTCACGACCCAAAACCGAGCCGCGACTGGCACCCACACTTACCCTCCTATGTGAGCGAACCAACCAAACTAACCCTTAACATTTCAATATAATATCGACAGAAAGTAATGCGGAAGACTTAAACTCATTAATAAAAACAATTCAAACTATTATTATTATCCCCAAAATCTGGAAGTCATCATCACAAGAGCATCTATCCTCAAATTACTAAACTAAAAACGTCTAAGAAGCTAAAACAAATAAAAACTAGTCCATGCCGGAAGTTCAAGGCATCAAGACTTGAAGAAGAAGATCCAGTCCAAGCTAGACGCATTAGCTCACCCTGAATTTCCGAAGGTAGTGGAGACTGGCTAGATCTACTGTTGAGTTGAAGTTGACGGAACGTTTGCTGCATTCCACAAATAAAAAAGAAGAAAACATAAAAGTAGGGGGTCAGTACAACCACAAGTACTGAGTAGATATCATCGGCCAACTCAAAATAGAAGATAATATATATCAAGTAATATTATAAATCAACTATAAACTCAACATGTAGCAACAACAAGTACTATAATCATCAACAAGTACCATCAATTTCATCCATGAGGGCTCAAGCCTCAATACCATACTCATTTGGGAATTAAGTTTATTAGATTGAGTATATTTATCATCTTTCAAGATTCATTATCTTTCTTCCTCTTGTGTCGGTACGTGACACTCCGATCCCCTACCACTATGTGTCGGTACGTGACACTCCGATCCCCTAATTCTACGTGTCGGTTCGTGACACCCGATCCCCTATATGTGTCGGTACGTGACACTTCGATCCCCTATATGTGTCGGAACGTGACACTCCGATCCCCTACATGTGTCGGTACGTGACACTCCGATCCCCTATATGTGTCGGAACGTGACACTCCGATCCCCTATATCTACGTGTCGGTTCGTGACACCCGTCCCACTAATACTATGTGTCGGAACGTGACACTCCGATCCACTAATACTATGTGTCGGAACGTGACACTCCGATCCACTAATACTATGTGTCGGAACGTGACACTCCGATCCACTAATACTATGTGTCGGAACGTGACACTCCGATCCACTAACCTCATTCTATCCGTTCATCAAGCCTTCTCTATACCAAGACATCACCAATCCCATTACTTTAATTCATCAAGCCTTCTTTTATACCAAGGCATCATCATTAATAACGCAGATTAAAGTTTCTTTCAAGATTTGGGATTCAATGGTTTTCATCATGCCTGTTTTATCAAAATCACATAATCATATTCATGCAAGCATACAATTAAGCATATAGACAGGTTTACAATACCACCAATACATATCATTCACTATTAAGAGTTCACTACGAATATCGTAAAAACCATAACCTACCTCCACCGAAGAATTGGAATCAACAAGCAATTCCCCAAGCTTTGATATTCTTCTTCTCGTTCGACTCTCTCAATCGATCAATCTCTCTCTCTCTTTTCTCTTCTCTTTTTCTTATTCAAACCCTCTTTCTTTTACCCTAATTAACATATAATTAAGTGTAAAAGATGGCAAGAATACCCCACTAATTAACCCAAAGTTACCTCTTTTATCCCTCAAGAATTTGAGTTATTAATATAAACCCACGAAATCTATAATTAAGGAAAGAATAGTCCAAAACGTCCCTTAAAACGTGTGAAGAAATCCGATTCTGCCTGGGATTTGCGCAACCTGTGACGGGCCGTCGTGCCTGCGACGGTCCGTCACGATGGTCGTCGCAAGGACCAGGATTTCATTTTTCACCAAGGACACTGTGACGGTCCGTCACACTTGTGACGGTCCATCCTGCAAGTTCGTTACGAAGTTCAGAGAGTCGATTTTCAGTACCAAATTTCAGAATTCTAAGTGTTCTGGAACGAGACATCTGTGACGGGCCGTCGTGCCTATGACGGTCCGTCGTGGTGTCCGTAATCTTAGCCAGTTTTTCCAGAAATGAAATCTGCTGCTCAAAACGACTAAACAGGTCGTTACAATAGATACCAATTTACCCATCGTTCGTCCTCGAACGATCAAAAGAAGAGAAACAAGGGTGGAAAGAAGTACCTGAATCTGTAAACAGATGTGGGTATTTTTCTTGCATATCTGCCTCCTTCTCCCAAGTAGCCTCTTCAACCGGTCGATTCTTCCATTGAACTTTGATGGATGCAATTTCTCTCGACCTCAACTTGCGAACTTCTCTATCTAATATAGCAACCGGTTCCTCCTCATAAGTCAAATTCTCATCAAGCAAAACTGAATCCCAACGGATGATGTAGTTTCCATCTCCATGGTATCTTTTCAACATGGACACATGAAATACCGGATGCACTCCGGACAGCCCTGGGGGCAAGGCTAATTCATAAGCCACCTCCCCTATTCGCTTTAGTACCTCAAATGGTCCAATATACCTTGGACTTAACTTACCTCTTTTGCCAAACCGCATCACCCCTTTCATGGGTGAAACCTTCAACAAGACTTGTTCACCCTCCATGAACTCCAAGTCTCTAACCTTTCGGTCTGCATACTCCTTTTGTCTACTTTGCGCCGCTAGAAGCTTTTCTTGAATGCCCTTCACCTTATCTAACGAATCCCTCAAGAGGTCAGTACCCCAAGGTCTAACCTCAAATGCATCAAACCACCCAATGGGAGATCTACACCTCCTCCCATACAATGCTTCAAATGGAGCCATATCAATGCTTGAGTGATAACTATTATTGTATGAAAACTCCGCTAAGGGTAGGAAGTTATCCCAATGACCACCAAATTCTATCACACAAGCACGAAGCATATCCTCTAACACTTGAATCGTTCGCTCAGACTGACCATCGGTCTGAGGGTGAAATGCAGTGCTAAGGTCCAACCTAGTACCCAATTCAGCATGCAATGTTTTCCAAAACTTAGAAGTAAACTGCGTACCTCTATCTGATATGATGGATAGTGGAACCCCATGCAATCGAACGATTTCTGAGATGTAGATTTTTGCTAACTTCTCTGCATTGTAAGTCACCTTGACCGGAATGAAATGAGCAGACTTAGTTAACCTATCAACAATCACCCAAATGGAGTCATACTTACCCATTGTCTTTGGAAGACCAACCACAAAGTCCATTGCGATTCTCTCCCACTTCCATTCAGGAATGGGCATTCTCTGAAGCGTTCCTCCGGGCCTCTGGTGTTCATACTTTACTTGTTGACAGTTTGGACATTTGTCAATAAAGTCAACAATATCACGCTTCATTCTACTCCACCAAAAGTGTTGCTTTAGGTCACGATACATCTTGGTTGCACCCGGATGTATAGAATACCTTGTACTATGAGCCTCTGTCAGAATAGTGTTGATCAGATTATCCACGCGGGGTACACATACCCTTCCCTTTATCCTCAAAACACCTTCCTCATCAATTGTTGCTTCTTTAGCCTCTCCTTGCAACACTTTATCTCGAATCCGGATCAATTTCTCATCATCAAACTGCTTCCCCTTAATCTTGTCAAGGAAGGAGGATCTTGCCTCCACACAAGCTAACAATCCTCCCTTCTCATTTACTTCTAACCTCATGAGGTCATTAGCCAAAATCTGCACTTCTCTAGCAAATGGGCGTCTAGAAGCTTGCAAATGAGCTAGACTTCCCATGCTTCCCGCCTTTCTACTCAAGGCATCTGCCACAACATTCGCCTTCCCCGGATGATACAAAATAGTGATGTCGTAGTCCTTCAGTAGTTCCATCCATCTCCTTTGTCTCAAGTTCAAATCTTTCTGAGTAAAGACATACTATAGACTACGATGATCCGTATAGATTTCACACTTAACCCCATATAAATAATGCCTCCATTGCTTCAATGCAAATACTACCGCGGCCAATTCCAAGTCATGAGTTGGATAGTTACGTTCATGCACTTTTAATTGTCTTGAAGCATAAGCAATCACATTCTTTTCTTGCATTAGCACTGCACCCAAACCCGAATAGGATGCATCACAATAGACAATGAAATTCTTACCTTCCACTGGCAAGGTAAGGATAGGCGCGGTAGTCAACAAAGTCTTGAGTTTCTGAAAGCTTTCCTCACACTCATCCGACCATACAAATGGAACATTTTGCTTAGTCAAGTTCGTCAGTTGGGAAGCAATAGAAGAGAATCCCTTGACAAATCGGCGGTAGTAGCTAGCTAACCCAACAAAACTCCGTATTTCTGACACATTAGTGGGCCTTACCCAATTCTTCACTGTCTCAATCTTAGAAGGATCCACCATCACTCCATCCTTAGAAACCACGTGCCCCAAGAAGGACACTGCATCTAGCCAAAACTCACACTTAGAGAACTTGGCATAAAGCTTTTTCTCCCTCAACATTTTCAACACAATTCTCAAATGCTCCTCATGTTCCTTCTTACTTTTAGAATATACCAGTATATCATCTATAAATAAGATCACAAAGAGGTCCAAATATGGCTTAAAAATCCCATTCATCAAGCTCATGAAAGCAGCGGGGGCATTTGTAAGACCAAAGGACATCACTACAAATTCATAATGCCCATACCTAGTCCGAAAAGCAGTCTTGGGCACATCCGTTGCCCGTATTTTCAGTTGATGATAACCGGATCTCAAGTCAATTTTTGAGAAGACACAAGCACCTTGTAACTGATCAAACAAGTCATCAATGCGAGGAAGAGGATACTTGTTCTTAATAGTTACCTTGTTCAGTTGTCTATAGTCTATGCACATCCGAAAACTCCCATCCTTCTTCTTCACAAACAAAACCGGAGCACCCCAGGGAGATGCACTTGGTCTAATGAAGCCTTTGCTCAACAACTCTTGAAGTTGGGCCTTTAGCTCTCTTAACTCCGCGGGAGCCATTCTATAAGGGGGTATAGATATGGGGCGAGTACCCGGTTCAAGATCGATGCAGAAGTCAATATCCCTATCTGGTGGCATACCAGGAAGATCTGCAGGGAACACATCCAAAAACTCACAGACTACCGAAACTGACTCAATCGAAGGTACTTGGGTAGTGTCATCCTTGAGATGTGCCAAGAAAGCTAAACACCCTTTACTAACCATTTTCTTAGCACGAAGAAAGGATATGATACGCACCGGATTGGAAGTGTAGTCACCCTCCCACACTAACGGATCTGTCCCAGGCTTGGCTAACGTCACAGTTTTAGCATTACAATCCAAAATCGCAAAATTCGGAGAAAGCCAAGTCATACCCAAAATTACATCAAAATCAACCATTTCTAAGATAACCAAATCTACATAAGTGTTGCTCCCCACAAAGTTCACCAAACAAGACCTATATACTTTTTCAACTACCACAGACTCACCCACCGGAGTAGAAACACGAATAGGCGTGTCAAGTAATTCACAATGTAAATTTAGACCATAAGCAAATGATGAAGATACATATGAAAACGTGGAGCCAGGGTCAAATAATACAGATGCCATGCAATCGCAAACCAAAAGATTACCTGTGATAACAGCATCAGACGTCTCCGCTTCAGATCTCCCAGGGAAAGCGTAACAATGGGCCCTATCACCAGTCTGTCCGTTGCCCCTACCATGTTGTGTCGTAGTGGCTCCAATTTGCCCATCACCCCTGCCGTTGTGGTGACCACCGTTACCTCGACCACAACGTCCTCCAGAAGAGCGGCCTCTACCATGACCACCTCTACCTCTAGCTATTGGGGGTCTGTAACTCTGTTTTGGACAATTCCTCCTAATATGTCCAATCTCCCCACATCCATAACACTCTCTGGAGTCAGGCATAGGTCTCTCGGAGTAGTGTTGACCGTTCTGAGGTGGACCCCCAACTACAGTCTGTAGTGAAGACTGAATTGGTCGACTTGAGTAACCTCCGGAGCTCTGTCCTCTAGAGTAAGAACCATTAAACTCACCTCCCCTTCGAAACCTTTTTGATGTCGATGTCGTGGTGAAGTCATCTGGCTTCACTCCTTCCACTTCTATCACAAAGTCTACCACCTCTTGGAAGGATGTTGCCGTAGCCGCTACCTGTAAGGCTGAAATCCGCAATTCTGACCTCAACCCCTTCACAAAACGGCGAATCCGTTCTTGTGGACTGAAACAAAGTTGGGTGGCATACCTTGATAAAGCACGAAACTTAGCCTCATATGCGTTAACCGTCATCCTACCTTGCTCGAGACTCAAGAACTCATCCCTTTTTCTATCTCTCAAAGTCCTTGGGATATACTTCTCCATAAACAGGGTAGAGAAGGATGCCCAAGTCATAGGTGTGGCCTCTGTCGGTTGACACTCGACATGTGATCGCCACCACATTTTGGCGTTCCCTTGAAACTGATAGCTTACGAACTCAACGCCAAACCGTTCTACTATACCCATCTTGTGTAGTAGCTCATGACAATCAACCAGAAAATCATAAGCATCTTCAGATTCTGCACCCTTGAAGACTGGAGGTTTCAATTTCAAGAACTTACTGAAAAGTTCGTGCTGATCATTTGTCATTATCGGTCCAGTAGTCAGACGTGGAAATGTGCCTATCTCCAATGAGGCATCCATGCGGGGAGCCATAGTAGCCGCATGTCGTACCTCTGAAACCGGAGGTGTTGGTGCAGAAACCACGGGAGGTGCCTGACCCTGATCAGATAACCGCTAAGATACGCAAGAACCTGATTGATCATCTCTGGGGTAGGTTGGGGTGGCATTTCCTCATTCTGCACTTGTTCATTCTCCCCTTCCTCACCCTCTCTTACTACCTCTTCAGTCGGTGGAGGAGTCACCGCCCTAGCATCAGATGGACTAGGTGCTCGTCCTCTTCCTCTAGAGGACGTCCTCCCACGACCTCTACCACGGCCTCTGGCCACCGATCTTCCTCGAGCTACAGCCCCAGTGGCTGGCTCAGTCGTTTCTTGTCTTGCCATTGTCGCTGCTGGCGCGGTCGTTGCTCTAGTTCTAACCATCTGCGAAAATAGAGTGAAGATGGTCAGATACCAATTCGTATCGCCTAGATACCAATTGGACTCAAGTAGTAGCACGAAAGAAAGAAAGAAAGAGTGGAATTTTCCTAAAGTCTTATAGCCTCTCAAGGAAAAGTAAAGGCGTCCCCCTACCGTTCCTTAAGACTCTACTAGACCTGTTCTTGTGTGATGAGACCAATGAACCTAATGCTCTGATACCAAGTTTGTCACGACCCAAAACCGAGCCGCGACTGGCACCCACATTCACCCTCCTATGTGAGCGAACCAACGGAACGTTTGCTGCATTCCACAAATAACAAAGAAGAAAACATAAAAGTAGGGGGTCAGTACAACCACAAGTACTGAGTAGATATCATCGGCCAACTCAAAATAGAAGGTAATATATATCAAGTAATATTATAAATCAACTATAAACTCAACATGTAGCAACAACAAGTACTATAATCATCAACAAGTACCATCGATTTCATCCATGAGGGCTCAAGCCTCAATACCATACTCATTTGGGAATTAAGTTTATTAGATTGAGTATATTTATCATCTTTCAAGATTCATTATCTTTCTTCCTCTTGTGTCGGTACGTGACACTCCGATCCCCTACCACTATGTGTCGGTACGTGACACTCCGATCCCCTAATTCTACGTGTCAGTTCGTGACACCCGATCCCCTATATGTGTCGGTACGTGACACTCCGATCCCCTATATGTGTCGGAACGTGACACTCCGATCCCCTACATGTGTCGGTACGTGACACTCCGATCCCCTATATGTGTCGGAACGTGACACTCCGATCCCCTATATCTACGTGTCGGTTCGTGACACCCGTCCCACTAATACTATGTGTCGGAACGTGACACTCCGATCCACTAATACTATGTGTCGGAACGTGACACTCCGATCCACTAATACTATGTGTCGGAACGTGACACTCCGATCCACTAACCTCATTCTATCCGTTCATCAAGCCTTCTCTACACAAAGGCATCACCAATCCCATTACTTTAATTCATCAAGCCTTCTTTTATACCAAGGCATCATCATTAATAACGCAGATTAAAGTTTCTTTCAAGATTTGGATTCAATGGTTTTCATCATGCCTGTTTTATCAAAATCACATAATCATATTCATGCAAGCATACAATTAAGCATATAGACAGGTTTACAATACCACCAATACATATCATTCACTATTAAGAGTTCACTACGAATATCGTAAAAACCATAACCTACCTCCACCGAAGAATTGGAATCAACAAGCAATTCCCCAAGCTTTGATATTCTTCTTCTCGTTCGACTCTCTCAATCGATCAATCTCTCTCTCTCTTTTCTCTTCTCTTTTTCTTATTCAAACCCTCTTTCTTTTACCCTAATTAACATATAATTAAGTGTAAAAGATGGCAAGAATACCCCACTAATTAACCCAAAGTTACCTCTTTTATCCCTCAAGAATTTGAGTTATTAATATAAACCTACGAAATCTATAATTAAGGAAAGAATAGTCCAAAACGTCCCTTAAAACGTGTAAAGAAATCCGATTCTGCCTGGGATTTGCGCAACCTGTGACGGGCCGTCGTGCCTGCGACAGTCCGTCACGATGGTCATCGCAAGGACCAGGATTTCATTTTTCACCAAGGACACTGTGACGGTCCGTCACACTTGTGACGGTCCGTCCTGCAAGTTCGTTACGAAGTTCAGAGACTCGATTTTCAGTACCAAATTTCAGAATTCTAAGTGTTCTGGAATGAGACATCTGTGACAGGCCGTCGTGCCTATGACGGTCCGTCGTGGTGTCCGTAATCTTAGCCAGTTTTTCCAGAAATGAAATCTGCTGCTCAAAACGACTAAACAGGTCGTTACAGTAAGTATGTGTTGCCATGGCGATTAGTTATGGTTGAGGACTTGAAATTCCATGATGGTTCTTTATATTTCATGTACACATGTTGATGTAAATGAGATGTTAGTATGAGTTTTAATGTGGGTGATTTGAGGGATAATATGTTGGCTTACTGAATCCATGAAAACACACCTAAAACTTTCTAAATGCACTACATAAAGTCTTGTGATTTATTGATGAAATGGACTCTAAATATGTAAGGTTGAATATGTCTCTATTATGAAGTTACTCTTGAATATGAATATGTATTGTTGTTGCGATATGGACATGTATATGATTCTTCAAATGTGCATAAAGTGTTTTAAATTGAACTTAGCATGCTTATAACCAAATGTCCCTTTGTGCATTTTTTCAAATGTTTTACTTGCATATGTTTCCATACATAGTACATGAGGTTTTTAATAACCAATATCTCCTGTATTTTCTACATAAATGAAAGTTCGGTCCATTGAGGTGTTGCAAGACAATTTTCTCAAGAAACTTGAATTGTTTCCCAAGTTGGTAGTCGTCAAGTGCGAGGATAAAAACCTATGATTCTAGCTTTAGCCATCTTGCTTATATTGAAAGATATTGTCCCACTTCTTTTTATTAAGCACTATGTTGTATTCATTTCATAAGACTTATAATGTTTGAAGGTCTGACTCTTAATTTTCATACTCTGACAATGTGAGACAAGTTAGCTTTCAATTTTGATAAATGAAGTGAAGCTTAACTTCAAATGAAAAGTTTTATATTTTCTGATTATTCAATTTAATAGGCAGTGATGAATTCTAAGAGCTTGTTTAAGACATCTCCAAGGTCGAAGAAGCCAGTTACGTCTAGGGGGTAATCTCAGGTTTTAATATATATTAAATGAACTTTAGACCTGGAGAAATTTCCTTCAAATACATTGAGTTCCCTTTTCCTCAAAGAATATTGCTAGATAGCAATTCATGCCACTAGTGGAGAGAAGAAGACAACGATTAAAATTTGAACAACAAAATTTTATCTTATAGTGGTTGAGTTCAACTGATAAAAAGTTTGTATGTCGAGATCTAGACGTTTTAGGATAAAGTGTTCCTCCTACAGTTGAGTTCAACTGATCAAAAGTGTGTATGTCGAGATGTAGACGTATTAGAATAAAGTGTTCCTTCTACAGTTGAATGTGTTCTAGTTGGTCACTAGTATTTGTCATACTTCCTTCCAGACAAGGAGCACAAAATGATCTTTGATGGCTTAGGAAACCCTATGTAGATCAAAATTTATTGGAGGCCTGGGTTTATTAAACTACAATATATGCAACAAGGAAGCTATATGTAAAATCATTCGGGTCGTGAGTATAAAGAAAGACAATTTATGGATTCATTGGATTAACAATGTTTACATCAAGGACAGATCTCTATATAAGACACAAATTCCTAAATAAGCAAGTTGGATCATTAGAAATATTCTTGAGGCTCAAAAATGGTTATCAAATGTGAATATGCTTGATGATATAGAAAAGTATTTACATTAAGGGCTGCTCAGTATCAAGTAAACGTACAAGTTATTCCTACCACAATTCCTAAAAATACCATTGATGTTATGCAACATCTTGTATCCAAAATGGACAAAAAACTAGCTTTAGAAAATCTATAGGTGCAATAGATGGTGGTCATCAACAGACCATAGTCTTACCAATGGTCCGTCCTGCACATCTGTCGATGGAGTCAAAGACCCCCAAAATTTTGGACCATGAAAAATTTGACTAAGTATTGAACGATGGACGAATCGACGGTCTGTAGGTCAGACCACGCTCCGTAGTTTGTATTTGTCTATCAACACTCAATTTATCCATTATCTGATAAGAACCACGATTGACCAGCACAGTCCATAGATGGACCTACGGACCATGGGTCTAACCGTAGGTTTAAGTTAGCAGATAGTTAGGGGGGGATTGTAGTTGGGTCAACTTCAGATGGTCAAAATTCTTAGAAAAAACTGGGTTAAGTGTCCAATGACATAGTAAAAGATAGATAATTGAATTAGCTTTCCATATCCACCGACCTTGCTAAAATCAGACCTTCGAGTAAAAAGTTTTGTCCATTTTAGTAAAGTCTGGTCGAACAGGTCCAACCTACGGACCCAAACGACGGACCGTCTGTCTAGGTCATCGTTTGGTTAGACAACAATTAACTCACGAGTCTTTGGTATTTTCCCATTTTTTGAAACCCTAAGATACGTCTTTTCGACCCTCAATCGTCAGATTTAGTCAGTTTAAGAGTAGAAACATAACTAAAACTTACCCTAAGTCAAATCATTAATCAAAGCATAAAAAATTAGAAGCAAAAAAGGAGAAAAAGATCAAGAACCCTAGTTCAAGAACGCAACAAGGTTCCACCAGTTCTATCCCCAAAATCTAAGTGTTTTTCCGTGAATTTCATCACTAGATATGTGGGATTTCACTAGTGGATTCCTTTCACCCATTTGGTCCCTAGTTTTCAGTTAATTCTTTATTCTCTTATCATGATTAAATCTAGGTTTTCTAGAACATTGATAGAACTTCATTAATTTACTAAATATATGTTCCAAATCAGATTGTAAAGTTATCATTCAGTTTATCGCATGAATTTCAGAAACCTAGCTTTGTATTTATTTAGTTAATCAATCGCACATGCTTAGTCAGATTTTTCATCTATTCAATTATACATGCCTCAGTTTTTAATGCATCATTATAAGATTAAATGTTACATTCCCAGTTTGCATGTTCAGTTTTGAGCTATCTAGTAATTACTGAAAATTCAGACATAATAAGTTAACTACATAAATCAATGGGAGTAGCATAATACCAAGTTAGACTAGGGTTCAACGTACTTAACTAGTCCCAGATTTACTAGTCAAGTAGGTTGTAAGTCCTCTCTCTGGACAATAGTTTAGTGATCACACCAGCATGCCTTTATACCTTTGGCAGGATATATTGGATCCTTTCGATGGGGAGTATACATCAAACTCCACATTTAGCTCATGTGGTTTTATTATCGATTATTAGTACTCCCACAGTTCAGTCAGACTCTCTTGCATTAAAAACTTATCACTATATTCAGTATTCAGTTTCAGCATGTTATAATTTGGTCATTGCATCCTGTTAGCTCAGAATTCTTTATCATGTTCAGATTATCACACTTGCTTTTTTGCTTGTTCAGTTATGTTTTATTTCAATTTTATTTTATCCTACATGCTCAGTACCTTTCAAGTACTGACACATATGTGAGCTACATATTGTAGTTATGTAGGTTTAGGTTCTCAGCATGAAGATCACGCATAGATCAATTTCCGATCTTTAGTTTAGCAGATTCAATGGTGAGTCCTCATTCTCCGAGGATAATAGTCACGAGTTTATTTGAGTCTTTTAGTTTCAGTTTTTTCTAGACATAGCTCGAGGTTGTCCCAGTATTTCTAATTAGTTAGAGGCTTACTTCAGACATAGTTTTGTTCAGCTTAGTACTGAGTTAATATTTCCTATGTATTAAGCTCATTGTTTTCAAATATCTCAGTTATAGAATATGAATATTCCCCATCATTTGAGTTTAAAATAATGATTTAGCTTCTGCTACAATTTCTATTCTTTAGTATCCTCATGATCATGCCAGCAGGGTTAGGTTGGGATCATATGTGGTCCTAAGTTTTGTGTCTGCGTCCTGGGGGTAGCTCGAGGCATGCCAGGTTCCTCGCACTTTGAAAAGGCATGTTGCCAAAATGTAAACTTATGTTATGGCTCGTCGTCTGTGAAAAAATTTCAATAGTTTACAAATTATGAAAATTGGGTATAATTGTTCCTACTAGTTATGTACTGTGCAACACATTCTCGAGAAAATTACTGAGGCATTTTCTTTTCAAGATTGGATGTTATACCAGGATATGGGGTTCACACTTGACATGGTTGAAAAGTCCTAGACAAATAGGAAGTAGTGTGGATGAACTACAATGGATATCGAATAGAGAGCATAGTAGTGGACCAGTAACAGAAATATTGGGTTGGTTTTATTCAACAAGTGTCTATTACATTTGGAATTAAAGGTGTTAAAGGTGATTCTCACAACAGTGAACATGCTTCCAAGAGATGGAATGAATTTAGCCTCTAATTGCATATTAGAGGAAAGTTCCTACCTACCTGGAAACCAATTCTTGATCAATGAAATACTTATCCATGTCTAGAGTAATTTCTATAAATAATTAGTATAGACATATAGGTGATCTCTTGAGTACTAGTTCTAGAGTCCAAAATAGACTAGCGGTGTATATGTGCTATTTGGTTGAATAAAATTTTCTATATTTTAGCATAAAAAATGGAATACCTTAAAAATAATGAATTCATCAGATCTAGTGTTTCCCCATGCGGAGCGATAATCCTTTGCGTAGTAAATATAATTCCCAACAAATATGTATCGACTACCTATAGTTAAACAACGTAAAAATTAAGAATAACTATACCATTTCCATAATTGACAACATCTTCAACTAGCTTCAACACGCCACTTGCTTCTTTATGATTGATCTTATATATAAGTATCATCACTTGAAGGTTAATATTAGTGAGATAAGACTAATATTCATCTTCATCAAATTGAAGTAAATATATACATTATTGCATATAACTAAAAGAATTTTGTATTGACCATCTTCATAGATTTGCGAGAATAATATATATATATATATATATATGACGATCCAATCCACGTTTAACAATCACAAAAGAACATACAATATTTGTAACGACCTGTTTAGTCGTTTTGAGCAGCAGATTTTAATTCTTGAAAAACTGCCAAGACCACGGGCACTGCGACGGACCGTCACAGGCACGACGGCCCGTCGAGGGTGCATCGTTTCAGCATACTTAGAATTCTGAAATTGGATACTGAAAATCGACTCTCTGTAATTTGTGACGGACCTGCAGGACGTGCCGTCACATCCACGACAAACCGTCGTGAGTTCCCGTTGCAAAACACTTCAACTTTGGAAGATTTGGTACAAGAAACGAGTTTCTGACCGTCAGGACGGAGGTGCAGGACGGACCGTCACTGGTGTGACGGGACGTCACAGTTCACCTGGATTATGGGAGGCTGCGACGACCATCGTGACGGACCGTCGCAGGCACGATGGCCCGTCACAGGTTGTGCAAATCCCAGGCAGAATAGGATTCCTCTACACGTTTTAAGGGTCGTTTTGGACTATTCTTTCCTTAATTATAAAGATTGAGGGTTAATATTAATAAGTTTAATTACATGGGGGTTAAAAGAGGTAACCTTAAGTAAATTAGTAGGTTCTATTGTCCTCTTTTAGTCTTAATTATATGATAATTAGGGTAAAGGAAATAGGGTTTGAATAAAACAAACAGAAAGAACAAAGAGAAAGAGAGGGATCGATCGAGAGGGAGGAGAAAACGCAGCTTGAGGATTAGCTTGTTTGATCAATTCTTCGGTGGAGGTAGGTTATGGTTTTCATGCTACTTGTAGTAAACTCTTAATAGTGAATGCTATGTGTTGATAGTATTGTAAACCCTACTATGTGCTTAATTGTATGCTAGCATGATTGTGATTATGAAATTGTGATGAATTAACAAGCATGATGAAGCTATTGAATCCCAAATCTTGAAAGAACCCTAATTCACATGAGAATGATGATGCCTTAGTGTAAAAGAAGGCTTGATAAATTATATAATGAGAATGATGATGCCTTAGTGTAAAAGAAGGCTTGATAAATTATATAATGAGAATGATGATGCCTTAGTGTAAAAGAAGGCTTGATAAATTATATAATTAGAATGATGATTCCTTAGTGTAAAAGAAGGCTTGATAAATTATATAATGAGATTGATGATGCCTTAGTATGAAAGAAAGCTTGATGAATTAGGGGATCGGGTGCCACGTTCCGGTACCAGGATAGAATATGAGGATCGAAGTGTCACGTTCCGACACAAGGATAGAATATGGATCGGGTGCCACGTTCCGGTACCAGGATAGAATATGAGGATCGGAGTGTCACGTTCCGACACCAGGATAGAATATGGATCGGGTGCCACGTTCCGGTACCAGGATAGAATATGAGGATCGGAGTGTCACGTTCCGACACCAGGATAGAATATGGATCGGGTGCCACGTTCCGGTACCAGGATAGAATATGAGGATCGGGTGCCACGTTTTGGTACCAGGATAGTATATGAGGATCGGAGTGCCACGTTCCGGCACCAGGATAGAATATGGATCGGAGTGTCACGTACCGACACAAGAGGAAGAAAGATAATGAATCTTGAAAGATAATTAATATACTCAATCTAATGAACCAATTCCCAAATGAGTATGGTATTGAGGCTTGAGTCCTCATGTGTGAACTTGACGGAAATTGTTAATGATATAATATTGTTGTTGCTACATGTTGAGTATTGTAGTTGAGTTACATTATTATTGATATATACTGTTCCCTATTTTGAGTTGGCCGATGATATCTACTCAGTACTTGTGGTTGTACTGACCCCCTACTTTTATGTTTTCTTCTATGTTATTTGTGTAATGCAGCCAACGTTCCGTCAACTTCAACTCAACAGTAGATCTAGCCAGTCTTCACTTCATCGGAAATTCAGGGTGAGCTAATGCGTCTAGCTTGGAATGGGTCTTCTTCTTCAAGTCTTGATGCCTTGAACTTCCGGCATGGACTAGCTAGTAGTTGTTTTAGCTTCTTAGACAGTTTTAGTTTAGCAATTTGAGATAGATGTTCTTGTGATGATGACTTCCAGATTTTGGGGATATTAATAATAGTTTTGAATTGTTTTTATTAATGAGTTTAAGTCTTCCGCATTATTTTCTGTTGATATACATTGAAATGTTAAGGGTTAGATTGGTTGGTTCGCTCACATAGGAGGGTAAATGTGGGTGCCAGTCGCGGCCCCGATTTGGGTCGTGACAAACTTGGTATCAGAGCATTAGGTTCATTGGTCTCATCACACAAGAACGAGTCTAGTAGAGTCTTAAGGAACGGTAGGGGGACGCCTTTACTTTTCCTTGAGAGGCTATGAGACTTTAGGAAAAATTCCATTCTTTCATTCTTCCTTTCGTGCTACTACTTGAGTCCAATTGGTATCTAGGTGATACAAATTGGTATCTGACCATCTTCACTCTATTTCGCAGATGGTTAGAACTAGAGCAACGACCGCACCAGCAGCAACAACGGAAAGACAAGAAACGACTGAGCCAGCCACTGGGGCTGTGGCTCGAGGAAGAACAGTGGCAAGAGGCCGCGGTAGAGGTCGTGGGAGGACGTCCTCTAGAGGAAGAGGACGAGCCCCTAGCCCATCTGATACTAGGGCGGTGACTCCTCCACCGACCGAGGAGGTAGTAAGAGAAGGTGAGGAAGGGGAAACTGAACAAGGGCAGAATGAGGAAATGCCACCCCAACCTACCCCAGAGATGATCAACCAGGTACTTGCTTATCTTAGCGGGTTATCCGATCAGGGTCAGGCACCTCCAGTGGTTTCTGCACCAACACCTCCGGTTTCAGAGATACGACATGCGACTACCATGGCTCCCCGCATGGATGCATCATTGGGAATAGGCACATTTCTACGTCTGACTACTGGGCCTATTATGACAAATGATCAGCATGAACTTTTCAGTAAGTTCTTGAAATTGAAACCTCCAGTCTTTAAGGGCGCAGAATCAGAGGATGCCTACGATTTTCTGGTTGATTGTCATGAGCTACTACACAAGATGGGTATAGTAGAACGGTTTGGCGTTGAGTTCGTGAGCTATCAGTTTCAAGGAAACGCCAAAATGTGGTGGCGATCACATGTTGAGTGCCAACCAACAGAGGCACCACCTATGACTTGGGAATAATTCTCTACCCTGTTTATGGAGAAGTATATCCCAAGGACTTTGAGAGATAGAAAAAGGGATGAGTTCTTGAGTCTCGAGCAAGGGAGGATGACGGTTAACGCATATGAGGCTAAGTTTCGTGCTTTATCAAGGTATGCCACCCAACTTTGTTTCAGTCCACAAGAACGGATTCGCCGTTTCGTGAAGGGGTTGAGGTCAGAGTTGCGGATTTCAGCCTTACAGATAGCGGCAACGGCAACGTCCTTCCAAGAGGTGGTAGACTTTGTGATAGAGGTGGAAGGAGTGAAGTCAGATGACTTCACCACAACGTCGACATCAAAGAGGTTTCGAAGGGGAGGTGAGTTTAATGGTTCTCACTCTAGAGGACAGAGCTCCGGAGGTTACGCAAGTCGACCAATTCAGTCTTCACTACAGACTGTAGTTGGGGGTCCACCTCAGACCGGTCAACATTTCTCTGAGGGGACGATGCGTGAACCCAGAGAATGTTATGGATGTGGGGAGATCGGACATATTAAGAGGTATTGTCCGAGCCAGAGTTACAGAACCCCACTAGCTAGAGGTAGAGGTGGTCATGGTAGAGGCCGTTTTTCTGGAGGACGTGGTGGTCGAGGTAATGGTGGTCACCACAACGGCAGAGGTGATGGGCAAATGGGAGCCACTACGACACAACATGGTAGGGGCAACGGACAGACTGGTGATAGGGCCCATTGTTATGCTTTCCCTGGGAGATCGGAGGCGGAGACATCTGATGTTGTTATCACAGGTAATCTTCTGGTTTGTGATTGCATGGCTTCCGTACTGTTTGATCCTGGATCTACATTTTCATATGTATCTTCATCATTTGCTAATGGTCTAAATTTGCATTGTGAATTACTTGACATGCCTATTCGTGTTTCTACTCCGGTGGGTGAGTCTGTGGTAGTTGAAAAGGTATATAGGTCTTGTTTGGTGAACTTTGTGGGGAGCAACACTTATGTAGATTTGGTTATTTTAGAAATGGGTGACTTTGATGTAATTCTGGGTATGACTTGGCTTTCTCCGAATTTTGCGATTTTGGATTGTAATGCTAAAACTGTGACGCTAGCCAAGCCTGGGACAGATCCGTTAGTATGGGAGGGTGACTACACTTCTAATCCGGTGCGTATCATCTCCTTTCTTCGTGCTAAGAAGATGGTTGGTAAAGGGTGTTTAGCTTTCTTGGCACACCTTAGGGATGACACTGCCCAAGCACCTTCGATTGAGTCGGTTTCGGTAGTCCGCGAGTTTTTGGATGTGTTCCCTGCAGATCTTCCTGGTATGCCACCGGATAGGGATATCGACTTTTGCATTGATTTGGAACCGGGCACTCGCCCCATTTCTATACCCCTTATAGAATGGCTCCCGCGGAGTTAAGAGAGTTAAAGGCACAACTTCAAGAGTTGTTGAGCAAAGGCTTCATTAGACCAAGTGCATCTCCTTGGGGTGCTCCGGTTTTGTTTGTGAAGAAGAAGGATGGGAGTTTTCGGATGTGCATAGACTATAGACAACTGAACAAGGTAACTATCAAGAACAAGTATCCTCTTCCTCGCATTGATGACTTGTTCGATCAGTTACAAGGTGCTTGTGTATTCTCTAAAATTGACTTGAGATCCGGTTATCACCAATTGAAAATACGAGCAACGGATGTGCCAAAGACTTCTTTTCTAACTAGGTATGGGCATTATGAATTTGTGGTAATGTCTTTTGGTCTTACGAATGCCCCTGCTGCTTTCATGAGCTTGATGAATGGGATTTTTAAGCCATATCTGGATCTCTTTGTGATCGTGTTTATTGATGATATACTGGTATATTCTAAAAGTAGGGAGGAACATGAGGAGCATTTGAGAATTGTATTGGAAATGTTGAGGGAGAGAAACATTTATGCCAAGTTCTCTAAGTGCGAGTTTTGGCTAGATGCCGTGTCCTTCTAGGGGCATGTGGTTTCCAAGGAAGGAGTGATGGTAGATCCTTCTAAGATTGAGACAGTGAAGAATTGGGTAAGACCCACCAATGTGTCAGTAATACGGAGTTTTGTTGGGTTAGCTAGCTACTACCGCCGCTTTGTCAAGGGATTCTCTTCTATTGCTTCCCAATTAACGAACTTGACTAAGCAGAATGTTCCATTTGTGTGGTCGGATGAGTGTGAGGAAAGCTTTCAGAAACTCAAGACCTTGTTGACTACCGCACCAATTCTTACTTTGCCAGTAGAGGGCAAGAACTTCATCGTTTATTGTGATGCATCCTATTCGGGTTTGGGTGCAGTGCTAATGCAAGAGAAGAATGTGATTGCTTATGCTTCGAGGCAATTAAAGGTGCATGAATGTAACTATCGGACCCATGATTTGGAGTTGGCCGCGGTAGTATTTGCACTAAAGCAATGGAGACACTATTTGTATGGGGTTAAGTGTTAAATCTATACGGAACATCGTAGTCTACAGTATGTCTTTACTCAGAAAGATTTGAACTTGAGACAAAGGAGATGGATGGAACTATTGAAGGACTACGACATCACTATTTTGTATCATCCAGGGAAGGCGAATGTTGTGGCAGATGCCTTGAGTAGAAAGGCGGGAAGCATGGGAAGTCTAGCTCATTTGCAAGCTTCTAGACGCCCATTGGCTAGAGAAGTGCAGATTTTGGCTAATGACCTTATGAGGTTAGAAGTAAATGAGAAGGGAGGATTGTTAGCTTGTGTGGAGGCAAGATCCTCCTTCCTTGACAAGATTAAGGGGAAGCAGTTTGATGATGAGAAGTTGATCCGGATTCGAGATAAAGTGTCGCAAGGAGAGGCTAAAGAAGCAACAATCGATGAGGAAGGTGTTTTGAGAATCAAGGGGAGGGTGTGTGTACCCCGAGTTGATGATTTGATCAACACTATTCTGACAGAAGCTCATAGTACAAGGTATTCTATACATCCGGGTGCAACCAAGATGTATCGCGACCTAAAGCAACACTTTTGGTGGAGCAGAATGAAGCGTGATATCGTTGACTTTATTGCCAAATGTCCAAACTGTCAACAAGTAAAGTATGAACACCAGAGGCCCGGAGGAACGCTTCAAAGAATGCCCATTCCGGAATGGAAGTGGGAGAGGATCGCAATGGACTTTGTGGTTGGTCTTCCAAAGACAATGGGTAAGTATGACTCCATTTGGGTGATTGTTGATAGGTTAACTAAGTCTGCTCATTTCATTCCGGTCAAGGTGACTTACAATGCAGAGAAGTTAGCAAAAATCTACATCTCAGAAGTCGTTCGATTGCATGGGGTTCCATTATCCATCATATCAGATAGAGGTACGCAGTTTACTTCTAAGTTTTGGAAAACATTGCATGCCGAATTGGGTACTAGGTTGGACCTTAGCACTGCATTTCATCCTCAGACTGATGGTCAGTCTGAGCGAACGATTCAAGTGTTGGAGGATATGCTTCGTGCATGTGTGATAGAATTTAGTGGCCATTGGGATAACTTCTTACCCTTGGCAGAGTTTTCATACAATAATAGCTATCACTCCAGTATTGATATGGCCCCATTTGAAGCATTGTATGGGAGGAGGTGTAGATCTCCCATAGGGTGGTTTGATGCATTTGAGGTTAGACCTTGGGGTACTGACCTCTTGAGGGATTCGTTAGATAAGGTGAAGCGCATTCAAGAAAAGCTTCTAGCGGCGCAAAGTAGACAAAAGGAGTATGCAGACCGGAAGGTTAGAGACTTGGAGTTCATGGAAGGTGAACAAGTCTTGTTGAAGGTTTCACCCATGAAAGGGGTGATGCGGTTCGGAAAAAGGGGTAAGTTAAGTCCAAGGTATATTGGACCATTTGAGGTACTTAAGCGAGTAGGGGAGGTGGCTTATGAATTAGCCTTGCCCCCAGGGCTGTCCGGAGTGCATCCGGTATTTCACGTATCCATTTTGAAAAGATACCACGGAGATGGAAACTACATCATCCGTTGGGATTCAGTTTTGCTTGATGAGAATTTGACTTATGAGGAGGAACCAGTTGCTATTATAGATAGAGAGGTTCGCAAGTTGAGGTCGAGAGAAATTGCATCCATCAAGGTCCAATGGAAGAATCGACCGGTTGAAGAAGCTACTTGGGAGAAGGAGGCAGATATGCAAGAAAAATACCCACATCTGTTTACAGATTCAGGTACTCCTTTTCGCCATTGTTTTTCTTCTTTTGATCGTTCGGGGACGAACGATGGGTAAATTGGTATCTATTGTAACAACCTGTTTAGTCGTTTTGAGCAGCAGATTTTAATTCTGGAAAAATTGCCAAGACCACGGGCACTGCGACGGACCGTCACAGGCACGACGGCCCGTCGAGGGTGCATCGTTTCAGCATACTTAGAATTCTGAAATTGGATACTGAAAATCGACTCTCTGTAATTTGTGACGGACCTGCAGGACGTGCCGTCACATCCACGACGAACCGTCGTGAGTTCCCGTTGCAAAACACTTCAACTTTTGAAGATTTGGTACAAGAAACGAGTTTCTGACCGTCAGGACGGAGGTGCAGGACGGACCGTCACTGGTGTGATGGGCCGTCACAGTTCACCTGGATTTTGGGAGGCTGCGACGACCATCGTGACGGACCGTCGCAGGCACGACGGCCCGTCACAGGTTGTGCAAATCCCAGGCAGAATAGGATTCCTCTACACGTTTTAAGGGTCGTTTTGGACTATTCTTTCCTTAATTATAAAGATTGAGGGTTAATATTAATAAGTCTAATTACTTGGGGGTTAAAAGAGGTAACCTTAAGTTAATTAGTGGGTTCTATTGTCCTCTTTTAGTCTTAATTATATGATAATTAGGGTAAAGGAAAGAGGGTTTGAATAAAACAAACAGAAAGAACAAAGAGAAAGAGAGGGATCGATCGAGAGGGAGGAGAAAACGCAGCTTGAGGATTAGCTTGTTTGATCAATTCTTCGGTGGAGGTAGGTTATGGTTTTCATGCTACTTGTAGTAAACTCTTAATAGTGAATGCTATGTGTTGATAGTATTGTAAACCCTACTATGTGCTTAATTGTATGCTAGCATGATTGTGATTATGAAATTGTGATGAATTAACAAGCATGATGAAGCTATTGAATCCCAAATCTTGAAAGAACCCTAATTCACATGAGAATGATGATGCCTTAGTGTAAAAGAAGGCTTGATAAATTATATAATGAGAATGATGATGCCTTAGTGTAAAAGAAGGCTTGATAAATTATATAATGAGAATGATGATGCCTTAGTGTAAAAGAAGGCTTGATAAATTATATAATGAGAATGATGATGCCTTAGTGTAAAAGAAGGCTTGATAAATTATATAATGAGATTGATGATGCCTTAGTATGAAAGAAAGCTTGATGAATTAGGGGATCAGGTGCCACGTTCCGGTACCAGGATAGAATATGAGGATCGGAGTGTCACGTTCCGACACCAGGATAGAATATGGATCGGGTGCCACGTTCCGGTACCAGGATAGAATATGAGGATCGGAGTGTCACGTTCCGACACCAGGAGAGAATATGGATCGGGTGCCACGTTCCGGTACCAGGATAGAATATGAGGATCGGAGTGTCACGTTCCGACACCAGGATAGAATATGGATCGGGTGCCACGTTCCGGTACCAGGATAGAATATGAGGATCGGGTGCCACATTCCGGTACCAGGATAGTATATGAGGATCGGAGTGCCACATTCCGGCACCAGGATAGAATCTGGATCGGAGTGTCACGTACCGACACAAGAGGAAGAAAGATAATGAATCTTGAAAGATAATTAATATACTCAATCTAATGAACCAATTCCCAAATGAGTATGGTATTGAGGCTTGAGTCCTCATGTGTGAACTTGACGGAAATTGTTAATGATATAATATTGTTGTTGCTACATGTTGAGTATTGTAGTTGAGTTACATTATTATTGATATATACTGTTCCCTATTTTGAGTTGGCCGATGATATCTACTCAGTACTTGTGGTTGTACTAACCCCCTACTTTTATGTTTTCTTCTTTGTTATTTGTGTAATGCAGCAAACGTTCCGTCAACTTCAACTCAACAGTAGATCTAGCCAGTCATCACTTCATCGGAAATTCAGGGTGAGCTAATGCGTCTAGCTTGGACTGGGTCTTCTTCTTCAAGTCTTGATGCCTTGAACTTCCGGCATGGACTAGCTAGTAGTTGTTTAGCTTCTTAGACAGTTTTAGTTTAGCAATTTGAGATAGATGTTCTGGTGATGATGACTCCAGATTTGGGGATATTAATAATAGTTTTGAATTGTTTTATTAATGAGTTTAAGTCTTCCGCATTATTTTGGTTGATATACATTGAAATGTTAAGGGTTAGATTGGTTGGTTCGCTCACATAAGAGGGTAAATGTGGGTGCCAGTCGCGGCCCCGATTTGGGTCGTGACAATATTATTTTTTCTAAGTGTATTATTCAAATATCCTCTTAAGTAAGCAATCTATTTACTAATAACGTATATCTTTGAATTGGTAATTACATGTCAAAAAACAAGTGTGTGTATGTATAATAGTTTTTTCTTTATCTTTGTTTCTATCCATAAAACCAATACTTGTCATTGCAGGGTACATGTGAGCTTCACTTATAGTCGATTATTATAATTGAGACATCATGATTTGACAACTGGGGTCATGACAATCTTTTCTTTAAAATAATAAAATCTATCTTTGTATTTTTGAATTATTTATAAACATATTGTTTTGATTAATATTTGTACAATTATGGACTATTTATGTTCCTTCAAAAAAAATTAGAAAAATATTTCATTTAGAGTCAAGTAATAGTTCGGTCATATCATATATTAAAAAAAACAATTATGCAAAATTTAGTTTTTAAAATATTTGACAATAGTATAAAATATCTACTAAATATAATATCTTACATAACTGGAAAATAATAATGTTACTCTATGAGAAACATATTTAATTTGCTATGAACTTATGACCATCTATTTTGGATACTACTAATTCAAACATAAACATCACTAATTATTTTCCTTATAGGAAAAAATTGACTCAAATTATTGTGCTATTATATCATTAGATCCAAAAACAACATGAAATTCAAAATAATATAATCTCATTTAAATTTATTCAAAATTAGTAGTTTAGATAAGGAAAACTCTATAATTAAACTGACTGCTTTATATATATATATATATATATCTATATTTGTGTTGGTATGGTGTTTGGTGGTGTATGGTGTGTGTGTGTGGTATACATACTACATATTATCTATTATATATCCATATATATATATATATATATATATATAGATATATATACATACATACATATATATAATATATATATATATAATATATATATGTATATATATGTATATACTCGTAAAATAAGTTTGGGTGGGTACTAGGACCTTAGTATAGTATAAGTGTGTCTTTGGGATTAGGGCATAGGTTGAGGGAGATATATGTGTGTGTGTGTCTGGTGTGTGTCTGTGTATATATAATATATATATAGATATATATATATATAGATATATATATATAGTATATATAGACACACACCACATATATATATATATATATATATATATAGATATAGGTATATATATACACACACACATATATATATAGATATATATACACACACACATATATATATATATACATATATATATATATACTATATATATATATATATATATATATATATATACATATATATATATATATACACTCCTATATCTATTGTATATATATATATGTAGATATGTATATATGTATATATATGTATATATGTAATATGTATATATATGTATATACTTGTAAAATAAGTTCGGGTGGGTACTAGGACCTTAGTATAGTATAAGTGTGTCTTTGGGATTTCGGGCATAGGTTGAGGGTGTACTTGTGCAATTTCCCAATGTATTTCAATCCCAACTAGAATCTAGAAGTCACTAGTACGAAGATGCTTAAAAAAAGAGTAGAATTACCACAAAAGGACCCAACATACAAAGTCTTATCCCATTATCAATTCAAATTAGATCATACCGATTTATAAAGTTCGCTTTGAAATGTCACATTCTCTAACCTTGAACTGATGATACCTATATATAATATCACTCATAAGGAAGCAAGTGGCAACGTGAAGCTAGTTGAACATGTTGTCAAGTATAGGAATGATATATTTATTCTTAATTGTGAATTTGTTCAATTAGAAAAAGAAAAATATATCTACAAGAACAATAACGAAGGAATTCTTAAACAAGCACATATATCCACATATACCTCTTCTTTAGACATGCCTAAAAAAATTAATATTTTCTTTGATTGAAAATGAAACTGAAAGAGAAGTCTCATACAAGAAATGACACATAGGTTTATTGAAAAGTGCAGAAAAACTCACTCTTTGTGACATTGGAATGACTCTCATCATATATAATCCTTATGGTAGTGAATCTAAGGTGTTTCACAATATGTTGTTGCAGCAATCAACAAATTTCAAAAGTGTAAAGAATTGGAAACATTGGAGATATAAAAAAATATGGTGATTAGGAAGAATTCACCAATAAAAGAATCAAGAAGTTGCAAAAAAAAACTACTAATGGTAAGAACGGAAACTAGGGTCAAGGAAGTTACGAATGAGATGAATGAAGAGTGGAATAGAATAACTATTTCCGTTGACATGAATGTTTTCTATCTCAATAATCTAACTTATGTTATTATTAAGAACCTTCAAGTAGTATGTGAAGCCATGATAAATAATGATGGTAACAAAGGGTCTACTTCAAATGTCCCTCAATCGACTCTTTCAATAACAACACCATCTATGATGTTTTCCCAATTATAGATCCTCAATTTACTCCTATGACACCACAAATAGATCCTTTAGCTGAGATCCCCTCAATGGGTGCGTCAATTCAAATGAATAACTACCAGAACTACTCTAGTGACATTCTACAAAGTCCATTGTTGATTGAATTGGTAAACATGAATGATGATGAGTTCATGACTTTGTTGGAGGACCTTTCACTAAATAATAGTAATTATCAAGATTCAAAACACTACAATAATAAATAAAGTCTTTGGACTAGTATATGCCTTTTCTTATTAATATTGTTTTATGTGTTCATGTTATCCCCTAGAAAATTTATGTCTTTTAGGTTTTGAATGTTTAAGTGTGTCATAGGATTGTCCACATCCGCGTAATTTCGTTCTTATATTAAGTGTTGTATGTATGTCGTGTTCGATGAATTATTTTTCAAAATTTGTTATTTAACTAACTGATCAAATATATGAAAATTTACATGTTAACTAACTTGTGATTTATGTAATTATATATTTGTGTTTTTATTATTGTTGTTACTATAATGTTTTTGTTAACAAAGTTTTCCAACAAAACCTCTTGCACATTAAAAGTTAAATAAATTTATTTATGTATTGAATAAATTTTCACTCTCAGCTTTTTAGGGTGAAAAAACTATACATCTAAAATTGAATATGAATTTTAAAATTAAAGAATATTATCAAGAACACCTAGAAAATATATATTATGAAATAATAAGGTGAAGTAAAAGATTCATAATTGTTTTTGAATTTAATAAATTAAATTTTTTTATGTCTTCTGGTTTAATTTTATTGTTTATAATTAATTTTTTAATCCAACAATTTTTAATTGTATCACCACGTATCTTAAATGGTTAAATTTTTTTTTTGTTCTTCTCCGTTTGTTATGTCAAGAAATTTGTTCCAGACGTAACTCTATTGGAAATAATAAATGTATTGAAAAATAGATTTTCTTATTTACTTAACATTTGAAAGATATAATACTAAAAATAGGCTTAAGGTCTAGTGATAAGTGGGTGCATATCAAATACAAGTTTTTTGGGATGTGCATTTCACGTTTGGGCCCAATAATTCATAAAATTTGTACAAGCATAAGTGTCGAGACATAGGGGTACCCCTTGATGTAACATGTCAAATAGAACCCCGAAGGATTCCATTCAAGACATTTAGCTCTTATTACATGAGAAATAGAACAATAACAATGAAACGAGATTTAAAAGTCAAAATAGTATATTAATGACGAATGGAATTTTAGACATCTTCTCTATTCACAATCATGTAATCACCTAGAATAAAGTTGTTCCTAGACCATACATAATGTCCCAAATAAAAAATATGAAATTAAATTAATATAATGAAACTCTGTCCTCCAAGTATTAGAACTCACCAAAGCTAAGAAATCTCAAAAATTCAACAATTAGCTTTGAAACTGATTACTCTGACGGTCAGGGAGATTGGGAGAATATGTGTTAGTACAGAACTATATACCAACTATGATATCCGTGCATAAAATCAATTAAAACATGCTAAAAAGGAACATGTCATTTTATGACATACAATTGGGCAAACTAAAACATAATGTAAGGGGGTTGGAATACATATTTCATAAAACATGGCTAGTTAAAGTAACATTAGTTCATCATTATTATAGGGAATTAGCCTTAACCGACAGAGACACAACGTGAGCTATAACATGATCCCCTGGTATCTCCCATACCCAAAAGGGTTGTCCTACTTGCCTAAGTAGAACCATGAACTTTTAGGTTAAGTAGATCCAGTGTATAATAAACCTATGGGGGCACACATCTATGGGATAAGGAGATTTCTAATAGAAATATGTCCTCTGCTCGAAAGATCTTTCATCTCAAGACAGTGTTTCTAAAAACCCAACCTTTACTATGGGGGAGCTTCCATCTTACATCAATATCCACTCGGTACTAATTATAAATCCTACGAATGTTTTATTATGTATTGATTTATCTTATCATAGACTAGCTCGTTATAACATGCGTGAGAAAACATCACCATCCATGATGTATTGATAATAGTTTTTAGCCTTTGATTCAATTAGGTGAGAAAATCATTCAAACTAAGAACCCTATTATCTTAGGAGACCTTTCACATCATTCTAATATGTGATTATGATAATATCCTTTGAATAACAAAACAAAAACATCATCATTGGTAATTTATTCTCAAAGCACATTTTAAATCGTCATTAGTTAGAAAAGATAGGTTTGATATTGATTTCATTAGAACTTCATTTAAATATAGCAATATATGCTTAATTTAATAAAAACCTTCATTTACATACATAATCCCACATGACATGATTTATAACTTTAAATCATATTGGTTTAAAATGTTTTATGGGGATAAGATTATAGTAATTCATCAATTTCATAATTAAATTGAACATATATCAATCATTTGGATAATGTTAACTTACTATCAAATCCCAAATAAATTGTAATATGGAAGCTTTCTCTTGAACCCTAGATTGAATCTCCATCTTCTTCTTATTCTTCTTCTTCAAGATTCTAGAGAGAGAAATATTTGAGAGGAATAACTTTTGAGTATTCATTTTGGGATTTGGAAATAATTTCTTGAACATATGAGTTTTCTGGTTAAAATAACTTATGGAGAGGTCATAGACTTACGAAAAATGACATGGTTTTGATTTAATTAAAAAATTAAAAGATCAATTAACCCTTAACTTACACTACACTACCACTTGACCATGCAAGGCTACAAAATTTGTGGTCCATACAATGATCCAGGTGTCTCATTGGTTCTTGGATGAGTGGTTAGGGTGAAACCCCTTTCTCCCCCTATGACTAGCTTAGGATCATAACCCTTCCCACGGCCCTGGTAGCCTTAACGAGCCGTGAAGTTGCTCTTAGGAAGGGTCCTGGTTTGGGGCAGTATAGCCTACCAACTGTCTATCCCTCGACAAATTTCACTATGACTTGTGGTCCCCACCACAACTCTTCATGGTGGTCGTGAGGGGTAAGGTAGTGTTTGATGAAGTCTTCCCCAGCTCCCTCCTTTTTTGCCTGTTGCCCTCTCACTTTGTCCTAGATTAACCTACAATATTATGAGGTGTTTCATCATCTCAACCATGGGAAAATTCGTCCTTGGGTGAGATTATAGAAACCTTTCTAATGGAAACGACATAAGACTAGTAACCCAGCATGCATGCAACTCATAAAAATGCACACAACCAAGGAGAAAACATGATCTCCAAGCTAAACATGCTTAATGTACCATAAGTAAAGTAGGAACTATACCTAACAAACAAATATGGATGAAATTTAAAAATTCCTCATCTTCAAGGAGTAACTTCCTTCTTCAAGCTAAAAGCATGTTCTACACAATTAGATAGAGCCTATACGCAATTCATACGTAAAAGCGTAGCTAAAGCATGTTGATCATATCATCTCATGGAGCCTATATGGCTTAATTATCTATATAGTGTTCATGTAGATGTATTCACTAATCATAAGTCTTCAGTATGTATTTACTCAGAAAGAGATCAATCATAGACAAAGGAGGTGGTTATAATTACTGAAGTATTATGACATGAAAATCCATTAACACCCAGGTAAGCCTAAGGTTTCTGTTGATGCCTTGATGAGGTTTTCTATGGGTAGTACCGCCCACTTTGAGAAATATAAGAAAGAACTAGCAAAGAATGTGCACATGCTATGCCAAGTTGTATAATTAAATTCCACAAAAAGAGGATTATTGTTGATTAATGGGGCTAGATCTATATTAGTGTTAGAAGTAAAAGAAAAGTAGGTTCAGCACCCAATTTGCTTGAATTAAAGAAAAATGTTCATAAGCAAAAAATAATGACTTTTGAACGAGAGAGAGATGGTGTATTGAGGTACCATGTAAGATTGTGTGTTCCAAGAGTTGATGAACATAACGACTGCATCATCAAGATATCTCATATCTCCAGATATTTAATTCATCTAGGTTCCACAATGATGTATCATTTTTTGAGAGAAGTCTATTAGTGGAGTAGTATGAAAGACTTTTCAGAATTTTTGTCGATGTGTCCGAATTGTCAACAAGTTAAAGTAGAGAATGAAAGGCCCGGTGGTATAGCCTATAATATAGAACTTGTGGAATGAATGTGGGAGATGATTAATATGGATTACATTTTAGATTTACCATGGTCTAGCAAGGAACGTGATTTAATTTGGATTATTCTTTATAGAATGATAAAATCAACCAACTTTTTGTCGGTAATGATTACCCATTCACTAGAGGACTATGCAAAGTTGTAACTTGAAGAAGTTGTTAGACTTCATGGGGTTCTTATCACAATTTTTTCAGATATAGATGCGCAATCTACTGTACAGTTTTGAAGGTTATTCGAAAAAGGTTTGGGTTCGAAGGTTAACTTAACTACTATATTTATCAAGACCGGAATCTAGACCCTAGACGAGACCGGCGTCGTTGACCTCTTAGATGTCGCAGACAAGCCTACTTACGTCATTCTTACATAACATAAGTTGATTTTTTTAGCGGAAAATTTGAAACTATTTGTTTCTTAACATACTTATTCAAACATTCTCATTAATACGTAATTGTTCACCATCAATCATCTAACATTAAGAGTTAAGAAACTGAAAGAAATAGTTCAATTCTTATTAAATGTATAATTGCCAAGATCCTGTAGTTCTATTGTCCACCAGTGCCTGCACCTAAAATAGTAGAGTTTGTTTAGGGTTAGTACACACTTGTACTAAGTATGCGTATATGCAAGCACACATAAAGGACATGCATGAGAAAGAATATCTCTTTCCTAACAACATAATTTTTGGAAGTCAAGTTAGTGGACTTGCCAATTTGAGATTAAGAAGGTTTCCAAATTTGGATTAGGAAAGTCAGTGAGCTTTCCTGATTTGGAATAGGATATTTATGCCATGAAAATAATATACATCATCATAGTTTTTGCATTTTCACACAACATATAACATTTACACATCACACATATCATATAGCATGCAACACATTTTGCATGTAGCTTCTTTAATGTCATTCATTTATATGCCATGAGACCTTGGAATCATGGACTTAACATCAATACGCCCCATAAATGAGGACTCAATAGATGGGACCACTACTAGGGAGTCTTCATTAGCAAACATAGAGTCTGCTTTATTCCTTCATACGTACTGAATATCATTTCATTCATAGGCCAGTGGAAACACCAACTATACTTAGGATGTAGTTTAAGACATTCATTAGGATTGTTTTACAATGACCAAGAATGACCTAATGTCATTACTTGAATCTAACTCATCCTTTGATTATCCTATCCTAACAACTTTGGTATCATTCCTTTGATTATGTGCATCATTTGAGGCTGACCTCATTCTTTCATTGGTAACTTTAACTTTAACCGACATAGATCATGTGAGCATCATGAAATTCAGTGTCTCCCCCACATCAAAATAGGTGGAAACACCGGCAAAAGTGACCCTAAACATGCTAGCGTACATGGGAATTGAACCGTGCCAGATCCCTATATTGGTTTTATAGGTTCGAAGACTAGGAGATATAAGGAGACCAACACCCGGGAAGCCGGACAGTCGCATCTCATGAGAGTTACGTGAACCTCGGCCCTTTCCAAAAGAAGGCATCACCTCTCATAGCTAGTCTATCGGCGATCAGTATTAAGTTCCAATACATTCATCTCATACGTCGTGGAAACTTGATTCTAGTATGAGGACATCATAGCTCAATAGATGATTTCTCATCTCATCATTAGTAATAATTGTGTTAATCACAATACGTTCATTAGAGTGTTCATAGAGACTGATCTCTTCATTCACTCTACACTCTCATAGGTGAGTACGTTTGGGTATCATTTACTTAGGCTCATTTGAGATTTTTCTCATCTTTTACATTAGCTTCATATCATGTTTTCACCACATTCATCAACATTAGCACATTTGATTTTCATAATTACTCACCCCTCTTTACGTGAATGTTCATTTCATCACATGACAATTCACTTGGCCATTTGTGTGTTTCACACTCTCACTTAACCCTTCCAGGGTTTCATCATTTCATTACATAATAATCATTTCATCATATGCCAATGCACTTGGATATTTAGTGTGTTTTACACTCACACTTAACATTTCTAGGTTTACATCACTTCATTACATAGTTATTTTTAAACGTATGCTAGACTTATGGGTCTATACATACAAGCCATGAGGCATCATATATAGTTAGTTTAAGTGATTCATATCTTCCTAAGATTATGTAATACAAGTCTTATGCATCTTGCATGTATGCCAAGATCTTGATTTCGATCTAACTCACATATTGTTAAACATTTAACTCACGTATGACTTATGCATCTATACTGAATTTGGTCAAGGGAACCTAGTTTTCAAATCTCCTAAACAACACTTACATTTTTTTTTCATACATTTTGGTGTAATCCATACGAATTGGGGACCCAAGTTTGAGCCCCATTGCCTTCATTTTATTTTTCCCTTTATTTCTCGCTTAATTTTTTTCTTAATTGAACTAAGAGGATGTGGGATTGAGCTCCAACAAGCTCATTTACTTTTTCTTTTCATTGCCTTTAAATTTATCACCTTTGTCCGAGGGGTTGTGGGTTCGAACCCCCACAAACCCTCTATAATTTCTTTTAATTTTCTCCTCGAATCTGCCTAGGAGGTCGTAGGTTCAATCCCCACGCCTCACATCCCTTTTCTTTTATTTACTTTTACTCTCCTTCACTGCCTAGAGGTCGTGGGTTCGATTCCGAAGCCTCACAATTCTTTTCTTTGATTTTATTTACTAACCTTCACTGCCTAGAGGTCGTGGATTTGATTCCCACGCCTCACATTTTATTTTTGTTTCTCTTTTACTCTTCTTTATATCTGATTGAGAGGTGGTGGGTTCGAACCCCACTCCTCTCATTTCTTATTTTTTTTCTTTTAAGTTACATGTTTTAGCCAATACCATGGTTCGAATCCCCTTCACCACGTTTCTTTTTACTTTTTTATTTTCATGGTTTTTAACATGGTGAGGTCACGGGTTCAATCCTCCATGACCTCACTTGTTTTAATTAATTTTTCAACATTTTGAACCCTCTTTCCTGACCAAAATTCATCAAGAATCTAGGAATTTTCTTTGAATTGTTCAGAGTCCTTTCATCCAGTTAAACCTTAGTTCTTAGTGGAATTTCGTAGTGCATTTGGATCGTTTTAAGAAAGTTTTCATGGATTCGTTTAGCCAAGAGATTATCCCTCAAATCAACCACATTTAAGCTCATATGAACATAATATTTACATCAACATATGTAAATGAAATATACAGAAATATCATGCCATTTCAAGTCCTAAACCATGAACAATAGCCACGACAACACACACATACACACGTAGTTACATTTTTAGAAACAACAACATAAGTCACATAATTCCAAACATACATATAAACACATAATAATCACGAAAACATGTTTCATCCCTAGTTTTCTACCTGAAAACATAACCAACCTATGATTAAATTGGAGCTAGTGACAGGGATATGCAATGGGGAACAATCCTAGTTTTCGGAATCAATATTCTAAACCTTAAGGGGTCTCTTGGGAAAGGTACCAAGAGATAACAGAACCTATACCTTTTTGACGTTAAAATATTGAGTTCCTTCCCAAAGAACCCCTCCAAATCAAAGAGTTTCAATACAAACTTGACGGAAAAACCCTTTTTTTGCCTAACGTGTTTGATTAGTTTTTTTGTTTAAAATTTTCGTTGTGAGTTCTTCAAGTGTGATTAACTTTTGTTTACCTAATTTATTTGTACGTTATTTGGAAGAGAAAAACGTGAGTGACAGTGATAGAGACGTGAGAGAGAGAGATGAGCGTGGGAGAGAAGCGTTTTTTTCGGCTTAGGAGTCTAGTTTAGGACTTAAACAAATAAGGTTTTATTTAATTATTAAAAATATGATTTACTTTTATTTAAATAATATAATAACCAATAAATATAAATTAATTACATTAATTTGACAACTTAAATTAAAAATAATTTAATTCATTGCTTCCACATAGGTTCAAACCCGGGTATAGCAAGACTTCACTTCAAGAGCCCAATTTCGTCCCTCTCTCTAAATAATGCCCCTACGAATTATTAATTAAATACTTAATTATATATTTAAGTTAATTAAGATACTACCCTTAGTCTGGAAAAAGGCCATTTTACCCCTAGACCCTCCAAACCGAAGATACCTCTTTTTAAGTCCGATAAAGACTCCTACGAATAATTCTTCATATTCGAGAGTCCTACATGGTTGGAACCAACCTTTAATATATCAAATAACTCCCCAATTTAGTTTTCATGGATGTAGAAAGGGTTCTCAAGTCTTGTTCTACACGCATTAATCCGTGTGAACCTGGCAAATCATTGGCATTCTAGACACATTAAGCATTACTTAGCATATCCATTTTTAGGGTTGTTACAGTATTTCATCCTCAGAAAAATTGTAAAGCAAACCAAACTATTCAAACATTAAAGTATATGTTAGTTTCTTGTGTAATTTATGTCATAGGTAATTTGGATAATCACCTACCTTTTATTGAATATGCATACAATATTAGTTACCACTCTATCATACAAATAGCTGCTAATAAAGCTCTTTATGAGAGAATGTAAGACCCAAAAAATAAGATAAGGTATATAGTTCCTAACATATTTTTATCAAAATTATAATGTCCGAAATATTCTTAAAATATAGTATGTAGGAAGTAGCTAAAATATTAGAGGTATTGGAAGTCGAACATTAAGGGACAACTAATAAGTTCGACCACTAAGTCACCTAGTTGCCTTATAAGTTGTTCTATGTTTTTATGTGTGATTCATTATTTTTAAATGTACTAAAATGTCTTACTATATAGTTTAGATGAAGTTTACAAAGTGTGAAGTGATTCGGAAGTTGAACGTCAAGGGACGTCCAAGACGTTCGACGACTAGTCGCATATGTGCCTCATGTGTATATGCATTCCTATATCCGTATGATATTATTATAATAAGTCTTAAAAATGGTTCAAAAATATATTTAATGTTGCTATATGAATTTTCGTGAAGTTTGGAGGTCAAACACTCTAGAACGTCTAAGGTGTTCGAAAGATAGCCCCTAAGACGTTCATCGTATGTCATGTTGGGGCCAAGGTTTTTTGGATGTCTTATAGGTATTTTATTTGGTTGAAATTTATGTTTAAGGTCTATAACATTTTAAGTTTTATAATCATGTTGGAAACATCTGGGTATGACTTCTAAAGGGCCCCAGAAGATGCCCTAAAAGAAGGACCCAACCTAGTGTGCAGATTGTCCCAGGAAGACCCTGACGACGGAGTAGTCAATGGCCAGTCATGTCTGTGAATACCCCTAAAAAGTTCCCATAGTGATGTACATAGCCAAGGGTGAAAGGAGGAACCTTGTGCAGCCACTTTAGCCAATGACGGAGGCGTGTGACGGCCCGTCGTGGTTGTGACCCCCCGTTAAGGCCCATCCGTCGCGCGACTTCCTGCGCAGGTCTGCTTCCAATTATAGGGGTGAATGGTAAATTCACCCAACGTCATAACCTGATTATTAAGGGGTTATTTAACTGATTTTGGGTCTATATAAATCATCAAAAACGTGATCGCCCCATTCTATAATCCTCTCACACGTAAGAAACCTTTCCCTACAAAAATGTTCTTTCTAAAATCACCATTGTCCTTGAATCTCAAGTACATAATTAAGATTGGATTATGATGTATAGTAAAGTTTTAGAGGTTTTCAACTACAAAAAGGTATGGTGATCTTCATCTCTAGTAATCTTTTAATCTAGAGAGCCATTCTCAAACATTTCGAAAGAGAAAAATATGATCAAACACTTTCTTCTTCGATCTTCCATGGGTTCTTTCTTAAAATGATTTAAAAGGCATAATATGAATGTATTAATGATTTTATACTAATTTGGAAGTGGTTTTCAATCTAATTGTATGATGAACCCATGCTCTATCACCAAAACGGTTTAGCCTTGCATGGGCCTAACGATCTTCCTTTGTTATCGATTGAATTATGATTATATTACGTTTAAATGATTATATAGGATGTTATTTACATGGATTTATGTTTAGTTTATGATTATCAATCCATGATGATAGACATATGAAGATTTGAACATGAATAGCCTATGCTTTTACATGTTGCGTTGAAGTCAATTGTGAGATTGTCACGACCCAAAAGCCGAGCCGCGACTGGCACCCACATTTACCCTCCTATGTGAGCGAACCAACCAATCTAACCTTTAACATTTTAATACAATATCAACAAAGAAATGCGGAAGACTTAAACTCATTAATAAAACAATTCAAAACTATTATTAATATCCCCAAAATCTGGAAGTCATCATCACAAGAACATCTATAACCAAATTACTAACTAAAAATGTCTAAGAAGCTAAAACAAATGAAAAGCTAGTCCATGCCGGAGGTTCAAGGCATCAAGACTTGAAGAAGAAGACCCAGTCCAAGCTAGACGCATTAGCTCACCCTGAATTTCCGATGAAGTGAAGACTGGCTAGATCTACTGTTAAGTTGAAGTTGACGGAACGTTTGCTGCATTACACAAATAACAAAGAAGAAAACATAAAAGCAGGGGGTCAGTACAACCACAAGTACTGAGTAGATATCATCGGCCAACTCAAAATAGGGAACCGTATATATCAATAATAATGTAAATCAACTACAATACTCAACATGTAGCAATAACAATATTAATTCATCAATAAATACAACCGAGTTCACACATGAGGACTCAAGCCTCAATACCATACTCATTTGGGAATTAAGTTCATTTAGATTGAGTATATTCATTATCTTTCAAGATTCATTATCTTTCTTCCTCTTGTGTCGGTACGTGACACTCCGCTCCTCTATTTCTATCCTGGTGCCGGAACGTGGCACTCCGATCCTCATATACTATCCTGGTACCGGAATGTGGCACCCGATCCATATACTATCCTGGTGTCGGAACGTGACACTCCGATCCTCATATACTATCCTGGTGTCGGAACGTGACACTCCGATCCTCATATACTATCCTGGTACCGGAACGTGGCACCCGATCCATATACTATCCTGGTGTCGAAACGTGACACTCCGATCCTCATATTCTATCCTGGTACCGGAACGTGGCACCCGATCCCCTAATTCATCAAGCCTTCTTTTATACTAAGGCATCATCATTAACAAGTGAATTAGGGTTCTTTCAAGATTTTGGATTCGATAGCTTCATCATGCTTATTTTATCACAATTTCATAATCACAATCATGCAACATACAATTAAGCATATAGAAGGGTTTACAATACTACCAACACATATCATTCGCTATTAAGAGTTTACTACAAATAATCATAGAGAAACCATAACCTACCTCCACCGAAGAATTGGAATCCACAAGCAAATTCCCAAGCTTTGATATTCCTTCCTCTCAATCGATTCCTCTCTTTCTCTTTGTTCTTTCTGTTTGTTTTTATTCAAAACCCTCTTTCTCTTACCCTAATTAACATATTATTAAGTGTGAAAGAGGACAATAAAACCCACTAATTAACTTAAGGTTACCTCTTTTAACCCCCAAGTAATTAGACTTATTAATATTAACCCTCTAACTTTATAATTAAGGAAAGAATAGTCCAATGCGTCCCTTAAAACGTGTGAAGAAATCCGATTCTGCCTGGGACTTGCGCAACCTGTGACGGGCCGTTGTGCCTGCGACGGTCCGTCACGATGGTCGTCGCAGCCTCCCAAAATCCCAGTGGACTGTGACGGTCCGTCCTGCACTTTCGTCACAGATTACAGAGAGTCGATTTTCAGTACCCAGTTTCAGAATTCCTAAGGATATTGAAACGAGACATCTGTGACGGGCCGTCGTGCCTATGACGGTCCGTCGTGGTGTCCGTAATCTTAGCCAGTTTTTCCAGAAATAAATCTGCTGCTCAAAGCGACTAAACAGGTCGTTACAATAGATACCAATTTACCCATCGTTCGTCCCCGAACGATCAAAAGAAAAAAAACAATGGCGAAGAGGAGTACCTGAATCTGTAAACAGATGTGGGTATTTTTCTTGCATATCTGCCTCCTTCTCCCAAGTAGCCTCTTCAACCGGTCGATTCTTCCATTGAACTTTGATGGATGCAATCTCTCTCAACCTCAACTTGCGAACCTCTCTATCTAAAATAGCAACGGGTTCCTCCTCATAAGTCGAATTCTCATCAAGCAAAACTGAATCCCAACGGATGATATAGTTTCCATCCCCATGGTATTTTTTCAACATGGACACATGAAACAACGGATGCACTCCGGACAGCCCTGGAGGTAACGCTAATTCATAAGCCACCTCCCCTACTCGCTTTAGTACCTCAAATGGTCCAATATACCTTGGACTTAGCTTACCTCTTTTGCCAAACCGCATCACCCCTTTCATGGGTGAAACCTTCAACAAGACTTGTTCACCCTCCATGAACTCCAAGTCTCTAACCTTTCGGTCTGCATACTCCTTTTGTCTACTTTGCGCCGCTAGAAGCTTTTCTTGAATGCCCTTCACCTTATCTAACGAATCCCTCAAGAGGTCAGTACCCCAAGGTCTAACCTCAAATGCATCAAACCACCCAATGGGAGATCTACACCTCCTCCCATACAATGCTTCAAATGGGGCCATATCAATACTGGAGTGATAGCTATTATTGTATGAAATCTCTGCCAAAGGTAAGAAGCTATCCCAATGGCCACCAAACTCTATCACGCACGCACGAAGCATATCCTCCAACACTTGAATCGTTCTCTCAGACTGACCATCAGTCTGAGGGTGAAACGCAGTACTAAGGTCCAACCTAGTACCCAATTCAGCATGCAATGTTTTCCAAAACTTAGAAGTAAACTGCGTACCTCTATCTGATATGATGGATAGTGGAACCCCATGCAATCGAACGATTTCTGAGATGTAGATTTTTGCTAACTTCTCTACATTGTAAGTCACCTTGACCGGAATGAAATGAGCAGACTTAGTTAACCTATCAACAATCACCCAAATGGAGTCATACTTACCCATTGTCTTTGGAAGACCAACCACAAAGTCCATTGCGATTCTCTCCCACTTCCATTCCGGAATGGGCATTCTCTGAAGCGTTCCTCCGGGCCTCTGGTGTTCATACTTTACTTGTTGACAGTTTGGACATTTGGCAATAAAGTCAACGATATCACGCTTCATTCTACTCCACCAAAAGTGCTGCTTTAGGTCACGATACATCTTGGTTGCACCCGGATGTATAGAATACCTTGTACTATGAGCCTCTGTCAGAATAGTGGTGATCAAATCATCGATGCGGGGTACACATACCCTTCCCTTGATCCTCAAAACACCTTCCTCGTCGATTGTTGCTTCTTTAGCCTCTCCTTGCAACACTTTATCTCGAATCCGGATCAATTTCTCATCGTCAAACTGCTTCCCCTTAATCTTGTCAAGGAAGGAGGATCTTGCCTCCACACAAGCTAACAATCCTCCTTTCTCATTTACTTCTAACCTCATGAGGTCATTAGCCAGAATCTGCACTTCTCTAGCCAATGGGCGTCTAGAAGCTTGCATGTGAGCTAGACTTCCCATGCTTCCCGCCTTTCTACTCAAAGCATTTGCCACAACGTTCGCCTTCCCCGGATGATACAAAATAGTGATGTCGTAGTCCTTCAGTAGTTCCATCCATCTCCTTTGTCTCAAGTTCAAATCTTTCTGAGTAAAGACATACTGTAGGCTACGATGATCCGTATAGATTTCACACTTAACCCCATATAAATAGTGCCTCCATTGCTTCAATGCAAATACTACCGCGGCCAATTACAAGTCATGAGTTGGATAGTTACGCTCATGCACTTTTAATTGTCTTGAAGCATAAGCAATCACATTCTTTTCTTGCATTAGCATTGCACCCAAACCCGAATAGGATGCATCACAATAGACAATGAAATTCTTACCTTCCACTGGCAAGGTAAGGATAGGTGCGGTAGTAAACAAAGTTTTGAGTTTCTGAAAACTTTCTTCGCACTCATCCGACCATACAAATGGAACATTCTGCTTAGTCAAGTTCGTCAATTGGGAAGCGATAGAAGAGAATCCCTTGACAAAGCGGCGGTAGTAGCTAGCTAACCCAACAAAACTCCGTATTTCTGACACATTAGTGGGTCTTACCCAATTCTTCACTGTCTAAATCTTAGAGGGATCCACCAATACTCCATCCTTAGAAACCACGTGCCCCAAGAAGGACACTGCATCTAGCCAAAACTCACACTTAGAGAACTTGGCATAAAGCTTTTTCTCCCTCAACATTTCCAACACAATTCTCAAATGCTCCTCATGTTCCTTCTTACTTTTAGAATATACCAGTATATCATCTATAAATACGATCACAAAGAGATCCAAATACGGCTTAAATATCCCATTCATCAAGCTCATGAAAGCAGCGGGGGCATTTGTAAGACCAAAGGACATCACCACAAATTCATAATGCCCATACCTAGTCCGAAAAGCGGTCTTTGGCACATCCGTTGCCCGTATTTTCAATTGATGATAACCGGATCTCAAGTCGATCTTCGAGAAGACACAAGCACCTTGTAGTTGATCGAATAAGTCATCAATGCGAGGAAGAGGATATTTGTTCTTAATAGTTACCTTGTTCAACTGCCGGTAATCTATGCACATTCGAAAACTCCCATCCTTCTTCTTCACAAACAAAACTGGAGCACCCCAAGGAGATGCACTTGGTCTAATGAAGTCTTTGCTCAACAACTCTTGAAGTTGTGCCTTTAACTCTCTTAACTCCGCGGGAGCCATTCTATAAGGGGGTATAGAAATGGGGCGAGTGCCCGGTTCAAGATCGATACAGAAGTCAATGTCCCTATCTGGTGGCATACCCGGAAGATCTGCAGGGAACACATCCAAAAACTCGCGTACTACCGAAACCGACTCAATCGAAGGTACTTGGGTAGTGTCATCCTTGAGATGGGCCAAGAAAGCTAAACACCCTTTACTAACCATTTTCTTATCACGAAGAAAGGAAATGATGCGCACCGAATTGGAAGTGTAGTCACCCTCCCACACTAACGGATCTGTCCCAGGCTTGGCTAACGTCACCGTTTTAGCATTACAATCCAAGATCGCAAAATTCGGAGAAAGCCAAGTCATACCCAGAATTACATCGAAGTCACCCATTTCTAAAATAACCAAGTCTACATAAGTGTTGCTCCCCACAAAATTCACCAAACAAGACCTATATACCTTTTCAACTACCACAGACTCACCCACCGGAGTAGAAACACGAATAGGCATGTCAAGTAATTCACAATGCAAATTTAGACCATTAGCAAATGATGAAGATACATATGAAAACGTGGAGCCAGGGTCAAATAATACAGATGCCATACAATCACAAACCAAAAGATTACTTGTGATAACAGCATCAGACGCCTCCGCTTCAGATCTCCCAGGGAAAGCGTAACAATGGGCCCTTTCGTTGGTTTGCCCGTTGCCCCGACCATGTTGTGATGTAGGGGCTCCACTTTGCCCATCACCTCTGCCGTTTTGGTGACCACCATTACCTCGGCCACCACGCCCTCCAGAATAACGGCCTCTACCATGACCACCTCTACCTCTAGCTAGTGGGGTTCTGTAACTCTGGTTTGGACAATACCTCTTAATGTGTCCAATCTCCCCACATCCATAACATTCTCTGGGTTCACGCATCGGCCTCTCAGAGAAGTGTTGACCGGTCTGAGGTGGAACCCCAACTACTGTCTGTAGTGAAGACTGAATTGGTCGAACTGAGTAGCCTCCAGAACTCTGTCCTCTAGTATATGAACCGTTGAACTCACCTCCCTTTCGAAACCTCTTTGATGTCGACGTTGTGGTGAAGTCATCTGACTTCACTCCTTCCACCTCTATCACAAAGTCTACCACCTCTTGGAAGGACGTTGCCATTGCCGCTATCTGTAAGGCTGAAATCCGCAACTCTGACCTCAACCCCTTCACGAAACGGCGAATCCGTTCTTGTGGACTGAAACAAAGTTGGGTGGCATACCTGGATAATGCATGGAATTTGGCCTTATATGCGTTAACCGTCATCCTACCTTGCTCGAGACTCAAGAACTCATCCCTTTTTCTATCTCTCAAAGTCCTTGGGATATACTTCTCCATAAACAGGGTAGAGAATGATTCCCAAATCATAGGTGGTGCCTCTGTTGGTTGACACTCAACATGTGACCGCCACCACATTTTGGCGTTCCCTTGAAACTGATAGCTTACGAACTCAACGCCAAACCGTTCTACTATACCCATCTTGTGTAGTAGCTCATGACAATCAACCAGAAAATCGTAGGCATCCTCTGATTCTGCGCCCTTAAAGACTGGAGGTTTCAATTTCAAGAACTTACTGAAAAGTTCATGCTGATCATTTGTCATAATAGACCCAGTAGTCAGACGTGGAAATGTGCCTAGTCCCAATGATGCATCCATGCGGAGAACCATAGTAGCCGCATGTCGTATCTCAGAAACCGGAGGTGTTGGTGCAGAAACCACTGGAGGTGCCTGACCCTGATCGGATAACCCGCTAAGATAAGCAAGTACTTGGTTGATCATCTCTGGGGTAGGTTGGGGTGGCATTTCCTCATTTTGAACTTGTTCATTCTCCCCTTCCTCACCCTCTCTTATCACCTCCTCGGTCGGTGGAGGAGTCACCGCCCTAGTGTCAGATGGGCTAGGGGCTCGTCCTCTTCCTCTAGAGGACGTCCTCCCACGACCTCTTCCACGGCCTCTTGCCGCTGCTCCTCCTCGAGCTACTGCCCCAGAGGCTGGCTCAGTTGTTTCTTGTCGTGCCGTTGTTGCTGCTGGTGCGGTCGTTGCTCTAGTTCTAACCATCTGCGAAATAGAGTGAAGATGGTCAGATACCAATTTGTATCACCTAGATACCAATTGGACTCAAGTAGTAGCACGAAAGAAAGAATGAAAGAATGGAATTTTCCTAAAGTCTTATAGCCTCTCAAAGAAAAGTAAAGGCGTCCCCCTACCGTTCCTTAAGACTCTACTAGACTCGTTCTTGTGTGATGAGACCAACGAACCTAATGCTCTGATACTAAGTTTGTCACGACCCAAAAGCCGAGCCGCGACTGGCACCCACATTTACCCTCCTATGTGAGCGAACCAACCAATCTAACCTTTAACATTTTAATACAATATCAACAAAGAAATGCGGAAGACTTAAACTCATTAATAAAACAATTCAAAACTATTATTAATATCCCCAAAATCTGGAAGTCATCATCACAAGAACATCTATAACCAAATTACTAACTAAAAATGTCTAAGAAGCTAAAACAAATGAAAAGCTAGTCCATGCCGGAGGTTCAAGGCATCAAGACTTGAAGAAGAAGACCCAGTCCAAGCTAGACGCATTAGCTCACCCTGAATTTCCGATGAAGTGAAGACTGGCTAGATCTACTGTTAAGTTGAAGTTGACGGAACGTTTGCTGCATTACACAAATAACAAAGAAGAAAACATAAAAGCAGGGGGTCAGTACAACCACAAGTACTGAGTAGATATCATCGGCCAACTCAAAATAGGGAACCGTATATATCAATAATAATGTAAATCAACTACAATACTCAACATGTAGCAATAACAATATTAATTCATCAATAAATACAACCGAGTTCACACATGAGGACTCAAGTCTCAATACCATACTCATTTGGGAATTAAGTTCATTTAGATTGAGTATATTCATTATCTTTCAAGATTCATTATCTTTCTTCCTCTTGTGTCGGTACGTGACACTCCGCTCCTCTATTTCTATCCTGGTGCCGGAACGTGGCACTCCGATCCTCATATACTATCCTGGTACCGGAACGTGGCACCCGATCCATATACTATCCTGGTGTCGGAACGTGACACTCCGATCCTCATATACTATCCTGGTGTCGGAACGTGACACTCCGATCCTCATATACTATCCTGGTACCAGAACGTGGCACCCGATCCATATACTATCCTGGTGTCGGAACGTGACACTCCGATCCTCATATTCTATCCTGGTACCGGAACGTGGCACCCGATCCCCTAATTCATCAAGCCTTCTTTTATACTAAGGCATCATCATTAACAAGTGAATTAGGGTTCTTTCAAGATTTTGGATTCGATAGCTTCATCATGCTTATTTTATCACAATTTCATAATCACAATCATGCAACATACAATTAAGCATATAGAAGGGTTTACAATACTACCAACACATATCATTCGCTATTAAGAGTTTACTACGAATAATCATAGAGAAACCATAACCTACCTCCACCGAAGAATTGGAATCCACAAGCAAATTCCCAAGCTTTGATATTCCTTCCTCTCGATCGATTCCTCTCTTTCTCTTTGTTCTTTCTGTTTGTTTTTATTCAAAACCCTCTTTCTCTTACCCTAATTAACATATAATTAAGTGTGAAAGAGGACAATAAAACCCACTAATTAACTTAAGGTTACCTCTTTTAACCCCCAAGTAATTAGACTTATTAATATTAACCCTCTAACTTTATAATTAAGGAAAGAATAGTCCAATGCGTCCCTTAAAACGTGTGAAGAAATCCGATTCTGCCTGGGACTTGCGCAACCTGTGACGGGCCGTCGTGCCTGCGATGGTCCGTCACGATGGTCGTCGCAGCCTCCCAAAATCCCAGTGGACTGTGACGGTCGGTCACACCTGTGACGGTCCGTCCTGCACTTTCGTCACAGATTACAGAGAGTCAATTTTCAGTACCCAGTTTCAGAATTCCTAAGTATATTGAAACGAGACATCTGTGACGGGCCGTCGTGCCTATGACGGTCCGTCGTGGTGTCCGTAATCTTAGCCTGTTTTTCCAGAAATAAATCTGCTGCTCAAAACGACTAAATAGGTCGTTACAGAGATCGGTTGTGTACAGTTTTAATTATGCATGAACTATTGTATATACTGTTTTAGGGTGATATAATGTATTAATTGTTTAGGTATAAATCCATAATCAACAATCTAATAAAGGCTTGCATCAATCTATCTAGATTCGTTCAGGCTATGAAGTCAAAAAGCCAAGTGTGTGATGGATCTTGTGTTGTCCTTATACAAAGCATGGTTTATTCTTGATTTATTACTGAATTATCTTATTAATAATGGGCATATTGTTGATAAAATATGAATGATGATCAAAGCCTTAGAGAGTTCATAGTATTCGTAAAGTCTTCTATACTCTAGAAAATCGATAAGCCTAAATGCCTATGTTGTAACCTTAATCTTGAGGGTATGTACTTATGATTTAAATATGGTTAAATGTTGGTTTATCTACTGAATAAGACTCATAATATGTATGAAATATGAACTAAATCAATGCATGGGGATTTATCTAATGATCTATGTTATTCTTCTTTACTAGTATGTTGATGTGTTGTATTATGTTTTAGTATAATCTTGTAGCGACTTGTACATGGTTTCTTATGTGTTTAAAGTAAATTTAGATTCTGCCCTATATGGGTTTTTTTTATGAATAAAGTGTATTGATCAATGATGATCAATGGATGAGAAATTGGTAAGAATGCTTATTCTCTCTACTCTTCTACTTCTCTATTTCTTTATAGTAATGTTGAAAAACCCTTGTATGGAATTTTGTGGTATGGTCCACCTATGGTGGCGGTGTTTAATTATTGTCATTTTATATGTGTTGACCATGGACTTGAAGTCAAATTTATGAATATATGATTTGGAGATTTAGATGATCACCTTATGATGTAATTGTTCCTATCTTCTTATCTAGTTGTGATCTAGGTTGTATGGCTATTGGATAAGCATGTGTATATTAATGTTATGGTATTGTATAGGTTCTTCCATTGATATGTTCAAATGGTTAGTAGCCCCTACCCATGTACCCCTTATATGAAAGTGTAAATAGCTAAAGTTAGGAGCCTTGGTTATAAGGTTTACATTCTCTTGCCTCCTATGTTATTATGTATTGTGTGGTATGTTATTGGAAGTTTACTATGGTCTAAGAGGGTGGTTGCGTCAAGAAATTATTGATAGCCATTATGTGATCATGTTGGTCAATGTACACACACTCTCACTTACATGAATATGACAAGTAGTATCGGTCATGCTGTCTAAATGAAAGGTTGTTCTTATATTCACTAATGTCTACTACTATGAATGTGAAGTATATGTATGTGAAGTATGTTATGTATTCCTTACTAGAATGACTTGATAGGTGTGCTAGTATGGCAAAGGGTATGGGACTTTGCCTATGCATTGCATATGTGTACCTTGATAGGACAGTTCTAGTTTTGATTTCTATATGTATGAATATGTATGTATGAACTTGTGTGACTTAATATGTTATGTGAAAGTTTTACTCACATATATGTATACACTCACAAACATGTATGAAGATCTGGTCAAGAGAGGGGCCTTGAATGGTGTATTCATGCATACCCTAAACTAGATGATGCATTACCTATTCTATGTTCATGTGAATGAATTCTTTACATGATTTATTTTGTTGAACTTCCATCTATGACCTATGATTTAAGCATATGATGGGATGACTCTCCTAAACCTATTATTTACTAAGTAAGAATATAACAAACGTTTTCAATGAAGGGTACTTATCTTAGAACCGAGTGAACTTGAGTATAAGTGTGTGTTCCTTTCCATGGTAGGAAGTTAGGCCACCATAAGTCTCATGAGGTGGATAACCACAATGCCTCAATGGGCATAAATAGGGTTTCCATAAGTGAATAACTACAATGCATAATCTTGGCATAAAGAAGGTTTTCACATGTCCCTCTAAGTTCAATAACTATGTTGCCACCGTAGGATACAAGCTAGTGGATCCACCTACAAAGCTATGTCATATAGGTTATACCTTTGCCGGTAGACCACTTTTTTTTGTGTGGGGGTATCATGGCACCGGATTCCATGTTTAGCATCACATGGTCTATGTCGGTTAAGGCTATAGTTTCCCTAATGTAAAATGGACAATGGAAATTAATGAATAGGACCCTAAATAGAATGACTTAAGGGAGGTTACTTAGGATATGTAGAAGTAACGAACCCATCTAGACATTACACATGTACATCCTTAGGAAGTTATAGGATGGTGTTCTAATGCATGTCACTAGGTATGTGTTCCCTATGTATGACATAGTATTTTTCTACTTGTTATAAAGATTTGCATGATATGAGACTTTATGCATGAAGTTGATCTTGTTGACTATATGATGAAGGTCTTGACATAACTATGTCTATATGATATTATACTTCTACGATGGTATGTATTTTTCTATGATGTTTGGCCTTTGATTGTGTTTCAATGAAGTTTGTATATTATATATATGCTATTGATAGTGGTTTTATGATGATTTACTCAAAATGACATGAAGTATGATTTCAAAAAAAAATATACCTTTTTAAATGCATGTTTTTGTATGGTTTTCGTACTTAGTACATTCTTTAATCCCATTCTTCTCTACTTTTTACACAAAGTGTGTGTTATGAATGCTTAAAGGATGTCTTGAAGGGTGAAGAGATTGATAGGTGATTCCCAAGCTCAAGGAATGGAATCCTTATGTGTAAGGATGTCCTAATGTGTACTTATTGTAAAGTCTATTAAATATTGTATAGTTTGTATTATGGTTTAAGGGTCGTGTCCCTAATGTACTTCGAAGTTAATGAGTCTAAGATGGAAAAGAGACTTAAGACTATATATGTATTATGACTTAAAATTTATATGTATATGAGGTAAAGTTTCTATCACATGAGGTCAATGAAAAATTTTAAATTTTCCACTAAATTTACTATGTCGATGCGATGAATGATAACTATGGCTTTTATAAGACCTCCGAGAGGTCAAGTACACCATGTTATTTCTAGGGGTTGCTCCTCGGTCGTGACAAACGTGGTATGACAACACGAGGTTTATAAAGTAGTCTTAGGTTTCAAGAAGTCTCATATTGCCTCATGTAGTATAGTCTTGTATCATTAGTGGTGAGTCGCGACACTTCAAATGGTATGAGAGGCTATATGACGATAGAGTTTCCCTTCTGCATCATTCTCATGTCTTGCTATACAACTTAATTTTATAAGATCTCTCTCTTATGTTTTCTAGTCCAGTGGTCTTTTGGGTGTGATTGCTTGGATGATATTGCTCTATGCTTGAGGGATAAAAGGTGAGTTTAAATCTTTATCTTTTGTTTATGATTTGAATGAGTATGTGTGAAGGTGACACTTATCCTTATTTGATGATGTATAAACTAACTAAGTCGACTTGAAGGGTTAACGAAACTTAGTTAGGGGTATGGGACTCTATCTATGTCTTGGACTAGTTTTCCTTGATAGAGACTATAGGAGATTAATATTATGTATGTCTATGATGATAAATGTAAATGTATTATATGATGATCTCTATGCTTATAAACATGTAAATAGCCTAGTGTGCTGAAGATACTGAGTTATGCATGCTTGAAGGTTATAGATGAGTGAAGTATAATTCTAATTGTAGTTCCTGTTGGGTTACATAATTTACTAGAGTTATGGGGCTTTACTAGATCATTGCACATGTTAACTCTATGGGGATTATGATTGGTTATCTTACCTTACTATGTATGAAATATCTTTTATTTGAGGATGTGATACAAATTATCGAAATATATGAAATATATATGAAATAGTAAGTTATGTCGACTAATCTATGTCATGATATAGTTAAAGCATGCTATAAGTTATGGTAGTTAATCTGAATTCTCTTAGATTGTTGTATTCCTTTATGGTTTTATATGATTGTAGCCAAATACTAGGATTAGACTTGGAATGTTTAATAACTACCTATGAAGCATGGTATCCTATGAATGTATGTGATTAAAAGTGTGCATTTTCTCCTTTTGTATATAAAAGATACTTGATAAGTTGCTAGTATAAATTGGAGTCCCTTGTAGAGACTTGATCCCAGTTGTAAAGATAGTATGCATGATATGAAGGATAAGTTGGTAAGTTGTGTATCTTATATTGCCATGCTTGTCCCCTCTATTGTCTAAATGTTGTATTTTTGGATATTTGGAAGCATGCTCACTATAAAGACTGGGCAACTTATTATAACATGTTTGGAGAACCAACTAAATCGTCCTTTGATTGGATGTTGTTGAAATATGTGAAGAATTGACGTATATGAACATGATAATGAATGTTAAAAGGAAATTTGCTATTTAGATTGAAGAATGAGAGTCTTATGACATGATAAGTCATAGAGTTATTTTTAAACTTCTTATTCTGTTATGAACGTCCTTGTTGTTTTCCTCAAATGATGTATCACATTAGTGTCGATTGCATTGTAGGAAGACCTTAGGTGAATTAAATAGTATTATCAAAATTGATGGTTGAGGATGATTTGCCTAAAATAATAAGGTTTAGAATGGCTTAGTATTTCTAGATTGAATTAAAGAAAATTCTCGATAAAGTAGTAGTCACTTTAAGTGATGAAAATTAAGGTTGTGTAGTTAAGATCCTATATAGGTTGGTTTAAGTTACTCGTAATTAGGTTTACCCTAAGTGGGGGATGGTGATTGAGTCGTGAGGTTGTACAAATTGTCTAAATTGTCCTTTGATTCTTACTTGAATTGGAAAATAATGAATTCTTAGTAAGCTTGTTCATCAATATTTTTGCATAAAGTGTGATTTGCATGATATTAATATGATTGGTATGAATTGATTAACATCATCTTGAAGACATGGTGAATTTTCCAAAGAGCATGAAAGGATTTTTTAATATAAAGTCCATGTTTTCTCATATTGACTTGCATTTTTATATGCTTATTGTGAATTTGACTTTATGAGATGAGATAAGAAGCATGGTAATATAGTCACTTGTGAGGTAAAACTGGTTATTATTAAAATGAAAAGTTGAGTCTCTTTAAAATGAATTATCTTGAGTCTCTTGAAAACTATGTGACTTTTATGATTTGGAATGCATAAATGTACGGTCATTCTTGAAAAGTGAAAGCATGTTTAGCTAAGTGTCCATATGTGTGCCTATAATTTGTGTTATTTTTCCAAAATGAGGCTTACTATAAAGTGAGTATTTATTAAGAAAAGAAATTTGTGAAATGGATTCCTATTTTGTTGTGATGTACTTGGTGCGACTTACCATTTAGACTTCACTAGGAAGGAACCATGAGCATGTCTTGGTTAAAAGTTGAGAATTTCTCATTTTAAGAGGAAATTGACCTTGTACTTGCTAAGGTGTGAAACTTATGATACATGTAATTGTGTTGACGATAAGGACATTACTTCATGGACACCACTAAGTATGGTATGATTGAGTATGACCTTTATGGCACTACGTCTAACTACTAAAGATCTTTGTGATTTAACTAACTCAAATTTATGTGCAGTGAAGTATGAGTCCTTAAGTAACTTTTAGTATGGGTTACAATCTTCCTATGAGTAGCTTTTCAAGATATTGTTGTAATGAATTGAGATGTAATGATCATATTATGATTAGGAGAAGGATGTTCTCCTATGAACATGAAAAGGAACTTTGTGTGTGATGCATTAAAGAGTGAGTGAGTAATGGTTTTGCTTGCTTGTGTGCATTGAGTGCTAAAATAATTTTATGATATTTTAAATGTTATGAGCTACTCTTATATGCATTGAAATCCTTTTTGTGACCCCAAAAATGAGATAAGGTGTATATATCATATCATGTTTTGATTGAAGTTATAATCCTAAATATTCTTAAAATAAATTATGTAGTCAATAGCTAAAATATTAGAGGTATTGGAAGTCAAACGTTAAGGAAAAACTAAGACGTTTGACGACTAAGTCACCTAGATGCCTAATACGTGGTTATATGTCTTTATAGGTGATTAATGATTTTTTAAGGTCATAAAATGTCTTATTATATAAATTAGAGGAAGTTTACAATGTTTGAAGTGATTCGGAAGTCGAACGTGAAGGGACGTCCAAGACGTTCGACGACTAGTCGCTTATGTGCCTCATGTGTCTATGCATTCCTAAATCTGTATGAACTGATTCTAATAAGTATTAAAATGGTTTAAAATTATTTTTAATGTTTTTATATGAAGTTTCGTGAAGTTTGGAGGTCAAACGCCCAAAAACGTCCAAGTTGTTCGCAAGATAGCTCCTAAGACGTTCATAGTATGTCATGTTGGGGCCAAAGCTTATTGGACGTCTTATGGGTGTTTGTTTTGGATTAAATTTATGTATATTTTCTATAAATTGTTAATGTTGGTAATCACGTTGGAAACGTCTGGGTAGGACTTCTAAAGGGCCCCACAAGAGGCCCTAAAAGCAGGACCAAAAACAAATGCGCAGGCTATCCCAGGAAGACCCTGGCGACAGAGCAGTCAACGGCCAGTCATGGCTGTGATGCCCCGTCAAAGGGTCCTTTAATGAGGTAATTAGACAGGGGTGAATGTATGAACCTTGGGTAGCCACTGTAGCCAACGACTGAGGCCAGTGACTGTTCGTCGTGGCTGTGACGCCTCGTCAAGGCCCATCTGTCGCGCGATTTTGTCCTACGCAGCTATGCTGCCAATTGAATCAGTGAATGGTGAATTTACCCCAAGTATTAACCTGATTATTAAGGGGTTATTTATGTTATTTTGGGTATATATAATTCATCAAAAACGTGATCACCCCATTCTAGAGTCCTCTCACACGTAAGAAATGTTTCCCTCCAAAAATGTTCTCTCTAAAACCACCATTGTTGGTAAGGCTAAAGAACAGACTTAATATGGTTTTTCTATAGATGAATCATTATGTTTTAGAGTTTTTCAACTATACAAAGGAATGGTGATCTTCATCTCTAGTTATCTTTTAATCTAGAGAGTCATTCTCAAAGATTTTAAAAGAGAAAAATATGATCAAACACTTTCTTCTTCAATCTTCCATGGGTTCTTTCTTAGACTGATTTCAATGGAATAATATGAATGTATTAATGATTTTCTACTGATTTGGAAGTGTTTTTCAATCTAATTGCATGATGAACCCATGCTCTATCACCAAAACGATTTAGCCTTGCATGGGCCTTGCTATCTTAATTTGTTAGCGATTGAATTATGATTCTATTAAGTTGAAGTGAATGTATATGCTCTTATTTACATTAATTTATGTTTAATTGATAATGATCGTTCCATGATGATAGATATATGATTATTTGAATATTAATAGCCTATGTTTTTACATGTTTCCTTGAAGTCAATTGTGAGATCAGTTGTGTAGAGTTTCTATTATGCATGAACTGTTGTAAATAATGTTTTAGAGTGATATAATGGATGAATTTTGTAGGTATATATCCTTAATAACAATCTAAGAAAGGCTTTCATCAATTTGTCTAGATTCCTTTTGGCTATGAAGTCAAAAAGCCAAGTGTGTGACGGATCTTGTGTTGTCGTTATAAGAAGAAGGATTTCTTCTTGGTTTCTTACCGAATTATAATGCCTAATGGGTATATTATTTATAAATTATCAATGATGATCAAAGCATTAGAGATTTCATAGTATTGATAAAGTCTTTTATACTCTAGTAAATCGATAAGCCTAAATGCCTATGTTGTAACCTTAATCTTGAGGGTATGTAATTATGATTTAAATATGGTCAATTGTAGGTTTAGATACTGACTTACACTCATAATATATATGAAATATTAACAAAATCAATGCAAGGGGATTTACCTAATGATCTATGTTATCCTACATTACTAGTATGTTGATGTGTTGTATTATGTTTTAGTATAATCTTGTAACGACTTGTACATGGTTTCTTATATCTTTAAAGTACATTTAAATACTTCCATATATGTATTTTATTTATGAATACGGTGTATTGATCAATAATGATCAAAGGGGGAGAAATTGGTAAGAATGCTTATTCTCTCTACTCTTCTACTTCTTTATTACTTTATAGTAATGTTGATGAAGTCTTGTATGGGATTTTGTGTTATAGTCCACATATGGTTAAGGTGTTTACATTTTTGTAATTATATATGTGTTGACCATGCCTTTGAAGGCAGATTGATGAATATATGATTTGGAAATTTATATGATACATTATGATGTAATTGTGCTTATCTTCCTACCTAGTTGTGATCTAGGTTGTGTGGCTATTGTATAAGCTTGTGTATATTCATGTTATGGTATTGTATAGGTGATTCCATTCATGTTTTAAAATGTTTAGTATCCCCTACCCATGTACCCCTTATATGAAAATTTAAATAGCTAAAGTTTGGAGCCTTGGTTATAATGTATACATTGTCTTGCCTCCTATACTATTATGTGTTGTGTGGTATGTTATTGGAAGTATAATGTGGTATAATTGGGTGGCTTCCTCATGAATTTATGTATATCCATTATGTGATCACGTTGATCAATGTACACACACTCTCACATACATGAATGTTACAAGTAGTATAGGTCATGGTGTCTAAATGAAAGATTGTTCTCATATTCACTTATGTCTACTACTATGCATGTGAAGTATATGTATGTGAAGTATGTTATGTATTCCTTACTAGAATGACTTTATAGGTGTACTCATATGGTCAAGGGTATGGGACTTTGCCTATGCATTGCACATGTGTACCTTCATATGATAGTTCTAGTTTTGGTTTCTCTACGTATGAATATGTATGTATAAACTTGTGTGACTTAATATGTTCTGTGAAAGGTTTGATTACACATATGTATACACACACAAACATGTATGAAGATGTAGTCAAGAGAGGGGCCTTGAATGGTGTATTCATGTGTATCCTAAACTAGATAATGCTTTACATATGCTATGTTCATGTGAAATGATTCTTTACATGATTTAGGTTTATAAACTTCCATCTATGACCTATGAGTTAAGCATATGACGGGATGACTCTCCTAAACCTATGATTTATAAAGTAAAAATATAACAAACATTTTTAATGAAGGGAACTTAGCTTAGCACCGAGTGAACTTGAATATTAGTGCGTCCCTTCCCATGGTAGGAAGGTAGGTCACCATAAGTCTCATGAGGTGGATAACCACAATGCCTCAATGGTCATAAATAGGGTTTCCATAAGTTAATAACTACAATGCCTAATTATGGCATAAAGAGGGTTTTCACATGTACCTCCAAGTTCCATAACTATGTTGCCACCATAGGATACTAGCTAGTGGATCCACCTAGAAAGTTATGTCATTTAGGTTCTACTTTTGCCGGTAGACCACTTTATTCGTTGTGGGGTTGCATGACACCTGATTCCATGTATATCATCACAAGGTCTATGTCGCTTAAGGCTATAGTTTCCCTAAAGTAAAATGGACAGTGGAAGTTAATGAATAGGACCCTAAATCGAATGACTTAAGGGAGGTTACATAGGATAGGTGGAAGTAATGAACCCATCTAGACATTGCACAAGTAGCACCTTAGGAAGTTCTAGGAAGGTGTTCTAATGCATGTCACTATGTTTATGTTCCTTATGCATGACATTGTAGTATTTGTCTAAATGTTATAAAGATTTACATGATATGAGTCTTTATGCATAATTTTGATCTGGTTGACTATATGATGAAGGTCTTGACTTAACTATGTCTATGTGATATTATACTTCTATGATGGTATATGTTTTTCTATGATATTTGTCCTTTGATTGTGTTTCTATGAAATATGAAAATGATATATATACCATTGATAAAGGTGTTATATTAATTTACTCAAAATGACATGAAGTATGATTTCAAAGAAAATGTTCCTTTTTAAGTGCATTTTTTCGCATAGTTGCCATACTTGGTACATTCTTGTGCTAATCCCATTCTTCTCCACTTTTTACACAAAGTGTATCTTACGAATGCTTAAAGGATGCCTTGAATGGTGAAGAGCTTGATAGGTGATTCCCAAGCTCAAGGAAAGGAATCCTTAAGTCCAAGGATGTCCTAATGTGCACTTATTGTAAAGTCTATTAAATATTATAGAATTTGTATTATGTCTTAAGGGTCGTGTCCCTAATTTACTCAAAAGTTATTGAGTCTAAGATGGCAAAGAGACTTAGAGACTATATATGTATTATGACTTATATTTTATAAGTATATGAAGTAAAGTTTCTAGTATATGAGGTGCTATGAAAAAAAATAAATTTTCTTCTAAATTTACTATGTCGATGCAATGAATGATAACTATAGGCTTTTATAAGACCTCCGAGAGGTCAAGTACTCCATGTTAATTCTAGGGGGTGCTCCTCGGTCGTAATAGAGAAGATACATATCTCCTATTAGATAGTTTGAAGTTGGTGAAAATGGTTTGTAGGAACACATTTACATCATCAAACTATGGAGATGGTGAGAGTTATTCAAAAGTGTTTAAAAATGACACAGAGTCAATATAAAATCCTACTCCTATGTTCGAAGAATAAATGAAGAGTTTAAAGTAGATGATTGAGTATACTTGAATGTTCACCAATGAAAGGTGTTATGAGATTTTGTAAGAAGGAGAAGCCTAGTCCACTATATATATGCCTTTACAAAATGTCAAAAAGGATAGGTAATGTAATCTTATGAGTTGTAACTACCACAAGAGTTAGCTGCAGTTCATCTGGTATTTCACATCTCGATGTTGTATAAGTTCATGGGTGATCTTTCATTAAACTAACTGACTAAATTTTTTCTAATCAATGATAGCTTATCTTATGATGAAATTCTTGTCGAGATTCTAGATCGCCAAGTTTGCAATTTGAGGACTAAGGAAATAACATCAGTCAAAGTTCATTGGAGAACCGATTTGTTGAGAAAGCCACTTAGGAAGTAGAAGAATATATGAAGAAGTATTATCCGCATTTCTTTAAAACCGGAGAAATTCCAAATCAAGGTACTTATTCTCTTTTTAGTACTCGATAATTTATATACTTGATGTGTTAGATTTTCTTGTTGTATTTTGAACTAAATGATTTATGCTACACCCTTAGCCTATTACGATTAATATGATTCGAGGACGAATGATTCAAAGGGGAGATACTGTTATATCTTGCGAATTGAAATAACTAGGAAGAAGTTAAGAAATAAACATTGCAATTTTTGAAAAATTTATAAATATCTGGAAAATTTGTTAAGTACTATATTAAATTGAGTATTTGCTGAACTTCAAATGACAATAACTCCTTCCTCAAGATGATTAAGTTGTGTATCGAAATATCATAGGAAAAATTTTGGAATAATCTTTCCAACACGATCTAGTTTGCGCAATTTTGAGTTCGTATCTATGAGATATGCCCATGTGAAGTTGGGCTATTCAAATAATGAAAGTCTAATCTACATTTTAAAAAGGTATGTTACTCTTTTTCCTTAACCAATTGATTTCATTCGGTTTTAAGAGATTAACTGTTCTCAAATCATATTTTAGTCAACAGAGAAAAGTTGATGTTCATGCTAGGTCTTGGAGAAAAGAGATACTAGGAGAAACAAGAAAAAAAATCAAGAATCGTCAAGAACATTTGTGTTTGGTAGTAGATTTCGCAAAGGATTCAATCCTATGAGGTATGTGAGATCACATCACATTGTATTAGTTCACTCATGTGACAATCATGATTTAATTCAGTGAAGTATAACATTTGAAGTAAATCCTTTGACTTCTTGATGAAATTCTCTTGAATTAATGTGGGTTGTGTTGTTAAAGCTTTCTTGATATTTCATTATTGTTTTTAGGTGAAATTTTCAGTTTAATCTTGCATATATTGAGGGTTTAACCGATTCTATGATTTTTGGGAAAGGAACCAATTAAATTTAGAGGCTTACGAGTTCAAAAACAAAAAAGGGAAATCAAGATTCGTCAAGAACATTTGTGTTTGGTAGTAGATTTCGCAAAGGATTCAATCCTATGAGGTATGTGAGATCACATCACATTGTATTAGTTCACTCATGTGACAATCATGATTTAATTCAGTGAAGTATAACATTTGAAGAAAATCCTTTGAGCTCTTGATGAAATTCTATTGAATTAATGTGGGTTGTGTTGTTAAAGCTTTCTTGATATTTCATTAATGTTTTTAGGTGAAATTTTCAGTTTAATCTTGCATATATTGAGCGTTTAACCCATTCTATGATTTTTGGGGAAGGAACCAATTAAATTTAGAGGCTTACGAGTTGAAAAACAAAAAAGGAAAATCGGGGAGTGTAATATCGGGGTGCACCCCTAGAAGTACCATGGAGCACTTTACCTATAGGAGGTATTATACAAGACTTTAGACATCTTTTATTGCATAATCATCATAAAAACTAGTGGGACAGTTGAAACTTTTCATAGCACATCATATGCTAGAATCATCACTTCATTTATATAAAAAATATCATAAGTACATATGTAGACTCTAAGTCTAATTTTCCAACATAAGACACAACTCAATAGAATAGAATAGGGACACGACCCTCAAAACCATAAGGTATAATTCTAATCTATTACATAAACTTAAAGAAACATTTTGAAATAGGAAACCATTGATTCATAAGGGTTCCTTTACTTGAACTTGGGAGATCTATCCAAGTTCTTCACATAAAAGATATACTCTATCCATAAATACCTATAATTTTTGTAAAATGATGAAGAACAAAGGTAGTAGTACAAGAATTCACTAAGTATGTCGCCCATGCAAAAACATGCATTTCAAGAGGACATTTCATTTTGAATCATTCAATATGTCTTTTAAGTAAACTTCGTGAACACATGCACATATTAAACAAAGTATAGTTCACATACAATATATAGACATGGATACTAATCGTAATAGCACATAAAGACATTTATAATACTTTGAGGCATATTCAATACATACAATACATTATCTCTCTTTTATCTTACTTCTGTCCTTAAGTACCTCAAGTGTACTTAGTAATATGTATCACCTTGAGGTCATCTTACAATTGACTATCATAAATAAACTTCATAAACATAACCACATATATTCATAAGTAATAAACACATCATAGTCATAAACTTCACATAAAGACCATCGCCTAAGACAACTCCTAAGTCAAACTTGTGCAATGTGTAGATAGCATCCCATAATACTAGTTCCACCAAGTGTACCTAAGAAGTCACCCTAGACTAGGCACAACATACTTATAAAGTAATGATACTTTTATTTATAACTATACATAAAGCACATACTTCGACTCTTTCCTTTACTAGAACCTTAGTCATAGCTCATTTAGGTCATACCATAAGTTAACCACCCTCATAACTCCTTCAGAAGCGTACTTGTGTAATGTACACATGGAGTCCCATACACCTTTGAATACTAAGTAAACTCATTTAGAATCCATAAGTGCAATTCAAACACATAAGGATAATTCATGTCTTCACATAGGCTAGTCACATAACATGCATTCATACAATTCATACATAACATATCCTAAGTCTTACTTTTATACAAGTTTAATTTTATCCATTGTTTAAGATCACATGTGCAATGCATAGGTAGGGGCCATAATCCTACCTATCCTAAGTAATCTCCTCAAAAAGTTGTGATTAGAGTGCATAATCTTAACTTAGTTCATTTCTTACTTTTCAAGACCTAGCCATAACAAACATAGACCATGTGAGATACATGGAATCCGGTGTTCTCGTCCCACACCGAAAAGGGAGTGTTAACACTTTCCTAATGTGTAACCAATGATACATATGTGTCTAGGTGGTATCCATAATCTATAAAATACGGGGGCATGTAGTTAGGGAACATGCAGATTGCTTTTACAAACCTTGACTTAATAGCTTGGAGGTTTCCATCTTATGACAAAATATCTATGTTAGGAACCCGGACTTGCCAACCGTGAAGGTTCTTTTATGGGAAACTTGACTTTCTTAAGTGAAGCCCCCACCCCCCATTAGCATTTGTTATATTTACTTGGTTCTAGGATCTAACTCCCATATTGGATATGTTTAAGTATTTAATACATTATTTCATAATGAAGTCTTTAGAACCTTTCTCCTTTTTACAACATGTACCTCAAAGGATTCTAAGATTGGAGTGTCCTTTCATCATAGACCGTACTTCATGTGAGAATGTCCTTTCACATGTTCATACAATCATCAATCATTTGTATGCATACAATGTGAGATCTACCTTCACATTACACCTCTAATAATACTTGTTCATAACTTTGTTAATCATATACTTCATACGCATAGAAATAGGTAATGATGCATGAGAACTACCATTTCCTTAGTCATCATGAATATATCCTATTCATAGTCATCAATGAAGTATGTGTGTACAGTGGTCAACATGATCACTTAATGAATATAGCATAACCATACGGAAGCCACCCTCTAAAGATCACAACACATGTACAACATTCCTCAAGTCTCAATTCGTAAACACATATAGATAACTAAGGACTATAGACTACATACACTCACATTACATCATAAGAGACAAGAACATATTCAATAATTAGAATAGAAGACTCCTAGCAGACTTTGATCACACATTCATGTAGGGTTCAAATAGGTAGGGATCATGCCATAAGAGTATTCATCAACATTAGCAATCTAAATCACACATAAAACTATTAATATCATGACATATACATATATTCATGCGCATACCTAGATCATGCAACAAGTGAGAAAGACTAATCATATACTCAAGATAACATCAATTCACTTAGAACATGATATTAAAATCAAGAATACATCCTTCAATTTTCTAAACATCAGATCGTCATATCAATTCATCCTACATATAATGCCTTCACGGCCATGATCATCACACATAGAATATAAAGGAATGTAAACAGTGCCACTATAAGTGAACTATACCACAAAATACCCTTTAAGGCCAAGTAGAAGAAATTAGAAAATCATACCAATTCACTAAGCTTTGTTCATCATTTATGAATTAAAAATTATTCACCATGAAATTGAATAGAAAATTATAGCTATAAATAAACAAAATGTAAATCACAATCTATCATCATCTCAACAAGATCACAGTACATGCTTTATAGGCTAAATTGAGATTTGAGAGGATCATGGGTTAATCATAAAATTGGAGTAAAATTCACATTAAAACACTATATAATCATAAATTTATCATAATTTATTGTTTTGAAATCATTTTGAGAAGGAACCCGTGGTTAGATTGAAATATGGGCAATTGGATCGTGAATTCTCTTTGAAAATATTGAAAGGAACTCCTTAAATGAATGGATAACTAAGTATGAATGTTACCAAACCTCATAAAATGAATAGACCAATAAACCATGATGAATAATCCATGGAAATCCATCAAACAAGTTATTCTTGAGCTTCATCTCCAATGGAGGTTTCTAGAGAGGATTTTGTTTTGAGAGGGAAAGTCTAATTTTGAGAATGACTTCTAATTTAGGTTAAAATATTATAAAATAACTTAAAATATTTAAAATAATTATTTAAATCGTCCATAATCTTATTACGAAGCGGGGTAAATTTCCCGTTCACCCCTTATGTGGATAGCACGCATGAAGTGAAGTTGTTGGTCTAGTCGACGGTCATGGATGGAGTGACGAGGCGTCATGTTGCTATATGGAGGGTTACTGAGGCTTGAATTATGGGGGATGATCTCAGACGTCTAATTTTTGAGCTACGTCTCCAATCGACGGGGCTTCGATGAGAGTACTGGCCGTCGTTTGCCAAGAGTAGATTGACACTGCCAAGGCAATGTCTAGGTAGCCTTTGGGTCCTCCTCAAGGACCCCTTGGGTGGTCCTTGGGAAGTCGTTCCCTGATGTTTCAAACCTTAATATTTCCATTAAAAATGTAAGGACCTTCCACATAAATTTGAGCATCAAACAACACTTGAAACATACCAAGGCACACTAGAACACACTAACACGTCTAAGGTCTAACTTTCGAACGTCTCAGACGTTCTTGCATGTTTTAACTCCAAACAATTTCAAATAAAGTATACACACTTTAAATCACTTAATTAACCTGTTATTAACCTTTTTAGGATCAAGTGAGTCTCTAGAAACCTAAACTCATTTTGAGGTTCTTGACAATATCCCCCACTTGGGAACATTCGTCCTCGAATGACAATTGCAACCTTTTTTGCACACACTGAAGGACTCAATTAACTATAGAGCGGCTCACAACATATAACATGTTAACAAATTATAGTCAATTAACAAATCTTACAAGGAACCTTAAATTCATCCTATCATGCTACTAAAGCAACAACATCAAACATGGATTACTCTTACTTATTTTTTCATGCATACATGCTTATTTATACTCTTTGCCATTTGGAGGAACTAGTTTCTTCAACTTTTAAGCATGCTCATTGTTTCATAATACAGTTCAGAATACAATGGATTTCTCTTGAACACAAAGGCTAAATCCACACTTCAACTCATGAGAAATTAGGCAATTCACTTAGTTGCACAAAAATCATGAATTATGTAGGTTAAGTACTATCTCGTAGTGTAGACACAGTACCATCAAGGTCATACATAACACTACCATGTTCAACTTTTTTTAAGGAGGAACTACCTTCTTCTAATCACAACATACACACACGGCAATGCGTAGGTAGCATCCCATAATACCCTTCAACCAAGTGTACCTAAGAAGTAACCCTAGACTAGAACTAACATACTTATAAAGTCATAACACTTTCATTTATAACTAAACAAAGGCACATAATTCATAACATCATATAACGACTCTTTCCTTTAATACAATCTTATTCAGAACTCATCTAATTCATACCATAAGTAAACCACCCTCACAAGTCCTTCAACTTCTTACTTGTTCAATGTACACATGGAGTCCTATACCACCATATATACTAAGTAAACTCATTTAGAAGCCATAAGTGGAATTCATCAACATAGGCACAATTTATGTCTTTACATAGCAAAGGCACTTAACATGCATTCATACAATTCATACATAAAATATACTAAGTCTTACTTTCATACAATCTTATTCTTTCTTGAAGTTAACTTGTGCAATGCATAGATAGGGTCCATAATCCTACCTATACTAAGTGTTATCCTTAAGAAGTTGTTACTAGAGTACATAATCTTATGTTAGTTCATTTCTTACATTGGGAGACTTAACCATAACTGACATAGACCATGTTAGCTACATAGAATACGGTGTTCTCCTCTCATACCGAAAAGAGAGGGTTAACACTTGCCTATGGTGTAACCAATAATATATAACCCACGGAGCCACGTAGTTATGGAGAATGGACATTTCTTTTAAAAGAGTTTTCCTTCTCATAAGGCAATATCTATGTTTGGATCATGGACTTACTAAACGTGAAGGTTATTGTGTGTGATGCCAGACATACTAACGTGAAGACCCCACTCTCATTTATCATAATCACTCGGTGCTAGGCTCTAACTCCTATTTTATATATATTTAAGCTTTTAGTACATTACATCATAAAGAAGGCTTTAGGAGATTTCTCCTTCATACATCATATAGCTCAAAGGATTATAAGATAAGAATGTCCAATCATTATATACCATACTTCATTTGAGAATGTCCTTTCACATATTCATACAATCATACAACATGTGTGTGCCTACAATGCGAGATATACCTTCACATAACACCTCTAATCACACATTATCATAACTTCATTAATAATTTACTTCAGTTGCATATAAATGGGTAATGATGCATAGGTTAACTACCCTTCCGTTAGTCATCATGAATCTATCCTATTCATAGTCATGCATGAAGTGTGTGTGTACATTGGTCAACATGATCACATAATGGCTATAGGATAACCTTGAAAGCCAACCTCTAAATATCACAACACTTGTACAACATTCCTCAAGTCTCAAGAAATACACACTTATAGAGTATTAAGGACTATAGAATACACATACTCACATAACATCATAGGATACAAAAACATATTCAACCAATAGAATAGAAGACTCTTGAATACTTTGATCACACATTAATATAGGTTTCTTATATGTAGGGGCGATGCTATAAGAGTATTCATGAACATTAGCCATATAGACCACCCCTAACCCTAATATGATAATCACATATACGTAACATCATCAACACACCTAGATCATGCAAGTAGTGTGAAAGACTAATCATATATTTCACATAACATCAATTCACTTAGAACATGATATTAGAATCAAGGTTACATCCTTATATTTCCTAAACATGGTATCATAATATCAATTCATCTTGCAAGTAATACCTTCATGGCCATAATAATATGCAAGAATGTAAACAGCGCCACAAGAAGTGGACCATACCACATAATGCCCTTCTAGGCAAATTCAACTACCAATTCTATACATAGTAGAAGAAATAAGGAAATCATACAAATTCTCCAAGATTTGGTCATCATTGATACATTACCAAAAATTCACGATCAATTTGAATAGAAACATTACCTATAGCTACATTAACATAATCTAAATCACAATCTATAATTATGTTAACAAGATCACATTACCCACTTTATAGGCTAAATTGAGATATGAGAGGATCATGGGTTCATCATGAAATCGGAGTAAAATTTACATTCAAAACAGTAGATAATCATCAATTTATAGTAATCATTCTTTTGAAATCGTTTTGAGATGGAACTCATGTCTACATTGAAAGATGGACAATTTGATCATGAAATTCTCTTTGAGAACATTAGTAAAAACTCTTTAGATGAACGGAAAGCTAAGGATGAAGGATTACAATACCTCATTACATGAAGAGACCACGAAATCTTGTCAAAGAATCCATGAAATCCATCAATGAAGCTAGTCTTGAGCTTTATCTCCAATGGAGGTTTTTAGAGAGGATTTTGTTTTGAGAGGGATAGTCTAACTTTTAGAATGAAGTCTAATTGGTTTTAAAGTATTATATACTAACCTAAAATATCTAAAAATACTTAATTAAATCGTCCATAGTCTTATTATGAAGCGGGGTGATTTCACATTCACCCGTTAAGTGGAAAGCACACAGGGAGTGAAGTTGAAGGTCCAATCTACGGTAATGGACAACAGGGCATCAATGGAGTGAAGGTCCCACTTGTTGCTCTATTGATGGTGACATAAGATTTTCTTAGCTCAAATGTCTAAGTATTGATCCATTCCCCCAATCGACGGGGCGTCGCTGATTACTGTCCGTCGTTTGCAAGCCGTAGATTGACACAAACAAGATAGTGTCTAGGCAGCCTTTGTGTCCTCCTCAAGGACCCCTTGGGTGGTTCTTGGGGATTTGTTCCTGAATGTTTTAAAAATTAATATGTCCATTAAAAATTTAAGGACCTTCCATATCAATTTGAGAATCAAACAATAGTTAAAAAAAACTAAGGCACACTAGAACACACTAACATATCTAAGGTCAACCTTTGGAACGTCTCATATTTTCTTGGACGTTTGACCTCCAAACCAATTCAAATCATGTATACACATTTTAAATACCTTAATTAACATTTTATTAAAGTTTTTAGGCACAAGTGATGATCTAGACACCTAAAATCATTTTGAGAGTCTTGACAAAGAGCACTTGGGGAGGGTCCTGTGGAGTCACGTCACTGAGAGTCCCAAAAAGGGATCACCGAAACTTGGGCAACGAAGCGCGGTGCAAGCCATAATGCCCAAACCTTTCTTCGAATTTCAAAGGTTGGAAACCTGCACCTCTCGGAGTTCCACGGACGAAAATTCTTTCCATTCATCCTCCATCTTTCTATACTAGTTCCATAGTATCATGCATATTTTTTCTAATTGATTCCAACATTCTAAGGTACATGTTAACATCATAGAATAATCCATAAACTTGATATCATGACCTTGAATTCATAATTAAATTCAATGAAAGGTAAGAGTCAAATCTAGAAGTTAAGAAGTAAGTCAACAGAAGTTCATAATGTTTTCAAAAGAGTTTTGCAAACGTTTTAAACTTTCCTTAAGACTTATGCTTCAAGTATAATGAAGAATTAAGAGTGCAATTCATATCTTCAGAGATTATGCGGGAACTAAGTATTCCCAAAAGTTAGAAATGTTTTAACATTTTAGCAAGAAAGGGAACATCGATTCTAAGAGAGACTTGAAGATAAGTTTGGATAATTATCTCAAACCAAAGAAAGAAGTTTTACTATAAAAACATATGATCTATGTAAATTTTGGGAGTAGTATTGAGAAGATATATAGGGACGTGAGTTCATAATAAGCCAACTCTACATAATTCATGTAACCATCATGTGTATTAACTGATTTTATTTTTAGATGATTCCTTAGTGTTTTTAAGCATAGACTAGTAGATCTACTTAGTTAAGGCATCCTATATGATTGAAAAGTTTAGGACAAATCTAAAAATATGGGCAAGAAGTTATATCACCACTTAGGCTCATTGTGGTCGTTGTATGTTGGAGAAAATCCCACAGAAAGTTTATTACTTTATTACATGAGTGAAGTTAAATTTGTTATTGAATTCTTTAATGAACTGAGTTTCTTTCTACTTTTATTGAAGATTTATATATATTGCATGTTTTTATTGCTTCTTATAAAGTTAAGATGTTCATAAGTTGAGTAAAGTCAATGTAAGTGTCTATTTCAGATTCCTTTTAATCTTATCTTATGTTTAGTATTCCCCTCGAATACTCGTACATTAAATGTACTAATGTCATTTGGTATACATCATGTTATGTTGCACAAGTAATAAGGATCAGCATCCACGACCTCATTGATCCAGTTTAGCACTCAATGTCAGTTAATGTGTCTCTTTGCTTTCGAGAGGGATCATTTTATCATTTTCTTTTAGTAGTTGAGTTATTAGGATGATCGGGGGTCTTGTCACGACATCCCTTTTTTATTAGAGGCTTTAAAGACAGTTTGTTATAGTTCTTTAGTATTTTCATTTTGATTATCTTATGTTGAGACTTGAATTTTCCTAATTGGCTAGTTGAGTTTCTTCCCTACAACATTCTAAGTTTTATATGAGTTATTTTAAAAAGTTAATTCTTCTACTGAGTAAGTAAGTCAGGCCAAGGTTTCTCTTGGATCCAACAATGGTTATGGAGTGTCAGCCCCGCCTAAGGTGTATGCTCGGGACGTGACAACTCAAAAATCATTTGGTTGTGAAGGTTGCTATCAGAACTGTGCATCGAAATTAAAAGATCAACTGCATTGTATGGCAACAAAACTAGTGCAATAAGAACATCAATAAACCTAGTTCATCATTAAATCACTAAGAACATAGATGTAGATTGTCACTACATTAGAGAAATTGTTGAAGATTGGACTATTAGCCTAAAGTATATATCCTCTGAAGTTCAACTGGCTGATTTATTGACAAATGTCATGTCAAGAAGTAGAAACAATTATTTATCGTCAAAACTCATGCTTTGTGATACACAACGTTAGTTTAAGGAAGGTTATTGACTATACATTATTAAGCAACACCAAATTAGGAATCTCCCATTATGGATACTGTCATTATCTCGAAAGAAGTAGATAATTAGGAATCCAGTTACTCATATAAATATCTCACAAATCCTAGAGTTTTATAATTATAAAAAATTCATAATTCTTTTATCCCTAGTTGTTTAGGGTCTCTATCGGTATTAAACCTTGTAGAGATTCCTTATCTAAATATAGATATGCAACAGGATCGTTACTATTTGACAAGATATCAACAACTCACCTTAGTAAAAGATGTATCATGGGATTTGGAAAAATCATGAAAGTGGTCTATGGATAATTAACTTTACCATAAATACATTGATTTCAAAGGTTCAAAATCAAAATTATGTCAAGGAATATAGGAATTTTGGTTCGTGAACAATTTTGTGCAAATTATTTATAAATTAATATTGACAAGAATCAAGAAAGTTCTTCAAAATTGGTTGGAGAATCTCAGGAAGGCTTAATTTCATGTAGGAGTATACTCGACAATGTAATAGTACCATATGAATTGGTTAAAGGTTATTACCAAAAATGACTATCACCTAGATGTCTTATTGAGATTGATATCAGAGAAGCCTATAAATCACTCAGGTGAGTTATTAAGATTAATATCACGGAATCCGATAAATCACCCAACAAATCCCCGTTCAAATTTTTTAATTTGTAAATGGAGTGTGTTACGATTGTGAACTACTCTTTCTTGATGAATGAAAGGCTCACTCCCAAATTCAAAGGAAACAATGTTCTACGGCAAGGTGAACTAGGTCCCTGAACCTATAATTATCAGCAATGCAATACGTTAATACACTCCTGAAGCAAATCCGATGGAGACCAAACATTAACTTGTATCCTAACTGCTGCAGAATTAATATTCTACATAATTGTTTTATTGATTGTCTTCTAATATTCTATAGAGTTTGTAAAACCTCTTTCAAAATACTGCTAAAATAAGTTTTCAATCAGTTTTTGGAGGTTTTCGGGTTGTAGGACAATCTGTACAAAAGCTCAATATATATAACTTAAATATCCAAAGAATTGAAAAATCAACTATTATATGAAATGCTCTTGAGAGTTGGAGAAATTTTCTTCAAATACCTTGAGTTCCCTTGTCCTCAAGGAATATCACTATATTGTAATGCAGACTGCTAGTGGACAGAAGACCACAACGATCAAAGTTTAGATAACAATATTTATTTCTTATGGTGTCAAGTTCAACATATCAAAAGTGTGATATTCAAGTTGTATACGTATTAGCAAAAAATTTTCCTCCTACCTAAGAAATTGTCTAGTTAATGGCTTAGGAAACCTTATGTAGGACCAAATCTATTGGAGATCTAGGTTTGTTAAACTACAAGCTATGCAACAAGGAAGCTATATGTAAACTCTTGTGAGTCGTGGCTATAAAGAAAGGAAATTTATGGGTTAATTGGATTAAAAACTTCTACATCAAGGAAAGATATCTGGATAAGGCACTAATTCCTAAACAAACATGTTGTCTTGTTAGAAATATCTTTGAGTCTAAAAAATGGTTAACGAATATAAATATGCTTGATGAGCTACAAATATATTCACATCAAGGGGTGCTTAATATCAAGTAAATATACAAGTTTTTGAAACCACGATTCCCAAAATTTCCATCGAGGTTCCTCACATTTCGAAAATGTATGTTTCCAAGACATCAACTTATATTATCGCTTTCCATCCATTAGACATTCAAAAATTTACAAATTAGGAAAATGGGGTATAATTGTTCCTACTAGTTATCTATTGTGTAACAAATTCTTGATAAAATGACTCAGTCATTTTATTTTCAATTGTGGATGTTCTACCAGGATATGGGGTTCACTCTTGACATAGATTAAAAGTCCTATACAAATAAGAAGCAGGGAAGAAAAAATACAATGGATATTGAATAGAGCGCAAAGAAGTGGACCAGTCGCAAAATTATTTGGTTGGTTAAATTTAAGCAGAGTCCATCACATTTAGAGTGAAAAGTCTTTTAGGCGATTCTCACAACAATGAACTTGCTGCCAAGAGATTGAATAAAATTTTACTTCCAATGGCATATTAGAGGACAGTTCCTACCGAAGTGGAAACCTACTCTTGATAAATTAAATACTTATCTATGTATAGACTAATTTCAATAATTACTTAGTATAGATATATAGGTGATCTCTTTTGTACTAGTTCTAGAGTCCAAAACAAACTAACGGTGTACATCTGCTATTTGGTATTTCTATAGCTTTGCATAAAAAGTGAAACACCTTCAAAAATAGCAAATCCATCATATCTAGTTTTTCCCCATGTCGTTCCATAATCCTTTGATGTGTAATAAATATGATTCCATCAAAATATGTATCAACTACCTTTAGTTCAACTGCGTCACAATTAATAATATGTATATCATTCCCATAAGTGACTACATGTTGAATTAACTTAACGGTGCCACTTGCTTCTTTTATGATTGATCTTATATACAGGTAATCAGTTGAAGGATAGAGAGAGTGACATTTCAAAGGCAACTTTAAAAAATCGGTATGCTCTAATTTGACTTGATAGTGGGACAAGATTTTGTATGTTGGATCCATTCCCTTTTGTCAAGTATCTTTGTACTAGTAACTTCAAGGTTCCAGGTGGTATCCACAGGATAAAAGCATGAATTTCTAACTTGAATGTTAAATTACTATAATATTTCTAACTTAGGTTGTGACTTTTTCGATGAGTTGTGACTTTTTCAGTAAGTATTCACTCCTTCCGAATGGTTGTGATTTTTCGATGAGTTGTGACTTTTTCAAATAGTTGCAACTTTTCAAATAAGTTGCGACTTAATGAAAAGTTCATGACTTTTCAGGTAAAACACAAAAAACATTTGTTCATCGCCACTATTTTCTATAAATTTACGGGTTTCCTCTTATTTTTCAACCACAATTTTTTAATTTTCTACTCTTCTTGTTGTTGATTGATGAAGTCGTTCTATCCAAAAGAGACTATATTTCATAACCTCAAATATTTGAGGAAAAATAACGTTGATGGTATAATAATAAATTCTTTGCTTAATATATACTTTTGTATATAATGTTCCAATATATGAAGTTAACATTTGTAGCGTAAATTGATTTTTTTGTTAATAATTTTTCTTTTGAGATAGATATATGTTCCTAATGTATTTTCTAAAATATAGAGAACCGTCACAATTTTTTTTATGCTCGACAAAAATGAAGATTCATTACTATATAAAAATTGCCCTTTTGTTTTACTTATGTACGATTTCTTGAATTTCAATATTTTAGAAGAAAAAATGTTCATATGACTACTTGTAACGCCAATTAAAGTTTCTATTAGTTTTATTTTTATAATTTATTTAACAGTTAACTTTATTGATATTTATATTTTGGTAGATATTTGTATTGAAGTCAAAGTATTAGATGTCAAAAATGTATTATCAAGTTGACAAGATTTTCTAACTTCATAATTTCTTATTTTAAAATATTTCTAATTTTTTAAGATAAACATCTGGTTTGAAAAAAAATACAAAGAAAGTATTGTGTGTAAGGTAATATTAGTGAAATAAGACAAATTACATGTAACGACCTGTTTAGTCGATTCGAGAAGTAGTTTTTATTTCTGATAATAACTGACTAGGTCGACGGATCCCGCGACGGACCGTCATGGGCACGACGGACCGTCGAGGGTCTCGTTCCAAAACACTTCAAACTCTGAAAATCTGAGTGCTGAGATCGACTCTTTGAACTTCACGACGGAACTGCAGGACGGACCGTCGTAGACACGACGGACCGTCACAAACCCCTCTACATAAATTAACTCTCTAAACTTTGTCACGGACCTGCAGGACGGACCGTCATAGTTACGACGGACCGTCACAGGGTGCGTAATTCCACCTGGGATGGATTTCTGCTAAAGTTTTAAAGGGGTGTTTTGGACTATTGATGATTATAATTATAAAGTTAGTGGGTTAATGTTAATAATTTATTTAGTTGGGGATTAAAGAAGATAATATGGAACTAAATAGTGGGTTACTTTTATCATAATAGATTATATGACAATTAGGGTAAAACAAAGAGAATCTGGAGAAGAGATAAATAAAAAGAAAAGAAGAGAGAACGAGCGAGGGAGAGAAGAACGAAGAGAACAGCAAGGGCATTGGGGAAGTAGCTTGCTTGATCACGATTCTTCGGTGGAGGTAGGTTATGGTTTATGCTATATCATAGTAAACTCTAACTAGCGATTAATATGTATTGGGTGATTCTGTAACACCTTCCATATGCTTGATTGTGTGTTTTGAATGTTGTGATCATATAATCGTGGTGGTTAGAATGATGAGACTGTTTAATCTTCAATCTTAAATCGCTCTATTAAGATGACGACTTGGTATAAAGAAGGCTTGATGCACTAAAATAATGAGATTAGTGGTTCGGAGTGTCACGTTCCGACACATAGTATTAGTGGATCGGAGTGTCACGTTCTAACACATAGTATAAGTGGATCGGAGTGTCACGTTCCGACACATAGTATTAATGGATCGGAGTGTCACGTTCCGACACATAGTATTAGTGGATCGGAGTGTCACGTTCCAACACATAGTATTAGTGGATCGGAGTGTCACGTTCCGACACGATAGGAATAATGGATCGGAGTGTCACGTGCCGACACGTAGCATTAGGGGATCGGAGTGTCACGTTCCGACACGATAATAATAAAGAGAAATAATATTGAATTACGTTAAGATAATAAATTCGAAGAACCTATTTCCCAAATGAGTATGGTATGAAGGCTTGAGTTCTCATAGGTGTGTTTGGTGGTGTTGCCAATGGTTCTTGTACTTGTTGATTGTCACTTGTTAAGTGTTGTGGTTGTTTTATATTATTATTCAGTATATATTGTTTTCTATTTTGAGTTGGCCAATGATACCTACTCAGTACGTGTTCCTTGTACTGACCCCTACTTGTAATTTTTCTTCTTTGTTATTTATGGAGTGCAGCAAACGGGCCATCGACTTCCACTCGTCTGCAACTCTAGCCAGTCTTCACGATATCAGATTTCAGGGTGAGCTATTACTCCTAGTTCTCTCTTCATGTCTTGATGTCCATGAAGTTCGGACATGGACCATTCGTTTACTTATTTTAGCTTCTTAAATACTCTTAGATTTAGTAAATTGAGTGTCACGACCCAAAACGAGCCGCGAGTGGCACCCACACTTATCCTACTATGTGAGCAAACCAACCAATCTAAACCCCAACATTTTAGACATAATGAACAAAATACAATGCGGAAGACTTAAAACTCATTAATGAAAATAGATTAATAAATTCTAAAATTCAAACACTTATTATTCCCCAAAATCTGGAAGTCATCACCACAAGAACATCTATGATACAATTACTAAACTAAGAGTATTCTAAGAAGCTAAAATAAGTAAAAAGCTAGTCCATGCCGGAACTTCAAGGCACAAAGACATGAAGAGGAAGATCCAGTCCAAGCTAGAAGCAATAGCTCACCCTGATATCCGGCTTGATGAAGACTGGCTAGAGTTGCGGTTGAGTTGAAGACGACGGCTCGTTTGCTGCACTCCACAAATAACAAAGAAAGAAACATACAAGTAGGGGTCAGTACAAGGCACAAGTACTGAGTAGGTATCATCGGCCAACTCAAAATAGAAAACAGTATATATCAGATAATATTGTAAAATCAACTACAATACTCAACAGGTAGCAACATCAAGTACTATAATCATTAATAAGTAACGCCAAGTACACCCATGAGGACTCAAGCCTCATTACCATACTCATTTGGGAATTAGGTTCATTAAATTGAGTATATTCACATATTTCAAGATTCATTATCTTTATTCCTCTCGTGTCGGTACGTGACACTCTGCTCCATATACTATCCTGGTGTCAGAACGTGACACTCCGATCCTCATATACTATCCTGGTGTCGGAACGTGACACTCCGATCCTCATATACTATCCTGGTGTCGGAACGTGACACCCGATCCATATACTATCGTGGTGTCGAAACGTGACACTCCGATCCTCATATACTATCCTGGTGTCGGAACGTGACACCCGATCCATATACTATTATGGTGTTGGAACGTGACACTCAGATCCTCATATACTATCCTAGTGCCGGAACGTGACACCCGATCCTCTATTACTATCCTGGTGTTGGAACGTGACACCCGATCCCCTAATCTCACTACTTTCGTTCATCAAGCCTTCTTTTATACCAAGGCATCATCATTAACAAAGTAGATTAGGGTTTTTCAAGATTTAGGATTCAATAGCCTCATCATGCTTATTTTATCACAATTATATAATCACATTCATGCAAGCATACAATTAAGCATATAGAAGGGTTTACAATACTATCCAATACATATCATTCGCTATAAAGAGTTTATTACGAATAGCATAATCCATAACCTACCTCCACTGAAGATTCGTGATGAAGCAAGCAAATTCCCCAAAACTTTGTTTCCCTCTTCGTTCGTCTCTCTCTATCGCTGTTCTTGCTCTTTTTCTTATTCAAACCCTCTTTCTTTTACCCTAATTAGCATATAAATAAGTATAAAAGATGATAAATTAACCCATTATTTATTTCAAGTTATCTCCTTTAATCCCCAAGTAATTGAATTATTAATATTAACCCACTAACATTTTGATTATAAGCAGGAATAGTCCAAAACTCCCCTTAAAACATTTAAAAGAAATCCAACCCAACCTGGGTTATACAACCTGTGACGGTCTGTCGTACCCACGATGTTCCGTCCTGCAATTCCGTCACGAAGTTCAGAGAGTCGATTTCAGTACCCAAATTTCAGAATTCTAAGTGTTTTGGAGCGAGACCCCCTCGGCGGTCTTTCGTGCCCATGACGGTCCGTCGTGGGATCCGTCGTCTCAGCCAGTTTTTCCAGAAATAAAATCTGCTACTCAAAACGACCAAACAAGTCGTTACAATAGATACCAATTAACCCATCGTTCATCCTCGAACGATCACAAGAAAAGAAACAAGGGCGAAAAGGAGTACCTGAATCTGTAAACAGATGTGGGTATCTTTCTTGCAGATCAGCCTCCTTCTCCCAAGTGGACTCTTCAACCGGCCGATTCTTCCATTGAACCTTGATGGATGAAATCTCCCTCGACCTTAAATTGCGGACTTCTCTATCTAAAATAGCAACAGGTTCCTCCTCATAAGACAAATTCTCATCAAGCAGAACCGAATCCCAACGAAAGATGTAGTTTCCATCCCCATGGTACCTTTTCAACATCGACACATGAAATACCGGATGCACTCCTGACAGCCCTGGAGGCAAGGCTAATTCATAAGCTACCTCCCCCACGCGCTTCAGAACTTCAAAGGGACCAATATACCTTGGACTAAGCCTACCTCTTTTACCAAACCGCATCACCCCTTTCATGGGCAAAACCTTCAACAAGACTTGTTCACCCTCCATGAACTCCAAGTCTCTAACCTTTCGATCTGCATATTCCTTTTGCCTGCTTTGAGCCGCTAAAAGCTTTTCTTGAATAGATTTCACCTTCTCTAATGAATCCCTCAAAAGTTCAGTACCCCAAGGTCTAACCTCAAATGCATCAAACCAACCAATGGGAGACCTACATCTCCTCCCATACAGTGCCTCAAATGGGGCCATACCAATGCTTGAGTGATAGCTATTATTGTATGAGAATTCTGCTAAGGGTAAGAAGTTATCTCAATGACCACCAAATTCTATCACACATGCACGAAACATATCCTCCAACACTTGAATCGTTCGCTCAGACTGACCATCGGTGTGAGGGTGAAATGCGGTACTAAGATCCAACCTAGTACCTAATTCAGCATGCAATGTTTTCCAAAACGTAGAAGTAAACTACGTACCTCTATCTGATATGATGGAGAGTGGAACCTCATGCAATCGAACAACTTCAGAGATGTAAAGTTTGGCTAACTTCTCTGCATTGTAAGTCACCTTGACCGGAAGAAAATGAGCAGACTTAGTTAATCTGTCAACAATTACCCAAATAGAGTCATACTTACCCATTATCTTTGGAAGACCAACCACGTAGTCCATTGCAATTCTCTCCCACTTCCATTCAGGAATGGGCATTCACTGAAGGGTCCCTCCAGGCCTCTGGTTCTCATACTTTACTTGCTGCCAATTCGGGCATTGAGCCACAAACTACACAATGTCACGCTTCATTGCACTCCACCAAAAATGTTGCTTTAGGTCACGATACATCTTGGTTGCACCAGGATGTATAGAATACCTTGAACTATGAGCTCTGTAAGAATAGTGGGAATCAAATCATCGACGCGGGGTACACACACTCTCCCCTTAATTCTCAAAACACCTTCCTCATCGATTATTGCCTCTTTGGCCTCTCCTCGCAACACCATATCCCAAATTCGGCTTAGTTTCTCATCAGTAAACTGCTTTCCCTTTATCTTGTCAAGGCAGGAAGATCTTGCCTCCACACACGCCAAAAATCCTCCCTTCTCATTTACTTCTAACCTCATAAGGTCATTAGCCAGAATCTGTACTTCTCTAGCCAATGGGCGTCTAGAAACTTGCAAGTGAGCTAGACTTCCCATGCTTCCTGCCTTTCTACTTAAAGCATCTTCCACAACATTAGCTTTTCCCGGATGATACAGAATAGTGATATCGCAGTTCTTCAGTAATTCTATCCATCTCCTCTGTCTTAAATTCAAATCTTTCTGAGTAAAGACATACTGTAGGCTACGATGATCCGTATAAACTTCACACTTAACCCCATATAAATAGTGCCTCCATTGCGTTAATGCAAATACTACCGCGGCCAACTCCAAATCATGGGTCGGGTAATTGCGTTCGTGCACCTTTAATTGCCTTGAAGCATAAGCAATTACATTCTTCTCTTGCATTAGCACTGCATCCAAACCCGAATATGATGCATCACAATAGACAATGAAATTCTTACCTTCCACTGGCAAGGTGAGAATGGGTGCAGTAGTCAACAAAGTCTTGAGCTTCAAAGCTTTCTTCGCACTCGTCCGACCATACAAATGGAACATTCTGCTTAGTCAAGCTTGTCAATAGGGAAGCAATAGAAGATAACCCCTTTACAAATCGGCAGTAGTAGCTAGCTAAACCAACAAAACTCCTTACCTCTGTAACATTAGTAGGTCTTTCCCAACTCTTCACTGCTTCAATCTTAGATAGATCCACCATTACTCCATCCTTAGAAACTACGTGCCCTAAGAAGGACACTGAATCTAGCCAAAATTCACACTTGGAGAATTTGGCATAAAACTTTTTCTCCCTTAACATCTCCAATACAATTCTCAAGTGCTCCTCATGTTCTTTCTTGCTCTTTGAGTATACTAGTATATCATCAATGAATACAATGACAAAGAGATCCAGATATGGCATAAAAATCCCATTCGTCAAGCTCATGAATGCAGCAGGGGCATTCGTAAGCCCAAAAGACATTACTAAGAACTCATAATGCCCATACCTGGTCCGAAAAGCAGTCTTGGGCACATATGTTGCCCGTATTTTCAATTGATGGTAACCGGATCTCAAATCAATTTTTGATAAGGTACAAGCACCTTGTAATTGATCGAACAAATCATCAATGCGAGGAAAAGGATACTTGTTCTTAACAGTTACCTTATTCAGTTGTCTATAATCTATGCACATCCGAAAGCTTCCATCCTTCTTCTTCACAAACAAAACAGGAGCACCCCAAGGGAATGCACTTGGTCTAATGAAACCTTTAACTAACAACTCTTGAATTTAGGCCTTTAATTCCTTAACTCCGCGGGAGCCATTCTATAAGGGGGTATAGAAATGGGGCGAGTACCCGGTTCCAGATCAATGCAAAAATCAATATCTCTATCCGGTGGCATACCAGGAAGGTCTGCAGGAAACACATCCAGAAACTCACGGACTATCGAAACCGACTCAATTGAAGGTACTTGGGTAGTATCATCCCTGAGGTGTGCCAAGAAAGCTAAACACCCTTTACTAACCATTCTCTTAGCACGAAGAAAGGAGATAGTACGAACTGGAGTGGAAGTGTAGTCACCCTCCCACACTAACGGATCTGTCCCATGCTTGGCCAATGTTACAGTTTTTGCATTACAATCTAAGATCGCAAAATTCGGAGAAACCCAAGTCATACCCAGAATTACATCGAAGTCTACCATTTCTAAGATAACCAAGTCTACATGAGTATTGCTCCCCTCAAACGTCACCAGACAAGACCTATATACCCTTTCAACTATCACAGACTCACCCACCGGAGTAGACACACGAATAGGCATGTCAAGCAATTCACAAGGTAAATTAAGACCAGTAGCAAATGAGGAACATACATATGAAAATGTGGAGCCATGATCAAATAATACAGAAGCCATGCAATCACAAACCAAAAGATTACCTATGATAACATCATCAGATGTCTCTGCTTCAGATCGCCCGGGGAAAGCGTAACAATGGCCCCTATCGCCTGTCTGCCCGTTGCCCCTACCATGTTGTGCTGTAGTGGCTCCAATTTTCCCGTCACCCCGGCCGTTTTGGTGACCACCATTACCTCGACCACCACGTCCTCCAGAATGATGGCCTCTTCCATGACCACCTCTACCTCTGACTATGGGATGTCTGTAACTCTATTTTGGACAATACCTCTTAATGTGTACAGTCTCCCCACAGCCATACCACTCTCTGGATTCAAGCATCGGTCTCTGTGAGAATGACAAAATTTGGGAATAACCTCCAACCTCAGAGAAATGTTGACCGGTCTGAGGTGGACCCCCAACTACAGTCTGTAGCGAAGACTGAATGGGTCGGACTATTTAACCTCCTGAACCTTGCCCTCTCTAGTAAGAACCATTAAACTCACCTCCCTTACGAAACCTTTTAGATGCCGATGCCATGGTGAAGTCATCTGGCTTCACTACCTCCACCTCTATCACGAAGTCTACCACTTCTTGGAAGGATTTTGTTGTAGCCACTATCTGTAAGGCTGAAATCCGCAATTCTGACCTTAACCCCTTCACAAAACAGCGAATTCTCTCTTGTGGACTGAAACAAAGTTGGGTGGCATACCTGGATAATGCACGAAACTTAGCCTCATATGCAGTAACCGACATCCTGCCTTGCTCTAGGCTCAAGAACTCATCTCTCCTCCTATCCCTCAAGGTCCGGGGGATACACTTCTCCATAAACAAGCTAGAGAATGACGCTCAAGTCATAGGTGGTGCCTGTGCGGATTGACACTCAACATTTGACCGCCACCACATTTTGGCATTTCCCTGAAACTGATAGGTTACAAACTCAACGCCAAATCGTTCCACTATGCCCATTTTATGTAGTAACTCATGGCAATCAACCAGAAAATTGTAGGCATCCTCAGATTCAGCACCGTTGAAGACTGGAGGTTTCAATTTAAAGAACTTACGGAAAAGTTCATGTTGATCGTTTGTCATTATACGCCCTGTAGTCAAACGAGGAAACGTGCCTATTTCCAATGAGGCATCCATGCGGGGAGCGTCAGCAGCTTCCTGTCGTACTTCCGGAACCTGAGGAGCTGGTGAAGAAAACACTGGAGGTGTCTGGCCTTGATCAGATAACCCGCTAAGATAAGCAAGAACCTGATTAATCATCTCTGGGGTAGGTTGGGGTGGTAATTCCTCATTCTGCACTTGTTCGTTCTCCCCTTCCTCACCCTCTCTTATCACTTCCTCAGTCGGTGGAGGAGTCACCGCCCTAGTACCAGATGGACGTCCTCCCACGACCTCTACCACGACCTCTTACCACTACTCCTCTCCGAGCTACAGCCCCAGTGGCTTGCTCAGACGCATCTTGTCTTGTCAGTGTTGGTGTTGGCGCAGTCGTTGCTCTAGTTCTAACCATCTGCGAAATAGAGTGAAGATGGCCAGATACAAATTTGTATCACCTAGATACCAATTGGATCCAAGTAATAGCACGAATGAAAGAATGAAAGAATGGAATTTTCCTAAAGTCTTATACCCTCTCAAAGAAAAGTAAAGGCGTCCCCCTACCGTTCCTTAAGACTCTATTAGACTCGTTCTTGTGTGATGAGACCAACGAACCTAATGCTCTGATACCAAGTTTGTCACGACCCAAAACGAGCCGCGAGTGGCACCCAAACTTATCCTACTATGTGAGCGAACCAACCAATCTAAACCCCAACATTTTAGACATAATGAAAAAAATACAATGCGGAAAACTTAAAATTCATTAATGAAAATAGATTAATAACTTCTAAAACTCAAACAGTTATTATTCCCCAAAATATGGAAGTAATCACCACAAGAACATCTATGATCAAATTACTAAACTAAGAGTATTCTAAGAAGCTAAAATAAGTAAAAAGATAGTCCATGCCGGAATTTCAAGGCATCAAGACATGAAGAGGAAGATCCAGTCCAAGCTAGAAGCAATAGCTCACCCTGAAATCTGGCTTGATAAAGACTGGCTAGAGTTGCGGTTGAGTTGAAGACGATGGCACGTTTGCTGCACTCCACAAATAACAAAGAAAGAAACATACAAGTAGGGGTCAGTACAAGGCACAAGTACTGAGTAGGTATCATCGGCCAACTCAAAATAGAAAACAGTATATATCAGATAATATCGTAAAAAATCAACTACAATACTCAACAAGTAGCAACATCAAGTACTATAATCATTAATAAATAACGCCAAGTACACCCATGAGGACTCAAGCCTCATTACCATACTCATTTGGGAATTAGGCTCATTAAATTAAGTATATTGTCAAGACCCAACCCGATGGGCCGTGACTAAGTGCCCATTTTGGACACTCACATACCAACCTATCAAGTATGACCAACTGAAACTAAGACAATATGGAATTTAATCAAATCAAGTCAAACCCAACGCCATATATATATATAAAGTGGATCTATCTCATAAAGAGTCATAACCATTCAACCGTAACAACATACGCGAGCCGACAAGGCTGCCACTATTCAAAGCATAAAAGCATACGCAGCCGACAAGGCTGCCACTACACAATACACAAAGATGTACACAACCGACAAGGCTGCACTTGTACAAACGGACATCCCAAACAAACCATGTCCAGACCATTATCCAAAACATAAATATACAACCCACACGATGTCTACAGACCTCTAAGAGTATAGTAGTGAAACTTGACGGGACAGGGCCCCGCCATAACCATAGACAAGCAAAAGACTACATAAGAAGTTATGTACCAAAACGACTGGGCTCCGGAACAGTAGAGCTCTCCCAAACAGCAGAGTAGATATCCTAGGCGGGAGGATCACCGAACTGAGCGTCTACACCTGCGGGCATGAAACGCAGCCCCCCGAGAAAAGGGGGTCAGTACGGACAATGTACTGAGTATGTAAAGCATAAGGTACAGATGACAGGATACCAACATGATAAGTCAAAACAAGATATCTCTACACATGTACCTTTTAAGTGAAAATTATGCATATCTTTAACATATAAGATGCCTAGCTTCCCTAGTAAGGGACTCGGCAAAATAATCATCATTATATATACATCATACGTACCCGGCCCTCTAGTGAGGGACTCGGTGAAATAGTCATCACATCATCTCCGTCATCATCATCATCATAACCATCCTCATCACCAATCATATATATAATATACATTCCCGGCCCTCTAGTGAGGGACCTGGTGACATATGCAAGAAACTCCGCACGAACATTACCCGGCCCGGACTCGGTGAAATGATAAGTGACTCTATGCACGAGCAGAATATTATGAGCAACCATATGCAATTAAAATCATTTCTTAAACTCATAGAACAATCAACGTGGACCATCCAGGAGTATTACCAAAGATTAACGTTTATCAAGATTATGAACCTTTATATGATATGGAAACGTAAGATCTCAATGACTCTAAGAAGCACTACCATAAATATAAAGATTTAACATAGCCTTAGACATAGCCGATATATAAAGGAATAGTTGCAAAAGTAAGAATATACGTCACCTAGACGCTCTAGAAGTAGTATCAAATCTGTCAATTATTCGCTCATTTCTAAAAGTCATGCCAAACAAAGAAAAGGTAGCGTCATATACCGAATAGTCGATCCGCACGTCCAATATTTACTGCTCAAGGTATAAATCTATAACAAGCAACAATCGTGCCGCAATTAGATAAATGTCCGCGCTTTACTACTTATTGTAAGCTAGCTAATAATCTAACGAAAATCCGGCAGCACTTCCCCTATTTTCTTTACTTCATCCCAATCCAACAACAACCCAATTATCCACAGCAATACCAACAACACATAATCCAACGAATCATATTAAACGCCTCCCCCAAAACTTCCGTTTTGGCAGCCATAGTAACGAAACAACGACACATCGAGTGATAACTCATTTTATAATTCGCAACACATCTACCTTATCGTATTCATCCTTTGGAGTATATAACCATAAGCATATTAACATATACATAACACCAAAACAGAATTTCCAGCAGTTTCCTTTAATCAAAACAGCCCAAACAGTAACATAACACCACTAGCAATCCGATCATGGTTTCTGTTCATACTTAGCACATTCAATAACTAAAACAAATTTCCTAATCTACTGTTCACGTCCCCTTCTTAACATTAAAGGCTAATAACAAAGGTATTCTAAGGAATTAACACACCAAGCAAAGAGATTACTAACCAATTTCTTTGCAGCTGCTGGTCAAGAGTTTCATGGCTGGTTTTCTCCATTTCCATGGCTGCCCAAGTCAAGTGGTGAAAGAGAAGATATGTTGCAAAGCATTTCACTACACCATTTAACAATATGAAGTGGAGGCAGCCCCCCCCACCCCACTGCTCCACTAATTGCATCTCCAAAATCTGATTTCTTTTTAATACTTTATATATGAAGTGGAGGCAGCCCCCCACCACACATGCTCCACTAATTGCATCTCCAAAATCTGATTTCTTTTTAATACTTAATAATATGAAGTGGAGGCAGCCCCCCACCACACATGCTCCACTAATTGCCCACACTTAAAGTTCAGCCACTAATTAATATCACAATTAGAATTTATATCCTTGCCTAACATTTCTTTAAACACTTGGAACTTAAAATAAAATGTCATTTCCCGAACTTACATCTACTAGTTCATGACGCGCACTACGTATAAAATACGAGGCATAACATTCTTCCCCCCTTAGGAACATTCGTCCTCGAATGTTAAGTTAGCATATTACCGAAAAAATTTCCAACGAGGTCTCTCTAACAGTTATACCTATCAACCTGCATTTCGTAACTTACAGATGCCTCACATAGTCACAACTTACTGCATAATCTCATTTATTAATCAATAAAGTCAAGCTAGGAGTTGAATTACCTGTAGGTACGGGGAACAAGTAAGGATACTTATTCTTCATTTTGTCTTCCGCTTCCCAAGTCATCTCCTCCCTATTATTATTTAGCCACAACACTTTGACGGAAGCCACATCCTTAGTACGTAACCTTCTAACCTGGCGATCAAGTATAGCTACGGTTTCTCCTCATATGACAACTCCTCTGTTACCTGAACATCATTTACAGGGAATACTCTAGAAGGATCACCAATACATTTACGTAGCATCGATACATGGAAGACTGATGTACCGCCTCCAAATCAGATGGTAGATCCAACTCATATGCAACCTTACCTATCTTACGAACAATCTGATAAGGCCCAATGTATCTTGGACTGAGCTTCCCCTTCCTGCCGAATCTCATCACACCCTTCATGGGTGATACCTTCAGGAATACCCAGTCACAATCTGAAACTCAAAATCTCTACGCCGATTATCTGCATATGACTTCTGTCGACTTGGCTGCTAATAATCTTTCTTGAATAAGCTTCACCTTGTCAACAGCTTGCTGAATCATATCCGGACCTATCAACTTAGTCTCGCCAACATCAAACAACCAATAGGTGACCTGCACTTCCTCCCATATAAGGCCTCGTACGGTGCCATCTGGATACTAGAATGGTAGCTATTATTATAGGAAAACTCAATGAGCGGCAAATGATCATCCCAGCTACCTTTGAAATCAATAATACAGGCCCATAACATATCTTCTAATGTCTGAATAGTACGCTCAGCTGCCATCAGCTGAGGGTGAAATGTTGTGCTAAGGTTCACCTGTGTCCCCAATCCCTTCTGAAATGATCTCCAAAAGTTGGCTGTAAATTGAGCTCCTCTATCTGATATAATGGACGTGGGAATCCCATGAAGTCTCACTATTTCCCTGATATAACCTCGCATAATCTTCAGCCGAATAAGTAGTTCTGACTGGAAGAAAAGGGCCGATTTCGTCAGCCTATCTACAATAACCCTATAGAGTCATACTTCCGTTGAGTGCGAGGTAAGCCTGTAATGAAGTCCATATTAATCATCTCCCATTTCCAAGTCGGAATCTCTATCTCCTGTAATAATCCACCAGGCTTTTGATGTTCGATCTTGACTTGTTGACAATTCGAGCAATGAGCACCAACTCCGCTATTCCTTTTCATGCCATCCCACCAGTATAAGCATCTGAGGTCATGATACATTTTTGTTGACCCTGGGTGAATAGAATAACGGGCAGAGTGTGCCTCTCCCATAACCGGCCGTCGTAGCCCCGCAATATCTGGTACACACAATCTGCCTTCATATCGTAACACTCCATCAGGTGTAACCTTAAATGGGTCTTTTCCTTTTTAAGAGCTGCATCTCTATACTCTGCCAGAATAGGGTCCTCGTATTGGTGTCTCTTTACCTCATCTATGATTGAGGACTCAGCAACCTCTCTGATAGAAACTCCACTATCTTCTGAATTAGCCAGACAGACTCCAAGGCTGGATAGCCGCTGAATCTCCCGAACCATCTCCCTCCTTTCTGGTTGTACATCTGTCAGCTACCCATGGACTTACGGCTAAGAGCATCTGCTACCATTCGCTTTCCCTGGATGATATAAAATCAACATCATAATCCTTCCACGCTCTAACCACCCACCGCCTCTATCGTAAATTCAGCTCCTTCTGTTTAAAGATATATTGGAGACTCTTATGATCTGTATAGATGTCCACATGGACACCATATAAATAATGCCTCCATATCTTCAAGGCATGACCAACGACCGCTACTCCAGATCGTGAGTAGATAGTTCTTTTCATGCTTCCTAAGCTGTCGGGAGGCATAGGCTATACTTTGCCATGCTGCATCAATACCATCCTAGCCAACACCCGGATGCATCACAATAATAACATAGCCGTCTGGTCCCTCCGGAAGTGTTAGGATTGGAGCTGTAGTCAATTTGTCTTTCAGTATCTGGAACTTCGCTCACATGCATCAGTCCACTGGAACTTGGCTGCCTTTTGAGTTAGCCTTGTCAAGGCGCTGAATTGAGGCAAACTTTTCTACGAACCCTCCTGTAATATCCTGCTAACCCCCAGAAAGCTGCGTACCTCAGTAGGTGTCGTAGGTCTGGGCCATGTCTTCTTACCGCCTCAATCTTCTGCGTGTCTACCTGAACATACCATCAGCTCCAATAATATGCCCCAAGAATGCCACTGAAGTCAACCAGAACTCGCACTTAAAAAACTTAGCTACAACTTCTGGTGTTGAAGCACCCTAAGTACCGTTCTTAAATGGTCTACATGCTCCTCTTCTGAACGTGAATAGACTAAAATATCGTCTATATACAATAACAACATATCAAGAATGGTTAAAACACTCGATTCATTAAATCCATACACCGCTGGAGCATTAGTCAGCCCAAAAGACAGCACTCAACTCTAATGAACCGTAATCGGGTTCCGAATGCCCGTCTTTGGAATATCTGCCTCCTTACCCGCACCTGATGATAGCCTGACCGCAAGTCTATCTTTGAAAAACACTTAGCACCCTGCAACTGGTCAAATAGATCGTCAATCCTTGGGAGGGGATACCTTTCTTTACTGTTACTTTGTTCAGCTGCCTATAATCGATACACATCCGCAGCGACCCATCCTTCTTCCTCACAAACAGTACCGGTGCTCCCCAAGGCGATGTACTAAGGCCTGATGAAGCCCTTTTCTAACAAATCTCTATTGCTCTTTCAATTCATTCAACTCAGCAGGTGCCATTCTATAAGGAGGTATGATATATGGCTGGGTATCTGGCAGTACATCTATAGTAAACTCTATCTCCCGTTCTGGAGGAAGGCCTGGAAGTTCCTCTGGGAATACATCGGGAAATTCATTAACTACTGCTGACTGATTGAAGAGTCGGTGCCTCTACCTTTATGTCATGCACCCGAACTAGATGATAATATAGCCTTTTCTAACCATCTTCCTGGCCTTAGGTATGAATGAACTTACCTTTCGGCGATACTGTACTACCCTTCCACTCTATAATTTGTTCCCCTGGAAATTGAAATCGAACTATCTTTCCTCTACATCAACATTAGCATAAACAGCAGCCAACCAATCCATGCCCAAGATAATATCAAACTCAATCATATTAGCTCTATTAGATCTGCTACGGTACGATGACTATATATAACCACTCACTGAGCAATTCTTATATACTCGCGTAGCTATGACAGAATCTCCTACAGGTGTAGCTACCTCAAATGGTTCTATCAACTCAGACTCTATTCCGATCCTACTAGCAACGAAGGGAGATATAAATGATAAGGTGGAACCTGGGTCTATCAATGCATACACACTTCGGGAGAATAGTGATAATATACCTGTGATCACATTAGGTGACGCCTCCTGATCCTGCCTACTAGCCAAAGCATATAAACGGTTCGAGGGACCGCTAGAACTGGAAGCTCCACCACGTCCTCTACCACGGCCTGCTGGCGCTTGAATACCCTGCCCCATAGGACGCATAGCCAGAGAAGGAGATAAACCAGCAACAGAAACAGAAGGCTTGCAATACCACCCGCACTACCTCTCAGGTGACACTCCCTCATAGTATGACCCTGACGGCCACATGAAAACTGCACCCGTAGCCCAACGACATTCCCAGGATGGGACCTACCACAGCGGAACAACCGAGGCAAAGGTGGCCTCGACTGGTTCAAACCCCTGCCCATCTGTGACCCTGACGTCCTAGAGCTCTTACCAGCTTCTGAATATCCCGTACGATCGAACCCCCTACCTATGGAACGTGGGGGTGCACTTTGTGCTGGCTGGGAAGAAAATCTAACATGCTGTTGAGACTGCCCGCCTCGAAACTCGTTAGGATAACCTGCTGATCTAGCCCTCTTATGCTGGCCTCCATTAAAATCTCTATCTGACTGACGTCCCCGGTGCCGATCTTCTACCCCCTGTGCATATGCTTGCACCCGAGCAATGTCCATACCTGGCTGAAGAGTCACGCCATACAACCGTCAATCAGATAACGATCCAATCCCTCACATAACGATGTACCCTGTCTGCCATATCAGCCACAATAGTGGTGCATGCCTAGCCAATGAATCAAATTCGAGGCTATACTCTCGAATGCTCCTGCCATTCTGCCTCAAACGCAAGAATTTGTCGACTCTAGCTTGCTTCATCTCTGGAGGCAGGAAGTGGCCCTGGAAAGCCTCCACAAATTCATCCCATACAGCTTGAGGAGCACCCTCACCCCTAGATAACTCCCAAGATTCATACCAATTAATAGCTACATCCCGCAAACGATACGTAGCCAACTCAACAGACTCAGTCTCCGAAGCCTTGATTATCCTCAATGTACGCTGCATCTGACGAATAAACTCTTGCGGATCATCCTGGGGCCTTGACCCAAAGAACTCTGGAGGATTACAACTTAAGAAGTCACGAGTCTTTAAGCTATCAGATCTGTCTGCATGATCAACTCCTAGTCCATGCCTGCGAGCCTGACCTGCCACTAATCTAGTCAGCAACTGAACCGCATCTCTCATGGCCCTATCCTCCGCCCCTGGCTGAGGAGTTGGAGGTTCAGGTTCTGGGGCCCCGGGGCTGGTGGTGGTGTCCCCCGAAATGGAGTTGTTGCTGCTCTAATCTCTTCTATCGGTGGCGGTGTAGCAGAGCTCTCCGACTGAAGTACATACCAGGCATAGACCGGGCACGGGCCCTAGTAACTCTCCGAGTCTGACTAGTACTTTCTGCTACCGATTTGCCCTTCTGGGCGGCTGTGGCTTTCTTTGGAGGCATAACTGAAAACATAGGGATTCGTTAGAGAGGGATTATCCTGTTAATATAGCTCTATCGCACGATCTAGAATAAGAAGAAAGGATGACATCCTAAATGTCCTGTAGCTTCCTGCTTATAGATGTGGTGCACAACACCACCGATAAACAAGACTCTACTAGACACGGTCTGTAGACACTTCCGAGGAAGAACCGCTCTGATACCACTTTGTCAAGACCCAACCCGATGGGCCGTGACTAGTGCCCATTTTGGACACTACTAACCTATCAAGTATGACCAACTGAAACTAAGACAATATGGAATTTAATCAATCAAGCCACCCACGCCGTATATATATATAAAGTGGATCTATCTCATAAAGAGTCATAACCATTCAACCGTAACAACATACGCGAGCCGACAAGGCTGCCACTATTCAAAGCATAAAGCATACGCAGCCGACAAGGCTGCCACTACACATACACAAAGATGTACACAACCGACAAGGTTGCACTTGTACAAACGGACATCCCAAACAAACCATGTCCAGAACATTATCCAAAACATAAATACAACCCACACGATGTCTACAGACCTCTAAGAGTATAGTAGTGAACTTGACGGGACAGGGCCCCGCCATACCATAGACAAGCAAAAGACTACATAAGAAGTTTGGTACCAAACGACTGGCCTCGAACAGTAGAGCTCTCCCACCAAACAGCAGAGTAGATATCCTAGCGGGAGGCACCGAACTGAGCGTCTACACCTGCGGGCATGAAACGCAGCCCCCCGAGAAAAGGGGTCAGTACGGACAATGTACTGAGTATGTAAAGCATAAGGTACAGATGACAGGATACCAACATGATAAGTCAAAACAAGATATCTCTACAAATGTACCTTTTAAGTGAAAATATGCATATCTTTAACATATAAGATGCCTAGCTTCCCTAGTAAGGGACTCGGCAAAATAATCATCATTATATATACATCATACGTACCCGGCCCTCTAGTGAGGGAATCGGTGAAATAGTCATCACATCATCTCCGTCATCATCATCATCATAACCATCCTCATCACCAATCATATATAAAATACATTCCCGGCCCTCTAGTGAGGGACTCGGTGACATATGCAAGAAACTCCGCACGAACATCCCCGCCCGGGACTCGGTGAAATGATAAGTGACTCTATGCACGAGCATATATTATGAGCAACCATATGCAATTAAAATCATTTCTTAAACTCAATAGAACATCAACGTGGACCATCCAGGAGTATTACCAAAGATTAACGTTTATCAAGATTATGAACCTTTAATATGATATGGAAAAGTAAGATCTCAATGACTCTAAGAAGCACTACCATAAATATAAAATTTAACATAGCCTTAGACATAGCCGATATATAAAGAATAGTTGCAAAAGTAAGAATATACGTCACCTAGACGCTCTAGAAGTAGGTATCAAATCTGTCAATTATTCGCTCATTTCTAAAAGTCATGCCAAACAAGAAAGAAAGGATAGCGTCACATACCGAATAGTCGAGCCGCACGTCCATATTTTACTGCTCAAGGTATAAATCTATAACAAGCAACATCGTGCCGCAATTAATAAATGTCGCGCTTTACTACTTATTGTAAGCTAGCTATAATCTAACGAAAACCGGCAGCACTTCCCCTATTTTCTTTACTTCATCCCAATCCAACAACAACCAAATTATCCACAGCAATACCAACAACACATATAATCCAACAATCATATTAAACTAGCCCCCCCAAACAGTTCCGTTTTTGGCATCCATAGTAACGAAACACGACACATCGAGTGATAACTCATTTTATAATTCGCAACACATCTACCTTATCGTATTCATCCTTTGGAGTATATACCCATAAGCATATTAACATATACATAACACCAAAATAGAATTTCCAGCAGTTTCCTTTAATCAAACAGCCCAACAGTAACATAACACCACTAGCAATCGATCATGGTTTCTGTTCATACTTAGCACATTCAATAACTAAAACAAATTTCCTAAACTACTGTTCACGTCCCCTTCTTAACATTAAAGGCTAATTAACAAAGGTATTTTAAGGAATTAACACCCAAGCAGAGATTACTAACCAATTTCTTTGCAGCTGCTGGCCAAGAGTTTCATGGCTGGTTTTCCCTCCATTTCCATGGCTGCCCAGTCAAGTGGTGAAAAGAGAAGATATGTTGCAAGCATTTCACTACACCATTTACAATATGAAGTGGAGGCAGCCCCCAACACCATGCTCCACTAATTGCTCTCCAAATCTGATTTCTTTTTATACTTAATAATATGAAGTGGAGGCAGCCCCCCCCCACACATGCTCCACTAATTGCATCTCCAAAATCTGATTTCTTTTTAATACTTAATAATATGAAGTGGAGGCAGCCCCCCACCACACATGCTCCACTAATTGCCCACACTTAAAGTTCAACCACTAATTAATATCACAATTAGAATTTATATCCTTGCCTAACATTTCTTTAAACACTTGGAACTTAAAATGAAATGTCATTTCCCGAACTTACATCTACTAGTTCATGACGCGCACTACGTATAAAATACGAGGCATAACATATATTAACATATTTCAAGATTCATTATCTTTATTCCTCTCGTGTCGGTACGTGACACTCCGCTCCATATACTATCCTGGTGTCGGAATGTGACACTCCGATCCTCATATACTATCCTAGTGTCGGAACGTGACACTCCGATCCTCATATACTATCGTGGTGTCGGAACGTGACACCCGATCCATATACTATCCTTGTGTCGGAACGTGACACTCTGATCCTCATATACTATACTGGTGTCAGAACGTGACACGCGATCCATATACTATCCTGGTGTCGGAACGTGACACTCCGATCCTTATATGCTATCCTGGTGCCGGACGTGACACCCGATCCTCTATTACTATCCTGGTGTCGGAACGTGACACCCGATCCCCTAATCTCACTACTTTCGTTCATCAAGCCTTCTTTTATACCAAGGCATCATCATTAACAAAGTAGATTAGGGTTTTTCAAGATTTAGGATTCAATAGCCTCATCATGCTTATTTTTTCACAATTATATAATCACATTCATGCAAGCATACAATTAAGCATATAGAAGGGTTTACAATACTACCCAATATTTATCATTCTCTATTAAGAGTTTACTACGAATAGCATAAACCATAACCTACCTCCACCGAAGATTCGTGATCAAGCAAGCAAATTCCCCAAAGCTTTGTTTCCCTCTTCGTTCGTCTCTCTCTATCGTTGTTCTTGCTCTTTTTCTTATTCAAACCCTCTTTCTTTTACTCTAATTAGCATATAATTAAGTATAAAAGATGATGAATTAACCCATTATTTATTTCAAGGTTATCTCCTTTAACCCCCAAGTAATTTGTAACGACCTGTTTAGTCGTTTTGAGCAGCAGATTTTATTTCTGGAAAATTGGCTGAGACGACGGACCCCACGACGGACCGTCATGGGCACGACGGACCGTCGCAGGGTCTCGTTTCAAAACACTTAGAAATTCTGAATTGGGTACTGAAAATCGACTCTCTGAACTTCGTGACGGACTTGCAGGACGGACCGTCACAGTGTGATGGACCGTCATTGACTCTTGGGTTGAAATTGAGTCTCTGAACTTTGCGACGACCTGCAAGACGGACCGTCGCAGGCACGACGGGCCGTCACAGGTTGCGTAAATCCCAGACGGGGTCGGATTTCTGTCAAGTTTTAAAGGGGCGTTTTGGACTATTTCTGCTATAATTATAAATTTCGTGGGTTAACATTAATAACTCAGTTTCTTGGGGGATAAAAGAGGTAACTTTGAGTTAATTAGTGGGTCATTATTGTCATCTTTTATACTTAATTATATACTAATTAGGGTAAAAGAAAGAGGGTTTGAATAAGAAAAATAGAAAGAACAAAGAAGAGGGATGAGAAACGAATTGAGAGAGGATAAATGAGAAGAAGAAACAAAGCTTGGGAAATTGCTTGTTGATCACTAATCTTCGGTGGAGGTAGGTTATGGTTTCTTTTACGATATTCGTAGTGAACTCTTAATAGCGAATGATATGTATTGATAGTATTGTAAACCCTGCTATGTGCTTATTTGTATGCTTGCATGAATTGTGATTATATGAGCATGATGAAGTTATCGAATCCCAAATCTTGAAAACCCTAATCTCTTTGTTAATGATGATGCCTTGGTAATAAAGAAGGCTTCATAAACTTAAGTAATGAGATTGATGATGCCTTAGTATAAGAAAAGGCTTGATGAACTAAAGTAATGAGAATGATGATGCCTTGGTATAAGAGAAGGCTTGATGAATTGATAGAATTAAGGGATCGGGTGTCACGAACCGGACACGTAGATTTAGGGGATCGGGTGTCACGAACCGACACGTAGATTTAGGCGATCGGGTGTCACGAACCGACACATAGATTTAGGGGATCGGGTGTCACGAACCGACACATAGATTTAGGGGATCGGAGTATCACGTACCGACACATAGTATTAGGGGATCGGGTTTCACGAACCGACACGTAGAATTAGGGGATCGGAGTGTCACGTACCGACACATAGTAGTAGGGGATCGGAGTGTCACGTATCGACACAAGAGGAAGAAAGATAATGAATCTTGAAAGATGTTAATATACTCAAATCTAATGAACCTAATTCCCAAATGAGTATGGTGTTGAGGCGTGAGTCCTCATGGATGAATTTGGTAGTAATTATTGATGATTATGGTACTTGTTGTTGCTACATGTTGAGTATCATAGTTGATTTTATAATATTACTTGATATATATTGTCTTCTATTTTGAGTTGGTCGATGATATCTACTTAGTACCCGTGTTTTGTACTGACCCCTACTTTTATGTTTTCTTCTTTGTTAATTGTGGGATGCAGCAAACGTGCCGTCGTCTTCAACTCAACTGTGATTCTAGCCAGTCTTCGTCACACCGGATCTTCAGGGTGAGCTAATGCTTCTAGCTTGGACTTGATCTTCTTCTTCAAGTCTTGATGCCTTGAACTTCCGGCATGGACTAGCTTTTTACTTGTTATTAGCTTCTTAGAATACTCTTAGTTTAGTAATTTAATCATAGATGTTCTTGTGGTGATGACTTCCAGATTTTGGGGATAATAATAGTTTTTGAATTATTTTATTAATGAGTTTAAGTCTTTCGCATTACTTTCTGTTGATATTATATTGAAATGTTAAGGGTTAAATTGGTTGGTTCGCTCACATAGGAGGGTAAATGTGGGTGCCAGTCGCGTCCAGATTTTGGGTCGTGACAAACTTGGTATCAGAGCATTAGGTTCGTTGGTCTCATCACACAAGAACAGGTCTAGTAGAGTCTTAAGGAACGGTAGGGGGACGCCTTTACTTTTCCTTGAGAGGCTATAAGACTTTAGGAAAACTCCATTCCTTCTTTCTTTCTTTCGTGCTATTACTTGAATCCAATTGGTATCTAGGTGATACAAATTGGTATCTGACCATCTTCACTGTTTTCGCAGATTGTTAGAACTAGAGCAACGACTGCACCAACACCAACACCAGCAAGACAAGAAACGTCTGTGCCAGCCACTGGGGCTGTGGCTCGAGGAAGAGCAGTGGCAAGAGGCCATGGTAGAGGTCGTGGGAGGACGTCCTCTAGAGGGAGAGGACAAGTACCTAGCCCATCTGATGCTAGGGCGGTGACTCCTCCACCGACTGAGGAAGTAGTAAGAGAGGGTGAGGAAGGGGAGAATGAACAAGTGCAAAATGAGGAATTGCCACCCCAACCTACCCCAGAGATAATCAATAAGGTTCTTGCTTATCTTAGCGGGTTATCTGACCAGGGTCAGGCACCTCCAGTGGTTTCTGCACCAACACCTCCGGTTTCAGAGGTACGACATGCCGCTGCTGGGGCTCCCCGCATGGATGCCTCATTGGAAATAGGCACGTTTCCTCGTCTGACTACTGGGCCTATAATGACAAATGATCAGTATGAACTTTTCAGTAAGTTCTTGAAATTGAAACCTCCAGTCTTTAAAGGTGCAGAATCAGAGGATGCCTATGATTTTCTGGTTGATTGTCATGAGCTACTACACAAGATGGGTATAGTAGAACGGTTCGGTGTTGAGTTCGTCAGTTATCAGTTTCAAGGGAACGCCAAATGTTGTGGCGATCACATGTTGAGTGTCTACCGACAGAGGCCACACCTATGACTTGGGCATCTTTCTCTAGCTTGTTTATGGAGAAGTATATCCCAAGGACTTTGAGGGATAGGAAAAGAGACGAGTTCTTGAGTCTAGAGCAAGGTAGGATGACGGTTAATGCATATGAGGCTAAGCTTCGTGCATTATCCAGGTATGCCACCCAACCTTGTTTCAGTCCACAAGAGCGGATTCGCCGGTTGTGAAGGGGTTGAGGTCAGAATTGCGGATTTCGGCCTTACAGGTAGCGGCTATGGCAAAATCCTTCCAAGAACTGGTAAACTTCGTGATAGAGGTGGAAGGATTGAAGCCCGATGACTTCACCACGACATCAACGTCAAAAAGTTTTCGAAAAGGAGGTGAGTTTAATGATTCTTACTCTAGAGGACAGGGTTCCGGAGGTTACTCGGTTTGACCCATTCAGTCTTCACTACAGACTGTAGTTGGGGGTCCACCTCAGACCGGTCAACACTTCTCTGAGAGACCTATGCTTGACTCTAGAGAGTGTTATGGATGTGGGGAGATTGTGCATATTAGGAGGAATTGCACGAAACAGAGTTATAGACCCCCGATAGCTAGGGGTAGAGGTGGTCATGGTAGAGGCCGTTATTCTGGAGGACGTGGTGGTCGAGGTAATGGTGGTCACCAAAACGGCAGAGGTGATGGGCAAATTGGAGCCACCACAACGCAACATGGTAGGGGCAACGGACAGATAAGTAATGGGGCCCATTGTTACGCTTTTCCTGGGAGATCTGAAGCGGAGGCATCAGATGCTGTCATCACAGGTAATCTTTTGATTTGTGATTGCATGGCTTCTGTATTGTTTGATCCTGGATCCACATTTTCTTATGTATCTTCCTCATTTGCTAATGTTCTAAATTTACATTGTGAATTACTTGACATGCCTATTCGTGTTTCTACTCCGGTGGGTGAGTCTGTGATAGTCGAAAAGGTATATAGGTCTTGTTTGGTGAATTTTGTGGGGAGCAACACTTATGTAGATTTGGTTATCTTAGAAAAGGTTGACTTTGATGTAATTCAGGGTATGACTTGGCTTTCTGTGAATTTTGCGATCTTGGATTGTAATGCTAAAACTGTGACGTTAGCCAAGCCTGGGACAGACCCGTTAGTGTGGGAGGGCGACTACACTTCCAATCCGGTTCGTATCATCTCCTTTTTTCGTGCTAAGAAGATGGTTAGTAAGGGTTGCTTAGCTTTCTTGGCACATCTAAGGGATGACACTACCCAAGTACCTTCGATAGAGTCGGTTTCGGTAGTCCGTGAGTTTTTGGATGTGTTCCCTGCAGATCTTCCTGGTATGCCACCGGATAGGTATATTGACTTCTGTATTGATCTTGAACCGGGTACTCGCCCCATTTCTATACCCCCTTATAGAATGGCTCCCACGGAGTTAAGAGAGTTAAAGGCACAACTTCAAGAGTTGTTGAGCAAAGGCTTTATTAGACCAAGTGCATCTCCTTGGGGTGCTCCGGTATTATTTGTGAAGAAGAAGGATGGGAGCTTTCGGATGTGCATAGACTACCGGCAGTTGAACAAGGTAACTATCAAGAACAAGTATCCCATTCCTCGCATTGATGACTTGTTGGATCAGTTACAAGGTGCTTGTGTCTTCTCTAAAATTGACTTGAGATCCGGTTATCATCAATTGAAAATACGGGCAACGGATGTGCCAAAGACTGCTTTTCGAACTAGGTATGGGCACTACGAATTTGTGGTAATGTCGTTTGGTCTTACTAATGCCCCTGCTGCTTTCATGAGCTTGATGAATGGGATTTTTAAGCCATATCTGGATCTCTTTGTGATCGTATTTATTGATGATATACTGATATACTCTAAGAGTAAGAAGGAACATGAGGAGCATTTGAGAATGGTGTTAGAGTTATTGAGGAAGAAGAAGCTTTATGCCAAATTTTCCAAGTGTGAGTTTTGGCTAGATTCAGTGTCCTTCTTGGGACACGTGGTTTCTAAGGATGGAGTAATGGTGGATCCATCTAAGATTGAGACAGTGAAGAATTGGGTGAGACCTACAAACGTGTCAGAAATAAGGAGTTTTGTTGGTTTAGCTAGCTACTACCGCCGATTTGTCAAGGGATTCTCTTCTATTGCTCCCAATTAACGAACTTGACTAAGCAGAATGTTCCATTTGTATGGTCGGATGAGTGTGAGGAAAGCTTTCAGAAACTCAAGACCTTGTTGACTACTGCACCAATTCTTACCTTGCCAGTAGAGGGTAAGAACTTCATCGTTTATTGTGATGCATCCTATTCTGGGTTGGGTGCAGTGCCAATGCAAGAGAAGAATGTGACTGCTTATGCTTCAAGGCAATTAAAGGTGCATGAACGTAACTATCCGTCCCATGATTTAAAGTTGGCCGCGGTAGTATTTGCACTAAAGCAATGGAGACACTATTTGTATGGGGTTAAGTGTGAAGTCTATACGGATAATCGTAGCCTATAGTATGTCTTTACCCAAAAAGATTTGAACTTGAGACAGAGGAGATGGATGGAACTACTGAAGGATTACGACATCACTATCTTGTATAGTCCGGGAAAGGCGAATGTTGTGGCGGATGCTTTAAGTAGAAAGGCCGGAAGCATGGGAAGTCTAGCTCATTTGCATGTTTCTAGACGCCCATTGGCTAGAGAGGTTCAGATCCTTGCTAATGACCTTATGAGGTTAGAAATAAATGAGAAGGGAGGATTGTTAGCTTGTGTAGAGGCAAGATCTTCTTTTCTTGACAAGATCAAGGGAAAACAGTTTGATGATGAGAAACTAGGTCGAATTCGAGATAAAGTGTTGCAGGGAGAGGCTAAAGAAGCAACAATCGATGAGGAAGGTGTTTTGAGGATTAAGGGAAGTGTATGTGTACCCCGCATCGATGATTTGATCACCACTATTCTGACAGAGGCTCATAGTTCCGGATATTCTATACATCCTGGTGCAACCAAGATGTACCGTGACCTAAAGCAACACTTTTGGTGGAGTAGAATGAAGCGTGACATTGTGGATTTTGTTGCCAAATGCCCAAATTGTCAACAAGTAAAGTATGAACACCAGAGGCCCAGAGGAACACTTCAGAGAATGCCCATTCTTGAATGGAAGTGGGAGAGAATTGCAATGGACTTCGTGGTTGGTATTCCAAAGACGTTGGGTAAGTTTGATTCCATTTGGGTGATTGTTGATAGGTTAACTAAGTCTGCTCACTTCATTCCTGTCAAGGTGACCTACAACGCAGAGAAGTTAGCCAAAATCTACATCTCAGAAATTGTTCGACTGCATGGAGTTCCACTCTCCATTATATCAGATAGAGGTACGCAGTTTACTTCTAAGTTTTGGAGAACATTGCATGTGGAATTAGGTACTAGGTTGGACCTTAGTACTGCGTTTCACCTTCAGACTGATGGTCAGTCTGAGCGAACGATTCAAGTGTTGGAGGATATGCTTCATGCATGTGTGATAGAATTCGGGGGCCATTGGGATAGCTTCTTACCTTTGGCAGAGTTTTCATACAATAATAGCTATCACTCCAGTATTGACATGGCTCCATTTGAAGCATTGTATGGGAGGAGGTGTAGATCTCCCATTGGTTGGTTCGATACATTTGAGGTGAGACCTTGGGGTACTGACCTCCTGAGGGATTCGTTAGATAAGGTGAAGTGCATTCAAGGAAATCTTCTAGCAGCTCAAAGTAGGCAAAAAGAATATGCAGATCGAAAGGTTAGAGATTTGGAGTTATGGAGGGTGAACAAGTCTTGTTGAAGGTTTCGCCCATGAAAGGGGTGATGCGGTTTGGAAAAAGAGGTAAGCTAAGCCCAAGGTATATTGGTCCATTTGAAGTACTTAAGCGAGTAGGGGAGGTGGCTTATGAATTAGCCTTGCCTCCAGGGCTGTCCGGAGTGCATCCGGTATTTCATGTGTCCATGTTGAAAAGATACCATGGGGATGGAAACTACATCATCCGTTGGGATTCAGTTTTGCTTGATGAGAATTTGACTTATGAGGAGGAACCGGTTGCTATTTTTGATAGAGAGGTTCGCAATCTGAGGTCGAGAGAGATTGCATCCATCAAAGTTCAATGGAAGAATCGGTCTGTTGAAGAGGACACTTGGGAGAATGAGACTGATATGCAAGAAAAATACCCACATCTGTTTACGGATTTAGGTACTCTTTTCCGCCCTTGTTTTTCTTCTTGTGATCGTTCGAGGACGAACGATGGGTAAATTGGTATCTATTATAACGACCCGTTTAATCGTTTTGAGCAGCAGATTTTATTTTTGGAAAATTGGCTGAGACAACGGACCCCAAGACGGACCGTCATGGGCACGACGGACCGTCGCAGGGTCTCATTTCAAAACACTTAGAAATTCTGAAATTGGGTCCTAAAAATCGACTCTCTGAACTTCGTGACGGACTTGCAGGACGGACCGTCACAGGCGTGACGGACCGTCACAGACTCTTGGGTGGAAATTGAGTCTCTGAACTTTGCGACGACCTGCAGGACGGACCGTCGCAGGCACGACGGGCCGTCATAGGTTGCGTAAATCCCAGGCGGGGTCAGATTTCTGTCAAGTTTTAAAGGGGCGTTTCGGACTATTCCTGCTATAATTATAAATTTTGTGGGTTAACATTAATAACTCAGTTTCTTGGGGGATAAAAGAGGTAACTTTGAGTTAATTAGTGGGTCATTATTGTCATCTTTTATACTTAATTATATACTAATTAGGGTAAAAGAAAGAGGGTTTGAATAAGAAAAATAGAAAGAACAAAGAAGAGGGACGAGAAACGAATTGAGAGAGGATAAACGAGAAGAAGAAACAAAGCTTGGGAAATTGCTTGTTGATCACTAATCTTCGGTGGAGGTAGGTTATGGTTTCTTTTACGATATTCGTAGTGAACTCTTAATAGCGAATGATATGTATTGATAGTATTGTAAACCCTGCTATGTGCTTATTTGTATGCTTGCATGAATTGTGATTATGTAATTGTGATTATATGAGCATGATGAAGTTATTGAATCCCAAATCATGAAAACCCTAATCTCTTTGTCAATGATGATGCCTTGGTAATAAAGAAGGCTTGATAAACTAAAGTAATGAGATTGATGATGCCTTAGTATAAGAAAAGGCTTGATGAACTAAAGTAATGAGAATGATGATGCCTTGGTATAAGAGAAGGCTTGATGAATTGATAGAATTAAGGGATCGGGTGTCACGAACCGACACGTAGATTTAGGGGATCGGGTGTCACGAACCGACACGTAGATTTAGGGGATCGGGTGTCACAAACCGACACGTAGATTTAGGGGATCGGGTGTCACGAACCGACATGAAGATTTAGGGGATCGGAGTGTCACGTACCAACACATAGTATTAGGGGATCGGGTGTCACGAACCGACACGTAGAATTAGGGGATCGGAGTGTCACGTACCGACACATAGTAGTAGGGGATCGGAGTGTCACGTACCGACACAAGAGTAAGAAAGATAATGAATCTTGAAAGATGTTAATATACTCAAATCTAATGAACCTAATTCCCAAATGAGTATGGTGTTGAGGCGTGAGTCCTCATGGATGAATTTGGTAGTAATTATTGATGATTATGGTACTTGTTGTTGCTACATGTTGAGTATCATAGTTGATTTTATAATATTACTTGATATATATTGTCTTCTATTTTGAGTTGGCCGATGATATCTACTCAGTAACCATGTTTTGTACTGACCCCTACTTTTATGTTTTCTTCTTGTTAATTGTGGGATGCAGCAAACGTGTCGTCGTCTTCAACTCAACAGTGATTGTAGCCAGTCTTCGTCACACCGGATCTTCAGGGTGAGCTAATGCTTCTAGCTTGGACTGGATCTTCTTCTTCAAGTCTTGATACCTTGAACTTCCGGCATGGACTAGATTTTTACTTGTTTTTAGCTTCTTAGAATACTCTTAGTTTAGTAATTTGATCATAGATGTTCTTTTGGTGATGACTTCCAGATTTTGGTCATTCGCATTACTTTCTGTTGATATTATATTGAAATGTTAAGGGTTAAATTGGTTGGTTCGCTCACATAGGAGGGTAAATGTGGGTGCCAGTCGCGTCCAGATTTTGGGTCGTGACATAATTGAATTATTAATATTAACCCACTGACTTTTAAATTATAAGCAGGAATAGTCCAAAATGCCCCTTAAAACATTTAACAGAAATCCGACCCAACCTGGGTTACGCAACCTGTGACGGTCCGTCATGGCTGTGACGGTCCGTCCTGCAAGTCCGTCGCAAAGTTCAGAGAGTTAATTTTTGTGGAAAATGTGTGACGGTCCGTCGTGCCCACGACGGTCCGTCCTGCCATTACGTCACGAAGTTCAGAGAGTCGATTTCATTATCCAAATTTCAGAATTCTAAGTGTTTTGGAGCGAGACCCCCTCGACGGTCCGTCGTGCCCATGACGGTCCGTCGTGGGATCCGTCGTCTCAGCTTGTTTTTCCAGAATTAAAATCTGCTGCTCAAAACGACTAAACAGGTCGTTACATTGAGGATAGATGTTCTTGTGGTGATGACTTCTTGATTTTGGGAATAATAAGTATTAATTTTTAGAAGTTATTTATTGGTTATATTAATGAGTTTTAAGTCTTCCGCATTGTATTTTGTTCGTTATGGTTGAAATATTGGTAAACGTTAGGGTTTAGATTTGTTGGTTCGCTCACATAGGAGAATAAGTGTGGGTGCCACTCGCAGCTCACTTTGGGTCGTGACATTACATGACTAAACTTCAACAAATGAAATAAATATATAAATTATTGCATTTAACTAATAAATTTTGCATGACCATCTTAATAGGCTTGTAAGAACATATATATATATAATATATATATATATATATATATATATATATATATATATATATATATATATATATATATATATATATATATATATATATATATATATATAATCCACGTTTAACATTCACAAAAGAATCTACAATATTATTTTTTTTGCTAAGTGTATTATTCAGATATCTCTTGAAATAAGCAATAGTATTTCTTATAACATATATTTTCTGAATAGATATTCACGTGCAAACCATGTATCAGAAGACTTGTGTGAGTGTGTGTATATATTATATATATATATGTATATATATATATATATATATATATATATATATATATATATATATATATATATATATATATATATATATTTATAGAAAGAGAGAGATTTTCTTGATTCTGCTTTATCTATTGTTTTGATCTTTTAGTTTTGTCTTTCGCTTTGTTTCTATCTCTAAAACCTATTCTTGTCATTCCAGGGTATTGGTTAGCTTCACTACTAGTGATTATTGTAATTGGGGCATCGTGATTTGCTTGATTATGGAATATTTATTTACCTTCAAATTTATTTAGAAAAATATTTCACTTAGGGTCAAGTAATAGGTTGGTGCATATCATATTTAATAAAAACACAATAAGAGGTAGGATTTAGTTTTTAAAATATTTGGTTAGTATTACACCAGATCGAAAAACAACATCATATACTATCATTTAAATTTATTCCAAAATAATTAGTTTGTATATTAAGAAACTGTATAGCTCAAACTACCCAAGCATAATAGAATTCAAAAAATTATCATAGCTATATATATATATATATATATATATATATTATATATATATATTATATATATATATATATATATATATATATATATCCAAACTAAACATAATAGAATTCAAAAAATTATCATAGCTATATATTATATATATATATATATATATATATATTATATATATATATATATAAATAAAGAACAACACACAGATACATATATCCTCATATAAATCTTGTTTAGACATGCCAATGAAAAAAATGGAATATTTTCATTGATTGAAAATGAAACTTAAAGAAAAGTCTAATAAAATAAAAGACACATTGTGAACCTATGGTGTTTGTTTAAAAAGGTAGAATACCTTAGCACTCTTTGTGACATTGAAATGGGTCTCATTATATTTAGTCCTTATAGTAATGAACATAATGTGTTGTCCAATCCTGTTTCAGCAATTATCACATTTCAAAAGATTAAATAATTGTAAACAATGTAGATATAAAAAGATATGGTGACAATGGAAAAATTCACCAAGAAAAGAATGAAGAAGTTTCAAAACTCTAAAGGTGATAAATGAAAATATGGTGAAGGAATTTATCAATGAGATGTACGAAGTTTTGACTGGAAAATTTATTTCTGTTTACATGAATCTTTCATATCTCAACGATCTATGTTTCGTTTAAAAAAAAACCTTCAATTTGTACGTGAAGCAATGCAAAAGAATGATGCTGACGAGGGGTGTACATCAAATGTCCCTCATTACACTCCTTCAATAACAATAACATGTATGAAGCCTTCCCTAATTATAGATCCTCAATTTACTCATATGACATCATAAATAGATCCTTTAGCTGAGATACCCTCGATCGGTGCATTGCATCAATGCAAATGAATAACTACCAGAACTACTCTACTGGTATTCAAAAAAGTCCATCATTGACTGAATTACTTAAATCGAATGATGATGATTTCGTGACTTTGTTGGATAACATATGACTAAACAATATTAATGTTTTGTGGACTAGTAGATGTCTCTTTTTATTAGTATTATTTCATATATTCATTATTTCATGTAGAAAATTTATGTCTTTAAGGTTTTGCATGTTTAAGTGTGTCATAGTATTCGCCACATCAGATTTATTTTGTCCTATGTTAAGTGTCTTATGTATGTTGTGTTTGGTGAATTATTTTTTAAAAATTGTTATTTTACTCACTTATTAAATATATTAAAATTTACATGTTTAGTAGCTTGTGATTTATTAAATTATTCATTTGTATATTTATTGTTGTTGTTACTAAAATGTTATTGTTTGAAATTTTTTGAAAGAAAACCTCTTGTAAATTAAAAGTTACATAAATTGATTTATGTATTGAATAAATTTTCACTCTCAACTTTTTAGGGTGAAAAAACTATACATCTAAAATTGAAGATGAATTTTAATTTTGCTTTCCAATATACATGCAAATGTACGTGGTCACGTAAGTAATATTGATTCTTTTTAGAAGCAGTTATTGTTCCCAATGGACTTATGATCATTTACATCCAAACTTAATTCCACAACTAAAAGTAAAAGTAACTATACCAAGAATTGATGATTGATTGTTAACTATCGCTACCTTAACACTGAAATAAAGTTACAAATATTTGAAAGACATAAAGATGATGTTTCAAGCATGAAAAAGAGAAATTACAATAATGCATCTTACTTTGAATCTCATGTATCATCGTATTTTCTTAGAACTAATTTTTTTATCATGTTACTGGTTTATAGGGTTAATTATATGAGTCGGGTTATATACATCTCGTCGCCTACTCCAATTCTATACCGAACTACATCGTTGAGTGAGGATAAGTAAGCTAATTGGCGAGCACTCATATTTCATCCTATTTTGTTACCAATCAAGTTGTTCATCTGGGCGTCAATCCTAAACAAATTACCTCAATCTAATGGGTCTATCTATCTCTCTATATTCTTTGGTCTATCTAACCTCTCATATCTAAATTTTAAGATTAGACAATAGATTTATCTCATGGTGATCGAGCACAAAAACTAAAACATGAATATAGAAGTAAGTTGTGTTGACAACCAAGAATTAATTCAAAAACCAAATAATATTCACCATTTAGTTTGTACATTCATCCTCGGAACTAGGTTTATTAGCTACTTATAATATTACAAAATCTCAAAAGACAATTGTTCATGTGATTGGTCAAAAATAAAATGAGTTAGAAGATCAAAACCTAATATAAACATGGATTATTTCTCTTGCACACTAATCAAAAAGTCTAATTCCCACAATGAGGCCCTAAGAGTCTATTTATAGTAAATAATAAAATAAAGTCGAATCCAACTTCAATTAGGAATCCTTTTAAACTCATATTTCTTTCAAAACTCCACATAAATATAGGCGCGCCGTGTTTCCATTACGCCTGAAATAGGCTGCAGTCAAAATGACCTGGTGTGTCGCGCCCTTCATAAGCCAAGTGCTTGGCATACTGCGCTTGTATTTCGTCAAGCCGCGTCTTGTCGAATTTAACTTTTTTTCCTTCCAACACTCAATCATTTCCCTAAGTAACCTGAAAAATCTCTAATCATGTGTATTAGTGTGCATTTATTGCAATCTTTAGCCAAAACAAGCTAGTTAGGTTAGATAATGTCCTAAATTAATGATAAACAAGCTAGTATGAATGAACGAATGAAGCAAACTCTGTATTTGCTAAAGAAGGCCCTCGGGTTGAGGTCCTTTATGTTGGACCCTCACTTGAGATATCTTAATGTTACATAAACGATTCCAAAGTCTCATGTATATGAAATGTATAATATATAAAACATGAAAGTGATGAAATCAATGGCATGATCAATAGAGAATTACTTATGAAAGGTAATGAATATACAATTTAAAGAATGATTCACTTAGTCCTTGGATTACTTACATATACATATTATGGGTATGGAACTATAATAAATCATTGAACTTGTAAGTAAAATATAGGACCAAATGAATTATTGAACTACTTAACAAGAAGAATAAAAAGACTGAAAAATAATCTAAGTGTAGAAATAGGAGCTCTCGGCGTAAGAGAATAAAAAATCTCAAATCTTTGCCCGAGTTGTTGTAAAATTATGTTGATGATACTACTGTCTTTTAATCATATAGAAAATGAGTTGTGTGATTTGAATGCATTAAAATACATCATATTCATACCACAATTCACAAATTAAGAAAAAGGAAAGTCTAATGACTAGACTTTCCATAATTTGCATGTTGCTTAGGAAGAACATTCATTTATCATGCATAGCTTTATATGTATGTGTGCATACACCCATACTTAGTAAAAGTTGTGTACTAACCCCCTACTATTTACTATTTTTATAGGTGCAAGTCAGAGGACAGGTTGACGACACTTGAAGCGGTTTTCTCCAAACCATTTGGTAGGTCCTCATGATATCGAGGATGTTACAAATTTAGTCTAGACTTAGTTTTAGAAATAGTCAGTGGATGTTCTCCCTAGCGTTTCTTTCGCACCTTCATTTTGAAGCTTTATAATAAGGCAGTGTTTGGCGAACTATTTATGATATATTCATCTTCAGTTTTGAATTGATTCTTTATTTTAGATGGTTGTTCTAGTATGTTGAGCTTAGTATATGATGTATCTAGTTAATATTAATGTGAAGTCTATCTTTACTTCATACATATAAAAAGTAATAAATTTTCCGCAAATTAAACTAGATGAATGTGATGAATGCAATATGAGACTTGTTTGTGACCTCGAGAGGTAAATAACGCCGGTTGCGATCCGGATTCCATAATTCGCGTCGTGTCACATGGTGAAACTGATTACTGAATATACTGATAAATGGTCAATGCAAAGAGTCAAACTGAAATGTGCGAGCTACTAATAACCGATAAAAAAATCACATGAGCTAAATATGGAGTCCGATGTATACGGTCCATCTAGAAAACCCAATATACCGTGTCAAAGGTATAAAGGCATGTTGGCGTGATCACTTAATTTATTTCCAACAGAGGGTACTTACAACCAACTTTGCTAGTAGTTATTGGACTATTGGGTAGCCTAATCCCTAGTCCAACTCGGTATTATGCGACTCCCAATGAATTATGTAAATTTACTGATTATGTCTGAGTTTCTATAAATAATGGATAGCTCAAAACTAAACATGCAAACTGAGAATGCAACAATTAATCTGGTAACTATGCTTTTATAATTGAGGCATGTATATCTGAAGTGTCTGAAATATCTTACCTAGCATGTGTAATTAAGAACTAGAGAAATACAAAGCTAGGGCTCTAAAATTCATGCGATTATCTGAGTACTAACATGATTATATGATTTGGAATATATATTAAATAAATTAATGAATTTCTAGAAACTCTAGGTGAAATCATGATAAATGAATCAAGAATCTGACTGAAAACTAGGGACCCAATGGGTGAAAGGAAACCACTAGTGAAATCCCACATACCTGGCGATGATATCCATGGAAAAAACTTAGGTTTTGGGGCTGGAACTGCTGGAGCTTTATGCTTTCTTGAACTAGGGTTCTTGAGTTTTTTCTCCTTTCTTGCTTCTAATTTTCTATGTTGTTATTTAATGATTTGACTTACATATGTTTTAATTATTTTTCTAGGCTTAAACTGCCTATTGTCTGATGATTTAGGGTCAAAAAACGTAAATTAGGGTTTAAACAAAGTGGAAAAGGTCCAAAAGACCCCTAGGAATGTTGCTGCCAGACCAAACGATGGCCAAGAATGACGGTCCGTCGTTTGAACGACGCCGCCTTGTTGGGTCCGTCGATTAGGCCTATTACAAGACATTAATAATTCATTTCGTGCTAAGAGTTATGACCATTTGAAGTTGACCCAACTGCATTTCCCCTTAACTGTCTACAAATTTTCCACCTATAGACTGTAGGTCCACCTACGGACCGTGTTGGTCATCCGTAGCTCTTGTCAGAGAGTGGGAGAATGGGGGTCTAGATCGACGGTCATGGACTACGGACCATCATCTAACCTACGAAGCATTAGTCCGTCCGTCGATTAAGACTTAGCCAATTTGTTTAAGACTGGGTTTTTGGGGGTTTCTTATCCCATCGACGGTTTTGTAGGATGTATCGTCGTCTATCCTACTGACCATCGATGACACCATTGGTTGCGCCTGCAGATTTTTCTAAAAAAATAATTTTGGTCTATTTTGGCTACGGGGTGTTACATTATCTCCCCCTTAGGAACATTTGTCCTCAAAAGAAGACTAAACTAGCTGAAATAGAGAAAGAGAGTTGTATACCCCAATACTAAGCACTGAGAATTGAATTTCTGACTGAATTGACTTCCGATACATAAAAATACGCTGAAAATCCAAGTAGAATCTGAAGGAACATAATTCGAAGACTAAATTTAAGCATGAATGACTGGAAAACTGAACAGGAACTATTACCTCAAGCTGGAGTGGATTCATTAGGAAAGATCTAAGGATACTTGGCTTTCATGGCTACTTCTGCTTCCCAAGTAGCTCCCTCTACAGACTGACTTCTCCACAAACCTTCACTGAAGCGACTTATTTGTTTCCCAACCTTCTGACTTGGCGGTCAAGAATCTCAACTTGTACATCCTCATAAGAAAGACTATATTTCACCGCCACACTCTACAATGGCACTATATAGGCTTGATCACCCACTCACTTTTTCAAGAGTGAGATGCGGAAGACCGGATGCACTGCTAATAATTTTGCTGGCAACTCTAAATCATATGCCACCTAGCCAACCCCTTTCTAGATCTTTTAAGGGCCTCATATCTAGGACTGAGATTCCCTTTCTATCCAAATCTCATCACCCCTTTCATGGGTGAGACCTTCAGAAAAAACCCAATCATCAACTTGGAACTCTAGTTCCCTTTTCCTTAAATCTGCAAAAAAATTCTGACGACTTTCCGTTGCCTTAAGTCTATCTCTAATGAGGTTCCTTTTCTCCATAGCATAAAGTAATGAATTTGGCCAATATGTGCTTCACCTACTTCAAACCAAGCAACAAGAGATCTACATCTACGCCCATATATAGCCTCATAAGGGGCCATTGGATGCTTGAATGGTAGCTATTATTGTAGGCAAAGTCAATAAGAGGAAGGTAATCATCCCAACTACCTTTGAAATCAATCTCTCAACATATCCTCTAAGGTATGAATGGTACGCTCTTCCTGCCTATGTGTCTGTGGATGAAATGTTGTAGTAAGGTTAACTTGAGTACCAAGACCTTTCAAAAACGACATCCAAAAATGATAGGTTAACTTAGGACCTCTGTCTGAGATGATAGACAAAGGAACCCCATGTAACCTCACAATCTCATTAATGTAAGGACTTGCATAGTCTTCTATTGAATATGTAGTCTTGACCACCAAGAAGCGAGAAGACTTAGTCATCCTATCATCTATCACCCAAATTGAGTCATGTTGTCTGCGAGTACGCATTAATTCTGTGATGTAGTCCATATTTATCACATCCCACTTCCAAGAAGAAATATCTATATCTTGAGTCAATACCACCTAGTTTATGATGTTCTACCTTGACTTGCTGGCAATTAGGTTACTTACTCACAAAGTATGCTATATCCCTCTTCATGCCATTCCACCAATAGACTTCCCGCAGATCGTGGTATATCTTTGTGGAACGTGGGTGAATAGAATATCTGTACTTATGGGTTTCTGCAAGAATATGTTGTTTCAACTCGCACACATAACGAATACACAATCTACCCTGGTAGCGAAGTACACCATCTCCCCTTTGGGAGAAAACCTCCACTTTATGATTGTGGACTGCATTCTTAAGTTCAAGCAAAATTGGGTCACTGTCTTGCTTTTCCTTAACCTCCACTAACGAATAAGACTCTGCCCCATTTTGAACTATTACACCATTGTTTGATATGCTCATAACGTGAACTCATAGTGAGCAAGCCTTTGAACATCCTTCGCTAAATTCTTATTTTCTTTCTCAACATGGGCTACACTACCCATAGATAATTTACTGACGGCATCAGATACTACATTCGCCTTACCGGGATGATAATGCACACTCATATCATAATACCTCTACCTTATCATGAGCCCTCACGGTCAATTGGACAACTTCTACAACATTCAATGCCCTACCCGTGGACAAGAAAAGATTTCCTATACTTAATGGGACTTCAGGATCGAGTTCAAAGTCCAAGATTACAAAGTCTAATGCAAAAATCAATGAATCTACTTTCACCAACACATCTTCTACTACACCTTCTGGCTTAGCAATAAATATATCTACGAGTTAGAGGATAACAGTGGTTCACTTAGGACTACCCAACCCTAGTTTAAGACACAAATATAAGGGCATAAAATTTATACTTTCCCCCAAATCACACAACCCTCGGGCATGAGCGCTTTGCCCAATAGTAATATGCACACTAAAACTACCCCAATCTTTCAACTTTTGGGGCAGTCTATTTTGTATCTAGAATTGCACTCTTTAGAAAGTGCTACGGTTTAATACTCTATGAGCCTCCTCTTACTAGCCACAATATCTGTCACGTACTTAGCATACTTCGGGATACCCTACAAAAGGTAAACCAAAGGCAGATTAATGTGAACATGTTTAAGGAGAGATAAAAACTTACCAATGCATTCATCTTCATAATATTTTTTTAGTCTCTGTGGAAATGGAGGTGGCAACTTCTTTTGAGGAGCAGTTGCATCAGCATTAGAGCTTTTTACCGCCTCTTTAACTTTTTCACTTTAGTACTTACCTCAGTGTCTCTCCTTTTTGGAGCTAATTCCTCTAATTGTAACCCATTTTTAGTGCTTATCACATGCAATTGCCTTGGGTTAGGAATAGTATCACCAGGCAACGCACCTGAGGATGCAAGTTCAGAGAATTAGCCACTTGCACAACTTGCTTCTCTAAAATCATTAGGCACATTTGTATGTTTCATATAATCTTATCCTGCTAATCTATTCTAGCGTTTAACTTATTCCCCATTTCAGACATGATCTTTTAGAATAACTCTTCGTTGGTCATCCCACCTTTTGGTATACTTGGATTTACACTTGTGTTGGGATTTTGGTATTGTTGCCCAGCCCGTTGGTGACGTATTGGTTTGCACCTTGTGCCTGATTTTTATTTTTGTTTCCACCCGAAGAAAAGTTAGGATGGTTCCTCCAACTAGGGTTATAACTATTGCCGTAATTTTGTAGACCTCTTTGCACATTACCCACACAGTTCACAGAATCTGGGTTAGCTTCACAATGTTTAGTTTCATAGGTTGCACTACCACATACCCCATAACAATTTACTTTTTGTTTTACAACATTTACTGCTGCTTGATTTAGAGACAACTGCTTCAATAGTGGCGCCATACTATTTTGCATGGCGTCTATCTTGCCATTGAAGGAAGTAGCTTTGTCTACATCTATGATTCTGGCAGCCCTTTGGGTTGTGGTTTGTAAAGTATATCTTTCATATCCTAGATTCCCTTATGATAGTTTATCAAGTAAATCAAAGAATGCTTCATTTGTTATGGATAGGTTTTTCAACCTACTTTGCTATTGAGAAGAGAACACACATTATAATGTAAGCCCTCAAACAAAGTGTGAGCAAGTACCTCATTGGTCTGCATGTGGTGTTGACACGCAATAAACATTTGTTTGAATTGTTCCCAAGCTTGGTACATGTCTTCCCCATTCTTTTGGATAAAGTTCGTGATTTCACCTCTCAGCTTGGCTGTTTTCTTAGATGGATAAAATCGACTCAAGAACTTCTTTGTAAGACCATCCCAAGTAGTGATGGAATTTGGTGGTTCAAAATCTAACCGTTGATATATCGTGGTTTCACGGCATTTTCAATGATTTTTCCTTAAATTTAGTGTGTGTAAAAAATCCTATTTGTATTTATTTTTATGTAAGTTTCTCTTTATTATCAGGAAATCTGTCTAAAGATAAACGCGGAAGTTTTTGAGCAAGAAATGCAGAAAAGTACCACCTACAGAGCGTGTGACGGTCCGTTGTGCCTGTGACGGTCCGTAGGTGGCATCGTAGTGAAGCTGCTGAAGGAAGATGGGGAAGTCTGATAAAGTGTAGGGTTACGAAGTCTGTGACGGACCGTCGTAGCCATGACGGTCCGTGCTGCTAGTTCATCGTGAAGATCAGAGAAGTAGTCCCAGTACCCGAATCCTAAAAGTTCAAGTGTTATGGAACAGAGAGCCTCAACGGACCGTTGTTCCTGTGAAGATCTGTCATACCTGCTTACGAGGGTGATGAAGAGAGCAACAAACGAAATTGCAAAGTATGGGACGACAGAGTCCATGATGGCCCATCATGACAACAATGACCCGCTGCGAGGTCCGTCGACCTAGTCGCATTTTGATAGATTTCCAGCAATTAGAGTCCTTCTTTGATTAGGTTTTTGTTTTTTATAAAGAGTTCGAAAAACCTTGTTTTGGAGTTAGACTCTTGGTTATTAGACACTTTTATGTTAGATTCTTTGTAAGGAGATTATTTTGATTATTATACTTTGGTTTTTTATTACACTTTTCACTGGAGTTGCTTGTTGTTGATTTTTTCGATTAATCAAGTAAATTTCTGGATTTTATTCTTTCACATTGAAGTATGTACATGAATTCTTATATAATATATATGAATATTGTTATTATGACTATGGGTAACTAAACTCCATAACTAGGGTTGTGGGAACTATGGGCGAATAATAAGAAAAAATCTAACTAAAATATCAATTCTAGAATAGTCTCTTGCATGTATTAATATTTCTTTTGCTTAGAAGTCTTTTAAACGGATGGCCAACGTTAGAACTCCCCTTAATGCTACTTGCCGGAACAAGGAAGTAAATATCATAAAAAATATTATCAACATATATTTAGTGTATACTATCTAATAGTCTAGTATTGATTGGCATGAGGTAATAACTTAGTCAAATATCGAATACAATGCTTAATATAAGGTAAAGGTAAGGGTTAGTATAGCAACACACGTAGTCGGACCAAGGTGCGAAGTGAAATTTTCTAGATGTTGGACCAAGCATTTAAAAATACATAACTTATCACTTTACATGCAAGATGCTAGGAAAGAATTATTATAGTTTGAATTATCAAGTTTGTAACCTGGAGGGAAGGCGTAAACCCTAGTTACTTTTATTAACTGATTAAACTCCAACATTTGAATCTGTTAGTTGTCTACTTTAATAGTGGTTATTTTATTCATTTAGAAGTAAAAAAACTCCTTTATTGTGTTTGTTTTCCAAGAAAATAATTGACTAAATGATAGTAATAATAGATTGAAGTTCAGTATGAACTATTTTCCTCGTGGAAACGATCCCAACCTCATTAGTTGGGTTCTTTACTTGATACGGCCGCTTTACTTCTTATTTGAGAAGTAAGTTTGAGCGTTATACCCTCAAAAGTTTGTCCTGCACAAATGTTCTGGTTGTATGACACCCTGCTCTTAAGGGTCTCCAACTTTTTCCAAGTGTCCTCTTGCGGACATCTACCATGGACCATCATACCCTCGACGATCCATCCTGCATGACCGTCATGACGATTAGAGACCCCTTTTCTAAGGGTATCCATACTTTTTCCAAGTGTCCTCTGGCAGACACCTACGACAGACCGTCATACCCTCGACGGTCCATCCTGCACAAACCGTCATGACGGATAGCGACCCCTCTTCTAAGGGTCCCCATAATTTTTCTAAGTTTCCCACAACGGACATCGACAATGCACTGTCATCATCATGATGGTTCATCGTGCTTATCAATCGTAATTATCAGAGACTTTCCTTTCGGTGTCTCTACATAAACATAGTTTAAGTAAGACATGACGGACCCCATGACGGTCCGTCGTACTCACGATGAGCCGTCACCTGGTCCGTCGTGTTTCACCATTACTATAGAAATGTCATTACATCTTAACTCTTTTATTTATTTTGTGTCATTTTTCTTGTCTTATTTGCTTCTTTCTAGTACTAATATTGATTCCTTACAGGTACAAACTCTAATGGCACCAAAACAAGATTGAGTCTACGCACGTGGGCGATCAAATTATGTCGCCCCTTCTGCCCGCCAGGTTATTGGCTCTGATGATAAGCGTGACCCCGAGTATGTGCCCTTAGGCACTTCCACTCCATCCCGAGCTGCACGTGATGCCATAGCCACACCCAAAAAGGTGGCGTCCAGCGTAGTCACTGCTTCCTAGTCTGCTGAGGAGCGCACAATGAACGACACACCTTCTAGGTCAGCTACTCATGAAGAAGGAGCGTCTGACTCCTTAGGAGTTTCGTGGTCGGAGGAAGCCTCCGGATCTGCTAAAGTCCTTGCACCCACCACAGTTGCATAGTCTGCCTCGTCTGATGAGTTTAATAGTTCTGAATCCACACCCAGCTTACCGACTCTTGCTCTCATCCTTGTTGCCGACCAGTCCAACCGGTGGTGTGTCGACGGGCAGTATCAAGTTTATTCAGACGCAGATTTTTTGAATGATAAAGGAGTCACGACACGGACCCTTACATTAGATAGGCGGGTCATTACGGAAAGTCTCTCCACTATGCCAGAGATCCACAATATCTTCACCTACCATTGACTGGAGTGGACAGCACGTTCGTTGGGCCGTTATTGTGAAGAGTTGGTCTGAGAATTCTACGTCCCCTACATGGCTAATCTCGGATCACAGATTGATAGGCAGGCTACCCCCGCCAAATAGGCCCCACTGGAGCATGTATGAGTATGTAGCATTCAGGTTGATATCTCCCTGCCTGCCATCCAACGGTATCTATACGGTGAGGATGTTGATGCCAATTGAACCCCTCTCACGGCCGAGTTTGACTACCGGTGGCAAATTTCAAAGATGGCCAATTCTTGCGTGAGCCATCGCTGATAGAGACCACCAAGAGGTGGATAGCCCTGCACTTTTCTGTTGATGGAGAGGGTGCCGACTGTGTAACCCAGCCGAAGGGATCCATCAAGAACGATAACCTGACCTTCACAGCGAAGGTTTTATGATTGATTGTCTGCCAATGACTTTCCCCAACTGTCGTTGGATATATAGTCACGTGGGATCGTGCAGTTCTGATGGCTTTGATGATAGCCAAGTTTGAGGTCGACTTTACTTGGCTTCTATAGGCGGTCATGCACGAGAGGCTGTTAAGGTCACAACTACTTACCCTTTGCAGTGCATGAAATTTTCTTTATGCAGGTCCGCAAGTGTTCCCATCTAGCACATTTATTAGCTGAAGACTCCACTGGGCACTGCTGATATTGGCCTCATCAGGGATGAGGCCAATGAGTTGGATCCACGAGAAGGGCCCCGTCCAGAGTTGCCTCCAGTTGGTGATAATATGGCTGATACGGTAGCACATGCTATCACGGCTATGCAAGATGCTTCTGAAACCACTGACAATACCCCGTTCGGGTCTATTCAGGGTAGTAGCACAGCACCGAGCTCCTCTCGCTTAGCCCCTTTCCTAGCTCTGGTCCCGCTTGCTAGGGTCCAGAAACAATAGGCACAAATGGCTACACTTCTGCATCACATCCATCCTTGTATGAAGAGGTCTATTGTTGAGGCAGAAGAGATCTTGAGTGGAGAATGGTGCAGCACATAGAGCGGAAGATCGATGAGGTTCATTAGCACTTGGACGCTTTTGAGTTGAGGGTGCTATCCCGGCCAGCCCCTCAGGTGGATGTGTCCACCCTTCAAGCTGTGGTTGAAATTCTTCGAGCAGACATTGATATAATCCTAGAGGCTAGGGTGCATAAGTCTGAGGCCTCCTCTGCAGAGCCTGCTGAGAACACAATGGTGGCGGCCTTATTCTCCACTTCTGAAATTACACCACCTCCCCCACGAGAGCATTCCAAGAGGCATAGTGGTCGAGAGGAGGATGAGGCTAGAGCACGGAAGAAGGAGCGCAATGAGATGGAGGCTGCGAGAAGAGCCTCGCTTGCTGATGAGGAGGCGCGTCGGATAAAGGACATAGAGTCAGCTGCTGAGATATCTAGCTCAAGAAATGTGGAGATAGCGGGAGGCACTGCTGATAGTGGTGTTGCTAGTGAGGACACTACTGAGGGTGTCCAGATTACAGAGGTAGTGGGTTCCGGGGAGCCGTACCCACTAGAATGCTGATCATCGGCGCTTTGCGCCCATGTTTTGCTTCACCTAGCACTCTCGTATCTCAATTTTTTTATGCATTGGGGACAATTGATGTCTTTTTGTTTGGGTGGTGTAAATGGAAAGTGAGTGCTAGGGTGAAGTCTGAGTAGCCCAATTCACTATCCTCTTTTGGGGATTTCTTTCATGCGTTCTTTTTTCCTAAGAGACTTATTATTTTTACTGTTGAAGCGGCATGTCTATTGTGTACATAGTTTAACTCTGAAGCATGATGGCTAAAATGATATCCTGATGAAATGAAAATGATGCATGGATAGACATAGTAATTGACAAATATGTGGCTCTAAGCATGACATAGAGGTACACCACTGCATGCCCCTAAGTCTAAAATCCAAACTAGCTGTCGGATAACCTGGTAGAGTAATGAGATATTAAGTGAGTGTGAGGAATATTTGAATAGTCAACTATTTCTACTAAGCTAGAACCTGCCTGGTTAGTCTTGCTAAAGTAAGCGGTAATAGACAATTAGGAAAGGATCATAGGCCCTTGTTATAAATATCCCTTTTTAAGCCTAAATAAACAAAAAAATGAAATTAATCCTATTTTGATCCAAATGATTTGAGCTTAAACTAGACCTTTCCTTTTTACCCCAACTGATGTTTTCTAGGAATAATGGTTGGTCGTGGTCCCTCCTTAGACATGTGCACCACAACTTATGAAAAAAGCATTAGTTGAGGGTGGGTAATGCAGTAAACAACCTTTTTTATGGCACTGACCCAAGTTTGGGTATTGTGTACTTTGACTCATGGCGAAGCCATGACTTGAGGGTGGCTATTATGAGGAATGCTCTGGAAAGTGGGGTTGAAAGAACAAAGAGAGATAAAGAACAAAGGTAAAGTGACTCAAGAACCAGTTGAAAAATAAAATTAAATTAAATTAAATAAATATAATAAATACGAGCAAGAAAAGAAGAGAGTCACTTACACAAATGAAGAAAGAAGGGAAAATGTTTAGCCGATATGTCAAGGAGGGAAAAAAGTCACTGAAGTATACCTAAATATACTCTACCTGACTCTGAGCCTATGTCACAAGCAAAGAAAGTCCTAGAGTGATCCTAAGAGTTGTATGGCGAACTTAAAGCAGTGAAAATAAGGGCAAGCTTGTGGCAATATGTATGAACGAGTTGTGAATTTTTTCTAAGAGTGAGTGTTGAAAAGTAATCCTTATACTCAAATTGAAATCATTGTGTTAAAAATGAGGATGTTGTTTTGAAGAGTGGACACTAGTTTCAATACCGGAAATATTAGCACCTCGTTGAGAAATTGAAGAGGATAGGTGTTAGTGCGTGGTGAGTGTGTGTCATGGTCTGATTCCACGAAATTCAAGCCTAATAGTGACAACATGCATCAATATGATTAGACTGATCGGGATTGATAGCCAAATGATTGCGAAAGATAAAACATGGAAACTATTGTACAAATATTTTGTAGTGAGTCATAGTGTGTCGCTTGAGGAAAAACAACGAAATTAAGTTGGGGTGTTGATATACCGTGATTTCACGGTATTTTTAATGCTTTTTCCTTAAGTTTAGTGTGTGTCCAAAAGCCTTTTTGTAATAATTTTTATGAAAGTTTCTCTTTATTTGCAGGAAATATGTATAGAGATGAACGCGGATGTTTTCGAGCTAGAAATGTAGAAAAGTACCAGCTACGGAGCTTATGATGGTCCGTCATGCCTGTGACTGTCCGTAGGTGGCATCGTAGTGAAGGTGCTGAAGGAATATGGGGAAGTCTGACAAAGTGTTGGGTTTTGAAAGGTGTGACGGACCATCGTAGCCATGACAGTCGGTCCAGTTGGTTCGTCGTGAAGATCATAGAAGTAGTCATAGTACCCAAATTCCTAGTGTTAAAGTGTTATGGAATGGAGAGCCTCGACGGACCGTTGTGCCTGTGACGATCCGCCATACCTTCCATCGAGGGTAATGAAGAGAGCAGAAGAAGAATTTTCAAGGTATGGGACGATGGAGTCCATGACGGTACATCGTGACCACGATGACCCATCGTGAGGTCCGTCGACCCAACCACATTTTGACAACTTTCCAGTTATTAGAATCCTTGTTTGATTAGGTTTTTGTTTTTTATAAATATTTTAAAAAACCTCCTTTTTGGGGTAAGACTCTTGGTAATTAGGCACTTTTATGTTAGATTCTTTATGAGGAGATTATTTTGATTATTATACTTTGGTTTATTACACTTTTCTCTGGAGTTGATTGTTGTTGATTTTGTCGATTAATCAAGTAAATTTCTGAATTTTATTCTTTCTCATTGAAGTAAGTGCATGAATTATTATATCATATATATGAATATTGTGATTATGACTATAGGTAACTAAACTCCCTAATTAGGGTTTTGGGAACCATGGGCGAACAATAAGATAAAATTTAACTAAAATAACAATTCTAGAATAGTGTCTTGCATGTATGATAATTCTTTCGCTTAGAAGTCTTTTTAACTGATGGACAACGTTAGAACTCGCCTTAATGCTACTTGCCGGACCAAGAAGGTAGATAATAGGAAAAGAATTATCAACATAGATATAGTGTATACTATCTAATAGGATAGTATTGATTGGTACTAGGTAATAACTTAGTCAAGTATCGAATACAATGCTTAATATGAGGTAAAGGTAAGAGTTAGCAACACAGATAGCCGGACCAAGGTGCGGAGTGAAACTTTCTAGATGCCGGACCAAGGATTTAGAAATACATAACTTGTCACTTTTCATGCAAGATACTAGGAAAGAATTGTTATAGTTAGAATTATCAAGTTAGGAACTTGTGGGGAACACGTAAACCCTAGTTACTTTTATTAATTGATTAAACTCAAACATTTGAATCTGTTAGTTATCTACTTTAATTTAGCTAGTTATTTTCATTCATTTAGAAGTAAAAAAATCCTTTTATTGTCTTTGTTTTCCAAGGAAATAATTGACTAAATAATAGTAATTATAGATTGAAGTTAAGTCTGAACTATTTTGTTCGTGGGAACGATCTCAACCTCATTAGTTGGGTTCTTTACTTGATACGGCCGCTTTACTTCTCATTTGAGAAGTAAGTTTGAGCGTTATCACTTATCGTCTTGCAACTCCTAACAAAGAATATGGGAATAATGTCAGTCTCACATAGTCGGTGAGACCCCTAGTGGAATATAGGTATCATTGACCTCCATGAAGTTCCAAATATGAAGTTGAGGATCTTCATGAGGGAGAATAGCTAATTTCCCATTAGTGTGGAGAATATACAACATATTTATTTTTAATTCAAACTTTCCCCCTGGTGGAGGTTACCTATTACTTGATGACAAATTAGTTGTTAGTGGGACTTCCACATCTCATACTAGTCGTGTTAGAAGGATAGGTACACAAGGGGGTATTTTTTTGTTGTCTCAGCATTGTCATTATGTTTCGGAAACCTTGTATTATTTACATCATCCGAGATTTTTTTCTGATCATCACAATGATTACCCGGATGTCCTAATCCTAATTCTTCTCGATTCATCTATCTTAGCAAACGCAGAGCACTTTCAAGTTCGTCGTACGACTCAACAAGATATTCGTTATGAGCCTGTCACATTCGGACAGCACCCTCTAGAAGTAACATGGTGTACTTGACCTCTCGGAGGTCTTATACAAGACCATACTTACCATTCATCACATTATAATTGTAAATTTAGCAGAAAATTTAAAACTTTCTTACCGTATTATATTCTAGAACATTACTTCATTTATATATATATATACATACATATATATATATATATATATATATATATATTATATATATATATATATATATATATATCATACTACATACTTAGACTCTAAGTTTATTTGCCATCATAGACTTAAAAACATTAGAATACATTAAAGATACGACCCTTATAACATAAGACATAATTATACAACATTTAATAAACTTTACGATAAGACATGAGTAGGGAATCCTTGGAACTTAAGGACTCCTTTCCTTGAGCTTGGGAATCATCTATCAAGCTCCTCAATCATAGACATCCTTTCGAAGCATCCATAACCTACACTTTGTGTAAAAATTATAGAAGAATGGCATTAGTTCAATAATGCACTAAGTATGGCAACCATGAAAAAACATGCATTTAAAAGGGATATTTTCTTGTAATCATACTTCATGCCTTTTTGAGTACGTTTTTATAAAACCTTTATACAATTGCATTTATATCATTTACATACTTCATATAAACATTTTCAAAGGACAAACATGACATAATATCACAAAAATAATTTATGACATTTTCAAGTCACATTGCAGTGAGTTAATTTCCCTTAACAGTGAACTATCTTCTCTTTTATTCATTAACCTCCCAATAACCCTCTACTGATACTTGGTGCAATGCTTCACCTTAAGGTCACAAAGAAAGCATACATTAAACCTACATAAGCCAGCACATATCATTATATAAGCATATTACATGATAGACACGTATAAGTCAAAATCCTTATGAACATCACACTAAGCTATATCAACTTAAAAATATAATAGTTCAACTTCATAAACATCATTATTAGACCTTGTTCATGAAAAAATCTTAGTCTATTAGTGCAATTAAAATATCGAGCCCCATAAACCCATACATTCATCGTAAACCCTTCATGAGACCACAAACCTTAACACTTCATACACCAACATAACACATAAGGACAACTGCATTTGTATCAGCAATCTTCATCATTTAATCATGAAGACCCAGATAATGCATATAATAACATAACTATATCATATAGACTCATACCATTGACATCTTCGTGATAAAAAAATATACTACCATTCCATGCATAAAGACATACTGATAAACATACACATTAGATCACCTTCCTAGGACTTCCTAAGGAGATACTTGAGCAATGTCTAGACAGGTTCATTACTTCCACACATACTAAGTAACCTTCCTTAAGTCCTCCTATTTAGGATCCTATTCATTTAATTCCATTGTCCATTTTACATTCGGGAAACTATAGCCTTAACCGACACTATGACCATGGGTCCTAAACATGGAATTTGGTATTGTCCTCTCACACCAAAAAGAGGGCATCTTACTTGCCAAGGTAAGACATGAGTATCATACTAGAATATTAGGTGATATCACTTACTAGATACTATGTGGCAAGCGTAGTTTATGGAACTTGGAGGTCCATGTGAAAACCGTCTTTATACCAATATGGGGCATTATGTATATTCACTTATTGATACATTACTCTAACACACTTTTGGGTGATGGGGGAGGAGTCTATTCACCCCATGAGGTTTATGGTGACCTACCTTCACACATTGGGAAGAGACACATACTCATATTCAAGTTCACTCAGTTCTTAGATTAGTTGCCTTTATTGAAAATCCATTAATACATTACTTTTATAAAATGTAGGCTTAGCAGATTCATCCCCTCATATGCTTAGCTTATAGATCATAGCTGAAATATCATCAACCTAAATAATGTAACAAGATCCTTTCAGATGGACATAGCATATGTATTAGAACTATCTAGTTTAGGATACACTTGAGCACACCTTTCAAGGCTCCTCTATTGACTAGATCATCATTCATGTGTGTGTGTATACATATATGTGAGCAAACCTTTCACATAACACATAAAGGTTATACATGTTCATATATTCATATTCAAACATATAGAAATCAAAACTAGAAACTATCCTATCAAGGTACAGATGTTCAATGTATAGGCAAAGTACCATACCCTTGCCCATACTAGTAAACCTATAAAGTCATCCTAGCTAAGGAAAGACTTATCGTACTTTCATAGACATCATCTCATCATGCTTAATAGTAAACACTAGTAAATATGAGAAATACCTTTCATTTAGACACCATGACCTATACTACTTGTAAGCATGCATAATGTGTGGGTGTGTGTACATTGGTCAACATGATAATATAATGGATATCAATAACATCTTAAGGTAGACACCCTCTTGATATCATAATGCACAACAAAGTATAGACCACACAACATCATTTAGCATAGGAGACAAGTAAACTTTATATTACACTTAAGACTCCTTACTTTTACTATTCATACATTCACATAGGGGTACATAAGTAAGGAATTAGTAAAAATTTTAACTCATCAATGGCAGCACCTATACTTTACATAAACATAGATATACTCATGATAGCCGTACAACCTAAATCACAACTACAATAGGAAACTAGGCATAAGCTTCACATAGTGTGATCATCATAATCACATATTCATATATTAATAAATTTTCCTTCAAGTCCATAATTAACACATATATAGATTGAAAATAAATAAAACACCGCCTCCATAAGTGGACTATACCACACAATTCCATAAAAGGCTTCATCAACTAAATTAATATAGAAAACTAGAGGAGATAAGCATTCTTACCAATTTCTCACCTTTTGATCATCATTGATCAATGAATCTTGTTTATTAACAATTCATATATAGTAAAGAACCTACAGAGATCATTACTCAAACAAAATCATGTTTTATCTGCCCTAACATTTAGATCATGTCATATACATTACAATATTCACTTTGTAGGCTAGAAGAGTCCAAATCAATATTTACCAATTCCATGGTTATATATTCATATTGGATCAATTATAACTAATTATAATTACATTACACTTACAGGAAGTATCTAAGGACAATCAACTATCATCGAGTCATATAGGAACCATCCCAACATCAAGATCCGAGTTACTACTTGATAGACTAGAAGAAACTAGATCAATTCATGCAAGTCTTATTTAATTTGATCATAAAGGATTTATAATCCCAATTAAACTTTAATGTCAACTTAAAACAATATATATAATCATCTTCACCTAATCGATTTCAACATTAAATTATTAAAACTTCCACATTACAGTGATTGCATAAAGGCATGTATTAGACATGTTCAAATATTCATATATTATGGATACTTCAACATCAATTCATCATCAACTTATGTAAATAACATAAGATATTGACAATTCAACGCAAAAATCGCAATTCTACCATTAACAACCCATGATCACAAAGTCAATGCAAGGACTAAATTGATTTAGGGAAGGAACATGGGTTCATCATTTGATTCGATTAAAATCACGTTAAAAACAATACATTAACATAAATTTATCATTATTTAGCCATTAAATCGTTTTTATAAAGAACCCATGGATAGATTCAAGAAGAAGAATTTTGATCATTAAACTTTCATTGAAAACATTGAGAAGAACTCTCCAAGTGAAAGATTACTTAGAGATGAAGCATAACCATACCTTTATAGACATGAAAACCTCTAAAACTTGGTGAAGAACTCAACATAATACAATCTACACATTTTTCTTGCGTTTCAACAACAATGGAGGTTTCTAGAGAGAATTAGTTTTGGAGGGAAGGTTCAATTTGAGTGAATGCGATTGAAAATGGGTTCTTCAAATATTAGATTACTTATACACACCAAAAATATCTAAATAAGCCAATTAGAGTCAGTTTTGTACTTGTGGTGAACTTCCCATTCACCCCTTAATATATCAGTGTGCAAGGCATCAGTTGCAGGCCACCATCGATGGCATAATCACTGACAATAGGTGAATCAGCGGGCCATCTTTGGTTTTTATTGATTGGTCCTTGTCAAGGGGTTTGGTTTATCCTTCCCCAAGATAATTTTCGATCGACTATAACCCAAAAACGGTCCATTGGTCAACCAACTGGGAGTCGTTTGGCTAGTCGATTGACAATGCCAAGGCAGTGTCTCGATAGTCTTGTTGTCTTTCTTGTGGGCCCTTTTGCGGAACCCTTTACAAGTTTTACTCGGACAATTCTAACATATTTATGAACCTTAGAAAGTTTTATACCTTCCACATGAGTTTAACGAAAATAAATACACGTAAACCGTCCAAACAGGCAAGGCCCCATCAACATGCACTTGAGCATCTTAAAAACGAACTTTCGAACGTCTTGGACGTTTTACCTCCAAACTTAACAAAAATCCATATACTCTATATAAAAATCATTATAACACTTTTTAATACCTCATAATCTCATGAAATGCACAATATAAACACGCATACATACATGACACACATAGGTGACTAGTCGTCCAACGTCTTCGTCATCCCTTGACGTTTGACTTTCGAATCACCTCAAACTTTATAAACTGACTCAATACCCTATTATAAGTAATTTTAAGACCTTATATCCTTAATAAAAATAAGTTAGTCTCCTAGACACCCTAACTCATTTGGGGGGTCTTAAAGAGCCAGACCTGAAAGTCAAATGCCTAGAATAAAACAAGCTAAGATCAAGTATTTAATACCCAATTTTTTTGAATTTTAGACTTAAGAGAATTGAATATAAATCAATTTTCGTTTAAGTCTCCGGCATCGGCACGAAAAACTTGTTGATCCCCAATATACACGCAAGTATATGTGGTCGCGTATGTAATATAGATTCTATTTAGAACGAGTTATCGTTCCAGGGTGATTTATGATCAACTTATATTCGAACTTAATTCACAACTAAAAGTGAAAGTTACTATTCAACGAATTGATGTTAGATTGTTCACTATCCTAACTTAACATTGAATAAAAGTAAGAAATATTTGAAGGACTTAAAGTAGATGTTTCAATCAAGAAAAGACAAATTCCAACGCTGCAGCTTCTGTCGAATCTCATGTATCATATTATTGGTTTAGAACTAATTTTTGTTATCAAGTTATTGGTTTATAATGTAAATTATATGAGTTGGGTTACACATCTCTCGTCGCCTACTCCACTTAAATACCTAAATACATCGTTGAGCTGGGATAAGTAAGCTAATTGGCGAGTATTTATATTCTATCCTATATTGTAACCAAGCAGGTTGTTTGTTTTCTAGGCGTCACTCATAAACAAAAATCAACTCAATATTATTGGTCGATCGAGACTCTATATTATTTTATCTGTCTAACCTCTCCTCTCTCGCTTTTAAGATTAGGCTATAGATTTATCTCATGGTCATGAAGCACAAAATACTAAAATAAAAATGTAGAAGTAACTTGTGTTGACAACCAAGAATTAGTCCAAAAATCAAATAATATTCAACATTTTATTCCTAGCTGCAACCCCAGAACTAGAACGATTGACTACTCATAATATTCCAAAACCTCAACAGACAATTGTTCATGTGATTGCTCAAAAATTAAAACAGTTAGAAGATTAAAAGCTAATACAATCTTTGATTCTTGCTCTTGTGCACTAACAAAACTCCTGAAATGACACCCTAAGGTTCTATTTATAGTAAATAAGAAAATAAAGTCAAATCCAACTTCAATTAGAAGTCTTATTGAAATAAATTTTCTTCTCAAATTACACCTGACAGGCTAGCGCGTTGCGCTGCCTGTATGCCTGAATAATCATGAAGTTAAAATGACCTGGCACGTCGCGTCCTTGATACGCCAAGGTGTCTGGCGTGCCGCGCTAGTGTCTCGTCAAGCTAAATTTTGTCGCCTCCAACTTCTTTTCCTTCCAACACTCAATCATTTCCGTTAGTAACACGAAAAACTACCAATCATGTATATTAATGTGCAATCATTGCAATCTTGAGCCAAAACAAGCTAATTAAGTTAGATAATGTCCTAACCTAACATTAAATAGGGGTAATTTATCATATTTGGGCATATAAATATGCCCAAGATCATTTAACATTAAAAAAAATATCAAAATAATATAATATATACATTTTGAAATAAAGGTTAAGTAAAAGATTCGTTATTTCTCTGCATCTATTACGTTAAAAAATTTCATGTCTTCTAGTTTAATTTGATTGTTTATAATTAATTTTTGTACTCCTACAATTTTTAATTTTATCACAATGTTTGTGCATTGGTTAAATTTCTCATTTTGTTACTATACCTTTGTTATGTGAGGAAATATTTTTCCACACATAACTCTATTAGAAATGATCGTATTGACAATTATATTTTCTTGCTGACTTAACATTTGAAAGATATAAATCTTCAAAAATGACTGACAGTCTCGTATGTAAGACCCCCAGAATGAGTTAGGGTGTCTAGAGATTAAAATTTTTGTCATAAGGTTCTAAGCTCCTAAAATGGTTTATAATATGGTATTGAGGAAGTATGTAAAGTTTGAGGTGATTTGGAAGTCAAACGTCAAGGGAGGACCAAGAAGTTCGACGACTAGTAGCCAAAAGGGCCTCATATGGTTTTATGTGTTTTTGAATGTTTCATGAGCATATAAAGTCTTAAAATGATTTATAATGATGTTTATAAGCAGTGTATAATTTTTAATGAAGTATAGATGTCAAACGTCCAAGACATTTGAAAGTTAGCCCTTGAGACGTTCATGTGTGTCATGTTGGGGCCTAGAATGTTTTGACGTGTTGCGTGTAATTTTTTTGGTGAAATTGATGTGGAAGGTCCTTGGCTTATTATGGTTTGTATTTATTTCATAAACATCCAGTACAACTTCCTAAGGACCCCACAAAAGGGCCAAGAAGAAAGTCCTAAAGGCTGTTGCGAAACTGCCTTGGTAGTGTCAATCAACGAGCTCAGAGGACGTCTAGTTGGTGGACTGACGACCGGTCGATGGGGATGCATCGAATTAAAATAGAATGGAGAAGTCTTGTCCACATGACAGCCTCTAACCCAAACGACGGAGGCATAGGACGGTTCGTCGATGGACCCACGTCGCATCGTTTGTGTCTGTCGACGCAGGACTGCAGTCAATGCCATTCACACTGCCTTAGTATGGGGTGAATGGGAAATTAACACAAAGTGCTAACCTGACACTAGGCGGTATATTTACCTATTTTTAAGTATATATAGATGGTTAAAAACGTGAATTTCCCATACTCAATCCTTCAAATAAAAATCAAACTTCCCTCACCCAAAATATCCTCTCTAGCAACCTTCATTGAAGGTGAAGTTCAAGGTCAGCATGTAGATGGAATTTCCCTGGATTCTTCACAAATTTTTATTGGATTATTCATGCAATATAGTTATAGTTATCCTTCATCTATAAGTAAACTTTTACTTGGAGAGTTAATCACAAAGTTTTCAAAGAAGTTTCTTGATCAAATCTCTTGTTCTTCAATCTAACCATGGGTTCTTTCTTAAATTGGTTTCAAAAGTATAATATGAATGGATTGATAATTCTCTACTGATTTGGATGTGATTTTCAATCCGATTGCATGATGAACCCATGCTCTTTCACAAACTCGATTTTAGCCTATGTATGGCTTTATGATCTTCATCTTATGCTTATCTATTAGTGAATCAATTATTTTAATATTCTTTTGTCTACTTTATAGAATGTATATTGATGATGAAATATTAATGAATGATCCATGTGGATCAATGTATGAAGATTTGAACAAAACTAGTTTATGTTCTATGTGTTCACTGTAAGTTTGGCTTCATGGTGATTGTTGTAAGATTTTTTATTGTGTTAAGTTGTTTGTATCTAATATTTTAGGTTAATATAATTTTTGAATTATGGATAGTAATCTCGTGATCAAAAGTAAAGAAGGATTGGCAGGAATTGATCTAGTTTCTTCTAGTCTATCGATTGATAATACTATGTATGTGATGTGATATCGATTTTAGGTTAGAGGAAGAATGATTCCTTTTGAGTAATGATCTATTTATATACTTCCTAAAATTTATATTATTGTTAAGAATATGATTTATGATCAAGGCTTTAGGGAATCAGTAGCATTGCCTATTTTCTCTTCTCTCTGTTGAATTGATTGTTTAATGCCTATGATGGTATCTTGATCTTGTAGTGATATAAGCATTATTTCCTTATGTTAAGTGTATATTTAGATACTTCTGTAAAAGTATGTATTGATAAAATATGATTAATTAACAAGAATAGGGAAATTTGTTGATGATCAATAATTCTCAACTTATATATGTGATGTTTTATATTAGATTGTAGTATGATCTTGTAGCGATTTGTACATAATTCTTTTTATGATTATTGTACTTTAGCTACTGAACTATACTTGATTTATTGATGAAGCAGTAGTAATCGTCAACGATGACAAAAGTCTAAAAGATTGGGAAGAATTCCTCTACTCTTCTACTTCGGTACTTCGTTATAGTATTGTTCATGAAGTCTTCTATGGCATTGTGTGGTATGGTGCACTTATGGTGGCGGCGTTTACATTATTGTCATTATATGTGTGTTGACTGTGGAATTGAAAGAAAATTAATGAATATATGAGAGTGCAATTATGATGATCACACTATGTGAAGCTTATGCCTACTTTCGTATTCTAGTTGTGATCTAGGTTGTATTTCTATTGTATAAGCATATATATATCTATGTTAAGATCATGTGTAGGTGCTGCCATTAATGAAGTGTTAAGGATTGATTACCCCTACCCATGTACTCCTATGTGAAGGTGTGAATATCTAATGTTAGGATTCGTTAAGTGTAATATGAAGTTGGCTTGTCTCCTATGCTACTGTGGGTTGTGTGGTGTATGCTTGAAAGTATAATTTGGTATGAAGAGGATAGTTGCCTCAATGTGTTGTTGATAGCCATTATGTGATCATGTTCACCAATGTAGACACACACTTACACACAATGTATGCTTACAATGTAGTAAAGGTTCAAAGTGTCTAATGAAAGGTTGATCTCATATGTACTAAAATGTGTACTATAATGCATGTAAGGTAAATATTTTTGAAGTATGTTATGTATTCCATTAACTAGGATAACTTGATAGGTGTACCTGTATGGGAAAGTGTGGGACCTTGTCTATGCATTGCACATGTGTGCCTTGGTAGGATAGTTCCTAGGTTGGGTTTCTATGAATTTGAAAATGAATATAAGGACATTCCATGAATATGTCCTATATGTTAAGTGTATGATGCGATGAAATATAAATGTGCATAGTATCTTAAAGTGTTTATATGAAAGGATTTCTCATAGAGTTACACATGTAGACTTATGCATTGATATATGAACATGAGTGACATTTATGTGTTATGTGAAAGGTTTGCTCACATACAAGTACAAACACACATGTATGCGGACATAGTCAATAGAGGGGCCTTGAAAGGTGTGATTATGTGTATCCTAAAACTATATAGGTTCTTGAGTATGTTATAAGAATATAAAGAATCAATATTCTATGCCTATGCTTTATGAAGTAAATTAATAAGGACTATTAATAGAAAGGTAATTTAGCTTAGCACTGAGTGAACATGGCAATGCGGCGTCTTGGCTTCCATGAGGAAGATTCACCATTGGTTTCTCATATAGTGTTGGACTCCGTTGGAGGAAGATTCACCATTGTGTCCCCAAAAGGTTTGACTTCCCTTAGAGGAATATTCACCTATGTTCCACATAAGGTGGTGGGTTCCCTTTGAGGAAGGTTCGCCCATGTTTTCTCATGAGATGAGGCTCCACTGCCAATGTCATGTAGAGGGTTATGCATATCTCTTAGTTCCATAGACTATGCTTGCCACATAGGATCTAGCAAGTGAATTCAATTAGTATGCTAGCATGTGTTAGTGTTCTACCTTGGCAAGGTGAGAACACATTCAATTGGTCTAAGGCTCTACAACACCAAATTCCTTGTTTACCACCCATGGTCTTAGTGTTGGTTAAGTCTATAGTTTCCCTAAAGTAAAATGGATAATGGAAGTAAAGTAAGGAATATAACTAGGATAACCTAAGAATAGTTACTTAGTGTAGATGGAAGGATGGGACTTCACCTATGAATTGGACAAGGGACTCTTAAGGGAAGTCCTAGGAAGGTGTTATAGTGGATGTGTCTATGATTATGGTTCTCTTGCATGACATTGTGTTTGTGTCTACATGATTATATTATATGCACTATGTTGGACTAAATGACTATCTGATGAAGGTTGTTGACATGAATGAAGTTGTCTCCACTTACTTGTTGGTGTGTGAAATAGAAGGTTAAGGCTTGTGGTCTCATGAAAGGTTTAGTAAGTATGTGTGAGGTTATGCCTCTTCCCATGTACATTGCACTAGTATATTTAGACTGGGGATCATGAGTAAGGTCTTATAATGATTTATGTGAAGTGAAGTGAATAGATGTGCAAATTGAGGTAACTTACTGTAAAGTCAATAGAGTCTTGACTTAAATGTGTATATGATGGATTATGTTTGTATGATGGTATGTGTTGGCTTATGTAGTTTGTATATATGCTTTATTTGTGGCCCTAAGGCGTTGCATTGCACTATGTTTAACTAATGGATTACTTGGAAGGTTAATGAGTAAAATAAAACATGTTCACTGTAAAGGAAAAATAGTCCACTGTAAGGTGAAAAGAGCTCATTGTAAAGTGACCTCAAATGTTCCTTAAATTCTATATGTGATTTTATATGATGTTTGGCCTTTTAATATGTTTATATGAAATATGTGAATGATGTTAATGCTATTGTATCAAGGTTTTATTAAGATTTCACAAAAACGCATAATGTATGGATTTCCAGTCAAATGTCCCTTTTAAATGTATATTTTTGCATAGTTGTCATACTTAGTGCACTCTTGTTCTAACTTCATTCTTTTATACCTTTTTACAAAACGTTTAGGTTATGGATGCTTATAGGATGTCTTTAGATTATTAGGATCTTGATATGTGAATTCCCAAGCTCAAGGAAAGGAATCCTTAAGTTCAAGGATCTCCTAGTGATGTTTATTATAAAGTTTTATAAGTTGTATACTTGTGATTATGTAGTAAGGGATGCGTCCGTAATGTACTCTTATGATGTTGAGTCTAGGATGGCAAAAAGAGACTAGAGTCTTTAACTATCTATGACAATATTTTATATATATGAAGTAAACATTCAAATAAACAATAGTAAACTAGAATTAAATCTTGTCCAACGATTGGACGCATAAAAAGAGGTAAAAGAATACTTAACAATTGTAGTGATCTAATCTTCAATTCCACATATTAAATATCTTAATGTGTTTCTAAAAAAATGAAATTAAATAACAAAACAGAAAGTGACCACTATATGGTCATTACAAAAATAAGGAAACTCATGGTGCGTCATATTCAAACTCTTATTCCGACTCATCTTCAAGCTCATGTTCCGACTCATCTTCAGACTCATGTTCATAGTTATTTTCCCACTCATCTTAAAACTCATCAGTTTATTCATCTTCAAACTCCTCTTCATCGACTTCAAGTTGTTGAGTAGTGAATTCCTCCAAAGGCACATCAATAATTGTTTTTTGTACATTACTTCTTGTTAAGAGAACCTCACCATTATCTTTTGGTATATATCGTCCCATCAAATGTTCAGATGGCCCGTTTTCATAACATTATGGAATATTAGATTCAACTTGATCACCCATGTTAAACAAGTCTCTCAGAACAGACTTCATAACATAATGTCTATCTTGATCATATGGATCTTGCACATAGAAGCATTTCTGTACTTGAGATCCAAGCACAAATGCTCTTCATGAGAGCATCTCTTGTTAAAATAGACATAAGTAAGGCCATAAGTATCATTTTCAACCTCATACAAATCACTCTTTAATAGAACAACCTTTAAATGACCATAGTAGTCTAACTCAACAATATCAACTATTCTACCATAACATGTCAGGTCTGCAGCAATCGGATATTTATCCTTTGAGCTTGCAAAGCTTGTAGTTGAGGCAATTAGTGTAACACCACTATTTTTTGTTTTACGCCTTGCATCATGCTGCATAACATGGAATCTATATCCATTGGTGAGGTACGCAGAATATCTTTTTGCAAAAAAATTTGGTCATCTAGACAATTGTTTTACCAAATCAGGTACATCCTCTGGAAAAGCACGAGTTTCAAATTATTGAGATAAGTTTTGACCATGATTTTTAGCCTTACTCCATTTAGATCTTCGTGGCTGATTATTCTCCTCTTGATCATGCTCTCTGTACAACACATGTATTTTTTTGTTAAAATAACATATAAAGTAAGTTAAAAATTAATTATACAAAAATAATACTATATTCAAATAAATGTACCTAATATATTATTGAATCTCGTCACAATTTCCCAATAAGTATGCATGTGCCTGACTTAATGTCTTGTTATCTCAAAGTTAATGGATCACTTTTTTCTGCTTCTAAAGGAACTCCTCTATTAGGAAACAAACCAATAATTTTGCATCAGTTGGTTCATATTCATCATTATTTCGGGCTCTTCTGTTAAATCTGGCAAGCACACCCCCATGCAGATATTTGGAGAACAAATTCATACAATCTATTCCCACCCATGTCTATGTTATACAACCTTCTGAATTACGTCTATTGTAGATGTATTATTTGAGTTTATACATTTCTCTTTCAGTGGAATACATCCATCGAATTTGAATAGGACCTCCTAATCTCACTTCATTCGCCAAATGAATAGGCAAATGGATCATTATATCAAAAAATGAAGGAGGAAAAATTCGCTCCAACTAATTTATTGTTTCTATGATCTCAACTTCTAAGAAATCTAGTTCCTCTAATGTGATCTCTTTCTTACATAAACGACAGAAGAAGGAACTTAGACGGATCAAAGGAATAGCCACGTGATCTGGAAGAATGCTTTTAATTGGTATTGGAAGCAGGTAGTGTAACATAAAATGAGCATCATGGGTTTTATAATTGACACTTTTCTTTCATCCATATGAACACACCTAGATATATTAGAGGCACTACCATCATGAAGCTTAGCTGTCTTTAAAACTCCACAAAAAATTGATTTCTCTCCATTTGTCATTGAGAAACATGCTTTTGAAAACTTTATTCTTTTACTTCTTCTGTATCCTTTGGATGAAGGTTCTTCCTGATTCCCATGTCTTTCAAATCACACTGTGCCTTTGCATGATCCTTTGTTTTGCCAGAAATATCCAAAAGAGTTCCAAGTATGCTATCAACTATGCTCTTCTTTATGTGCATTACATCAAGGTTGTGGCATAACAAGTTGTGCTGCCAATAAGGTAATTCAAAAAAGATTGACCTTTTCTTCCATGGGCCATCATTTGATCTTTTTCTATTCATTCCAAACACATTTTCAAAATCTTGCAATCTACTAAGAACATTCGTTCCCTTTAGGAAAGGTGGAGGAGGCCTAAGTTCTGTTTTTCCATTGAAATATTTTTTGTTAGATCTCCATGGATGATCCATCAGTATAAAAATACAATGATCCAAATAACACATTTTCCGACTATGTTTAAGATATTTATAATTAGTGCCATAGTTACAACAAGGGAAAGCAAACTTTCCCTTTCTAATCAAACCAGATATCATATCATATGCAGGGAAGTCTTTGATTGTCCACATAAGAGCTACACACATTGAAAAAGTTTGATGTCTTGAAGAATCAAATGTTTCATTCCCAGAATCCCACAATAAGTTTAACTCACCTATCAATGGTTGTAAGTAAATGTCAATGTAATTTCCAAGTGATCGCGGCCCAGGTTTAAGTAAAAAAAGTATAGATTATTCAGATTTCACGCACATCCAAGGGATCATATCATACACCATTAACATAACTTTCCATGTTCTATGTAATATACTCATGGTTCGAAATAGATTGATCCCAACACTTGATGAGCCAAGCCTCACATTGAGACAATCTAGTGGGAATTTCGATGCAACTTATCAAAATCTTTCCATGCTAGACCATTAGAAGGTTGCCTTAACTTTCCATCTTTAGTACGTTCCTCTTCATGCCATCTCAAAAAATCTGCAGTCTTTGGGCAAATAAATAACATTTTTAGTCTAGGAATTACTAGAAAGTGTCTCAAAGTCTTTGCTGAAACTCGATTCTTTTTGAAGGCTCAAGCTCACTATCAACCTCAGGAGATTTGACATATCGTGAAGCTCCACAAGTATGACAAAATTCATCATCCTTATGATCATTCTTGAACAACATGCAATCATTGGGACATGCATCAATTTTCTCATAATCAAGACCGATATTCTTAACCGTAGACTTGGTTTTATTGTAAGACAGGAATTTTCAACTCGGGCATCGCCTTGTTAATAACTATAAAAGAGAAGTGATTGATTCATTGCTCCATCCATGCAAACACTTCAACAAATATAAACGAAGTGTGAATGATAATGTAGAGAATCCACGACAACCATGATAATTCTTGGTTTGCCTATTCAAACAAGTTATAGAATTTCTTGTATCTTCATTTGGACCATCATACACTCCTTCAGCCTGTGCAACATCTCTAAATTTATCATTCAACAACCCATCAATATCATCATGCGCTCAACCCATATCATTGCCAGCATTAAACTTGATATCCCATTCATCAATATTGATCCATCTAGTATAACCTTAACAAATCCATAGAATATAAGATGATCATACACTACATTCCTTCAAGTTTAACGAATATTACAATATTTTTTACATGGACACTGAATTTCCTCTCCTTGAGGATCTTCATAAGAGAAAGAAAAATCAAGGAATGATTCAACACAAGCAATATACTTTTTGCTATACCTTGCTAAATCCAACAAATCTTTAGATGGGTCATCTGAGTTCCTACAAAATTATTAACTACTTAACAAATATGAAAAAGTACACAATTGTAGAAAAATGTATAGTTATATTATGGATTTACAAATACGCATCAAAATTAGAAACCAAATTAAGTAAAATACACAATCCCTTTAAAGTTCACAGTTGGAGCTTCTTTGTTACCTTTTTTGAGAAGTTCATAAACACATTGCTCTGAAAAATTACTTAATGAGATGGAGGAATATGAAGAATTATAACGAGTCCCAAAAGATCATGATTCATTCCCTACCTATTTTATTAGTTGGAATTAATGGATTAAATAGATGCGCGACTAAATATGGAGGGTAATAGTGCAGTATAGTAAGGGTGAAGTTCTTAAGTTTCAAAGATATTAAATACATTCTCACCACATTCTTTTCATTTTTTAAATGTCCAAACAGCTTGACAGAACTGATATTATCCATTAACAAATGCAGTCAGTAAATAAAGTTACAGCAGTAAAATGAAGCCACATACTGGAAATTATTCATCAACACTCAATAGTCAGGAAGTAAAATTACAGCAGTCACTGGAAATGCAACATCTAGTACAAAAGCTCCAGCAACTCATTTGTAGGTTGGAATTCTTTTGGTGCAAACATATTTATAGGGAAGCAAACTAAACAGCAAACTACTTATCTAAATGAAGCCATATATTGGACATTATTGATCAATACTACACAGAAAAACAATACCCTATACTGCTAAGCGTAGATATTTTTTAGAAAAAAATAGATGAATTACTTCAGGATGAGGAAGCTCAAGAGAATGAATCACACACCTTAAGAATCCACCTTGAGAAATAAAATAATTAGAATGAGAATCATATGGGATGATCGGAATTATTGTGAGTTTCGAGCTTCGAGTAACTTGTTACCATTCTTGATTGTAATAAATACATAATAATAACTATAAAATTGTATGATAGTGTATGTCATTATTGCCAGGATGAAATATATTCATTTTACTGTTAATAGCTTAGAAAAAACTTTATTTTGATGTTTGCATAATGTTAGTTTCCCTCAGCAAAACCTGAAATAGCAGAGAGGATTTCATGGTTTAGGAAAAAAAATAATCGAAGTGTTCGTATGCAAATGTAAAAAAGTACAGAAATAGCATCTTTATACAAGCAACAAGAGATTTTATTTCTTTTAGAGGAAAAATAAAAATTGTAGCATGCTATTTCGGAAGGCTAATGAACTGTGAGACATCTCTTCTTACATTGCAACTTTACTAGGCAACTGCAATGTAATACAAATGTTTTTCAGTACTACCTAAGTACTATTTGAAATAAAAATGTTACTATTTAAAAATTATTTTATAGAAAACATGTCTTTTACTGTATATTCTAGTAGATTGCAGATTCGTTAAGTATTTCTATTAATCGAGATCACATATGATATGCTTGGACCATAAAAAAACAGAAATATAATAAAGCATATAAATTGAGTTGATAAGGATAAACAAAATAAGGAAATTTCTTTCTATATAGGAAGACAGTATGCTTGGAACTTAAAAAAACAGAAATATATTAAAGCATATAAACTTTTTCAGTTCGTTAGTCATCATTATTTCTCTAATCTCAAGGTGAAAAAGGGAAAGATGACACACACTGATCAAACTACTCAAAATTTACAAAAACATAGAACATGATGAATCCTTTTCTACTCCCAAGGCTGAAACATCTTCATACACTATTATCTAGTAATTTTCTTCTTGATTAAGAAAAAATAAAGATCAAAATGATATCCCTATAGACCTAGCGACTACTTTTATCACTACCAAGCAAGTATTGCCGAGTGGAGCAACAACTACACACACAAATCAGCAACCAAATATGTAGAGGGCAAATGAGCTATGAGATGAGAAATGGAAAGTTTGAAAGAAGGAGAACTACAGGCAGAACCGACACACTTTGGGAGGAAACAATCAGGTAAGACACTTAACTCTACTATTTCTACTCATAATAACTATAATGATGTTTTTTTAAAGGATCAAACTAATAACAAACAAGAACAAGAAAACCAGATTCACAATTTGATACATCAATAAAGTAAATACATCAACAAACAAAATAAAGGATGATCTAAATAAAGAACAGCAAGACAAAATCGAGGAAAATACAGTCAAGAGGTTCTAGAAGAGAGAGAGAGAGAGAATCCTTAAGTAACAAATAAAATACCTCAACTATCACCAACCAAATCTACAATAAAAGAGCAGAAAAAAGCCAAAAATAAAATAAGAGAAAAAAATACATTCATAATTTGATTTCTTCCAATGTTGTATAAATAAGTCGATGTTTAGTAACAGAAGGAAGTTAGCATCTGAGATTTTAAGCAAACAATACAAACGATTCCAACTGACTTTCATTTTATTTGCGAATTGATATCAAAAGAAGCAAACATACAGATGATTCAAAATATAAACAAGGACTACAACTAAGGAAACTTGTACAAAATAAATGAAAACATGAGGAAATTTAATCACCTAAATGAGCTATCATTATTTGGGAAATACCAACAGAAAGGAACTGAATTCTCACTTCACACGAGGTATCAAAATTAGTGATTCACAAAATTAGAAGGGCAAATAAATTAAGATACAAATTCAAAAATATCATGCTTGACCATTGTAAGAACAAGGATAAAAGTCTCACAAAACTAGACCTGAACTTTAAACTGAAAGTATCTCAATATTGGCATTAGCGACAGATACTTTGAAAATCACAAAAGAAAAGATAGAGAATGTCATCTTTAAGTTGATTAAACACGGACTTAAAGAGAAGAACATTTGAAGTAAATAGGCAGCCAACTTATGCTAGTAAGAGGGACGCTTTTGTGCTTATGGCAAAAATGACTGAATTAGCTAGGCTGAACGAAAAAGTCCAGGAAAATATAGTCATCAAATACTACGAAATGATTCTGATATAACTCCATACTACGAGGTGATCCAAAAACATTTCGGAATATTGAACTAAAGTTACTAATCTATACTTGAAAATGCACTAGAGAAACAAATTGACTTTTTCACTCTTCAAGACATATAGTTGAAAACAAGAAAATTGTTCCAGCAAACAGAGACAAGAAACAATCATTGTGATTAACAAATGAACAAACCAAGATTAAGGTGAGCACAGTAAAAAAAAGCAGTGACCAAAGATTAAAACAAACATTATAGCAAGAAAGATCTAAAACATGGACAAGCAACAGTACCAACAATCAGAATAAGAAAAAGGAAAATCTTAAGCATCAGCAGAATTTAACATGAAAAGCAAAGGCAAAAATAGATGTCTTCGCTCAAATAAATCCCAACATTTTTTCATTCCCTAACAGTGAAAAAGAGGTTTATATAGGGAGGTTAATATACGAGCTACACTCCAAAAATCAACAGATGTAACTAAAATACAAGTCACACTCCCAAAATTTGCATAAAAACACAAGAATATAAAAACCATAAAGTTAAAATTTAGACTTTCAAAATGAAATTTCTTACCTGATAAACCCAAATCCAATCAAATCTCTTTGAAATCGTGCTCTTCAGTGAGACACTTTAGACAAAAGTGTTACGGAGAGACTAATTAGCTTCAACTCATCATCATGTCAACAACCCAACAGTATTCATTTCTTCTATACACAAAACGGAAAATCAAACACTTCAGCTAACAAGAACATTGTTTTAGAACTTCTACTTCAGCTAAAAATCAAACACTTCAGCTAAAATCAAAAAAGTTTTGGAAAAGAGATTTGTTATTACTCTTCAAGGAATCATTCTTACTCTTCAAGGAATCGTTCAATTTTTTAGCTCAGTTCATCGACTCTTCATCTTGTATCAGAAAAGAGAACTAGTTCTTCAACTATCTTCACCTCTCTTCACCTCGAACCTTTAGTTCTTCAGCTTGTATCGGAACGATGGAACGGACAACTCTTCAGCTGAAAAGAGAAACGTGAAAAGGAAAGCTGAAAGAGGAAAGTGAAGTCAAAATGTTTTTTGGACAATATAAATGGGAGGGAGTTTTAAAAATATTAGAGGGAATGTATATTTTAGTGACAATTTTAAGTCAACACTTATAAAGTGTTGTTTTTTCAATTATAAAAATATGACATTTTAGAAGTGTGGTCATATATGTAAATAGGTGTTGCCAATTGTATTATATTTTAACAACACTTATGAGGTGTATCTTATATCGTTAAAGAGTAAACTTTTGAAGTGTTGCCAAAATTCTTGTAGCTAAAAGTTAAAAATTTTGAATACGCTTTAAAAGCATTCCAAAAATTACTTTAGGCAACAGTTTACTAGTGTAGTCTAGAATAAGTGTGGTCGTAGACCTAAAATGGTGTAGCGTTTAGTGAAATTGGTTCTAATGGAACTTAACTAATGCTATTAAAGACTTCAACACTCTTTGTTAATGTCCATATTCATTGCTGCTAAATTTTTTTTTTTTTGTAGTGTGTCATAGTCATAGTCTCCCAAAAAGTTACCTCAACGGATCTTATTTTTAAGTGGTAGATTTTGATATCATTCTAGATGTGGATTGGTTATATCGTTCATTTTGATTTTCCAGACTAGCCAAACCTAAAAAGAAAAAGTAGTAGCTCAGTGCCTATTGGTTGATCATTTCATACCATAAGAAATAAATCTCGAAAGGGTATCTCTATCATCTAGTTTAGGTTAATGATTCAACATCCGATATAATAACTCTTGAGTCAGTTCCAGTTGTAAATAAGTTCCCAAAAGTGTTTTTAGAAGATCTTCACTGAGTTTCTCCAGAAAGGGAAATCGACTTCTAAATTGATATCTTCTAGATACCTAAACAGAACGGCTTTAGTTGAGCTTAAGGAATTGAAGGAGTTGTTGAAATACATTCTATATAAGGGTGTCATCAGGCCTACTATTTCCCCATGGGGTACACTAATTTTATTCGTGAAAAAATGAAGGTTCACTAAGAATGTGGATTTACAATATATTGTTAAACAAGTTCACAATCAAGAATAAGTATCACATCCCAAATATTGATGACCTATTTGAAAAACATCAAGGTGCTAGTCATTTCTCAAAGATAGACCACAGATCGGTGTATCATCAACATAGAGTCACAGATAATAACATTCTGTAAACAACCTTTAGAACTCAGTATTTTCATGATGAATTTATAGTTATGTCATTTGGACAAACCGATGCTACTCTAGCTTAAATAGGATTGACGAAATAGTGTTTAATTAGTTTTTTGACTTGTTTTTTATCATCTTTGCTGATGATGTCCTAATTTACTCTTGGAATGAGTAAAAACATGCAAATAATTTTAGGTTTGTCTTGAGAACTCTCCAAGATTGCAAGTTATTTGCTAAGCTTAAAAAATATGAGTTTTTGTTGTAGTCAGTTACTTTCCTTGGGCCTATTGTGCCTACCGAAGGGATCCATGTGGATTCTCATAAACCATAAACAGTGAAAGAATGGCATAGGCCTACCTTTCCTACTAATATCAGAAGTTTCTTGGGACTATCAAGTTACTACGAAAGGTTTGTGGAAGGATTTTCATCCGTAGCCTCTCCATTGAGTGAGTTGACTTAGAAAAAGGTTACGTTTCAGTGGTCAAATGATTATGAGAAAAGAATTGTAGATTTGAAAAGTAGGTTTACCACAGCCTTCATTTATACTCTACAAGAGGGGTTAGATGGTTATGTTATCTATTATGATACATCCATTGTTGGCTTTGATTGTGTGTTTGATGCAGCGAGGTAATGTTATAGCATATTCTTCTAGAAAGCTAGAAGTGCATGAGAAGAATTATCCAACTCAACACCTCAATCATGGAGCATTGGTGTTTGGTCTTTAGATTTGGAGACATTACTTATGTGGTGTTCATAAACCATAAGATCCTTCAGTATGTGTTCACCTATAAATAGTTTATTCTTCGCTAGAGTATATGTCTTGAGTTCCTCAAAGATTATGATATGAATTTCCAATTACAATCCTTGTAAGGCCAATGTAGTAGAGGATGCTCTTAGAATACTATCTATGGGTTATGTAGAACGTGACAAAGAAGAAAGAAAGGAACTAGTGAAGGGTGTTCACAAACTTACTCGCTTAGGAGTTCGTCTGATAAGCATAGTACTTGGTGGTGCAATAGTTTTGAATGGTTCAGAATCGTTGTTGATAGTGGATGCTAAGGAAAAGCAAGATGGTGATCTGATATTGCTTTAGCTAAAGGGTGTAGTCCATCAGCAGAGAGCTGAGGTTTTCTCCTAAGGGGGAGATGATGTGCTTCCCTCTCAGGGGTGATAATTGTTTCCTGTGGTGGGTAATTTGACACAAAAAGTTCTTGTAGAAGCCCATAATTCTTTATATTCTATTAATCCAAGAGCCACTATTATGTACCATTATTTGGAAGAAGTCTTTTGGTGTAATGACATGAACAGGGATATAGCAGATTTTTCATCTAAGTTCCCCAATTGTCAGCAAGTACAGTTAAAACAAAAGAAACAAGGAAGTATGACACAAGATTATGAATGGTCAAGCAAGTACATCTCATATTTGAAAGTCATTTAGAAAGGTTTTGGTACCCATAATAATCTTAGTACAACATTTCATCCGTATATGAATGGTCAAGCAGATTATACCATTCACAACATAGAAAGCATGTTGAGAGCTTGTGTGATCGATTTCTAGGGTAGTTTGTATGCTCAGCTTCCTCTAATAGACTTCCCCTACAACAATAGCTGCCATTCTAAGATTCATATGGCCCCTTATAAGGCATTTTATGGGAATAGATGTACATATGTAGTTGGTTGGTTAGAAGAAGGTGAAACATTCTTTCTATGGAGAAAGTGCAAATCAGTAGAGATAGACTTAAGACATCTCAGAGTCATCACAAGTCCTACGAAGGTCTTAGGAGAAGGGAATTAGAGTTTCAAGTTGATGATTGGGTTTTCATTGAAGTATCAACTATGAAAGGGGTGATTAGGTTTTGGTAAGAAAAGGAAGACCAGCCCTAGATATGTAGACCCTTACAAGATCTTGAAGAGAGTTAGTAAAGTGGCTTATGAGTTAGAGTTACCAGTAAAAAACTAGCCAAAGTGTATCTGATCTTTCACATTGCGTTGTTGAAAAAGTGTGTGGGTGTTCCAACATCTATAATACCTTTAGAAAGTGCGACTATTAAGGGTAGTTTCACTCATGAGAATGGTCAAGTTTATATTGTTGATCGTCACCTTCAAAGGATGAGACACCAAAAAGTCGCTTCGATTAAGGTTTTTTGGAGGACTCAATATGTAGGGGGAGCTAACATCCCGTAGCCAAAACAGATCAAAACTTAGTTTTTCAGAAAAATCTGCGGGTGCAACTGACGCCATCATCGATAGACTGTAGCCTGAGCCACTATCCATCCTGCACAACCGTCAGTAGGATAAGAAACTCCCTAAAATCTCAGCCTAAGAAAATTTGTTAAGTGTTGGTCGACGAACGGACTTACGATCCGTAGTTAAGACTATGGTTCGTATTCCATGACAATCGATCGAGACTCCCATCACCCACTCTCTGACAAGAGCTACGGATGACCATCATGGTCCGTATGTCGACCTACGGTCCGTATGTCTGGTAGTAGGTGGGAATTAGCAGACAGTTAAGGGACAAATGTAGTTTGGTAAACTTCAAATAGTCATAACTCTTATCACAAAATGAATTATATATCCCATGACCTATCCACAGATATATAATTGAATTATCATTCCATAGCCACCGACCTTGCTAAAATCAGACCTCCTAGTAAAATGTTATGCTCATTTTAGTAAAGATATATTGAACAGGCCCAACCGACGGATCAACCGACGCGGCATGGATCAATAGACGGACCCTGTCCTGGCAGTCGATTGATCCGACAACAACTTTCCCAGAGGTCTTTTGGACCTTTCCCATTTCGTTTTAACCATTATATACATCATTTTGACCCTAAATAGTCATATTTTAGTCATTTTAAGCCTAGCAACATAATTAAAACATGTCTAAGTCATCTCATTAAATAAAAACATAGAACATTAGAAGCAACAGAGGAGAAAAATCTCAAGAACCCTAGTTCAAAATGCCACAAGCTCCGGAAGTTCCATCCCCGAAACATAAGTATTTTTTCGTGGATTTCATCCCCATGTATGTGGGATTTCACTAGTGGGTTCCTTTCACCCTTTGGGTCCCTAGTTTTCAGTTAAATTCTTTATTTTATCATCATGATTAATGTAGGGTTTGTAGAACATTGATAGAACTTCATGAACCTATTAATTACATGTTCCAAATCAAATTATCATATTATTACTCAAATTATCACATGAATTTCATATCCCTAGCTTTGTATTTATTTAGTTCCATCATTACATGTGCTAGGTCAGATATTTTAGTTATGCAGTTATACATGGCTTAGTTTTTAATGCATCATTATCAGATTAAATATTGCATTCTCAGTTTGCATGTTCAGTTTTGAGCTATCCAAAATTAACAGAAAATTCAGACGTAATCAGTTAACTATATAAATCCATGGGAGTAGTAAATACGGAGTTGGACTAGGGTTCAGGTACCCAATTAGTCCCAAAACTACTAGCCAAGTAGGTTGTAAGTCCCCTCTGTTGGCAATCAGTTTAGTGATCACGCCAGTATGCCTTTATACTTTTGGCAGGGTATATTGGGTCCTCTCGATGTGGCATATACATCAGACTCCACATTTAGCTCATGTGGTTTTATTATCAGTTATTAGAAGCACACATATGCGTCAGTATATGAAAGGTACTGAGCATCTAGGATAGAGTAAAGCTTTTGTGATGTAGGTTCAGGTTTGCAGCATCCAGATCACGCATAGATCGATTTCCGATCTCTAGTTCAGCAGATTCAGTGGTAAATCCTCATTCTCCGAGGACAACAGTCATGTGTGTCATTTCAGTATTTAGTCAATTAGTGTCAGTTTTTGCTAGATTTAGCTGGGGTTTGTCCCAATATTTCTATTCCAGTTTAGAGGCTTATTTAAGACATACATAGTTTCATCTTAGTATTGAGTTAGTAACTTCTTTTTATTAAACTCATTGCTTTCATATATCTCAGTTATAGAATATGGGTATTCCCCATTTATTTAAGTATACAATTATGATTTAGCTTCTGCATTCTATTTATTATCTTTAGTATGCTCATGATCATGCCAGCAAGGTTAGCTTGGGATCACTTGTGGTCCTAGGTTCTGTGTCCTCCTCTTAGGGGTAGCTCGGGGCGTGACATGTCATATATCATCACCTCTTTCTTTCCGATTCCAATCCTCCTTAAGGTAATAATTCTTCTACAAATTTTTAAACATTCATGCATTTATTCAGCAAATTTGCACACTCTGGGAACATAGTTAAGTCAGAAATCAGTTTACAATGCATAGTAGTGGGGTTTGCATCTCTTATGCTCCCTATTTAGCTAGTTTAGTCTTTTTTCGAGGACGAATATTATCAAGGGGGATATAATGTAATAGCCCGCATATTAAAATAGACGTTAATGCAGATTTGCAGAAGTTGAAGGTGCAACCCACGATTGCCACCCACAGATCGTGGGGGGACCCATGACCCGTGTTGCTTATCCGTGGTTTGCATTTGTAACGCTCCCTTAAAATTCAAACAAATATCATTGTATGGCATGATCCACGATCGAATAGGACAGTTCGTCGATCCGTATATAGGTCAAAGCCCTCAAAACCTAGTCTCTAAGTTCGATCGAAGGACTTACAGGACATATCGTTGATAAGTGGATAGATGTTAATTAGTCTGTAGGTCCAGACCTTAAGACCCCTTGAATCCATCCACTAAAGGCGATCTATAGACTCATAGGATGATCGTTGATCAGTTGACGGATCATCGATTAGTCCATTGGTTGAGATACCTGTCACGACCCAAAACCGAGCCGCGACTGGCACCCACAATTACCCTCCTATGTGAGCAAACCACCCAATCTAAACCCCAACATTTTAAACATAATGAACAAAATACAATGCGGAAGACTTAAACTCATTAATGAAAACCAATTCAATAACTTCAAAAATTCAACAACTATTAATTCCCCAAAATCTGGAAGTCATCACCACAAGAACATCTATGATCAAATTACTAAACTAAGAGTATTCTAAGAAGCTAAAACAAGTAAAAGCTAGTCCATGCCGGAACTTCAAGGCATCAAGACATGAAGAAGAAGATCCAGTCCAAGCTAGAAGCATTAGCTCACCCTGAAAATCCGGTGTAATGAAGACTAGCTAGAATTGCGGTTGAGTTGAAAACGACGGTAGGTTTGCTGCACTCCACATATAACAAGGAAAGAAACAAACAAGTAGGGGTCAGTACAAACACGAGTACTGAGTAGATATCATCGGCCAACTCAAAATAGAAAACAGTATATATCAGATAATATCATAAAATCAACTACAATACTCAACATGCGGCATTTACAATTACCATAACACTTGGTCACAACACCAAGCACATCAATGAGGACTCACGCCTCCCCATCATACTCAGTTGGGAATTAGGTTCATTAAATTGAGTATATTAACATATTTCAAGATTCATTATTTTTATTCCTCTCTTATCGGTATGTAACACTCCGCTCCATATACTATCCTGGTGTCGGAACGTGACACATCGATCCTCATATACTATCCTGGTACCGGAACGTGGCACCCAATCCATATACTATCCTTGTGTTGGAACGTGACACTCCGATCCTCATATACTATCCTGGTACCGGAACGTGGCACCCGATCCATATACTATCCTGGTGTCGGAACGTGACACTTCGATCCTCATTCTATCCTTGTACCAAAACGTGGCACCAGATCCTCTATTTCTATCCTGGTACCGGAACGTGGCACCCGATCCCCTAATCTCACTACTTTCGTTCATCAAGCCTTCTTTTATACCAAGGCATCATCATTAACAAAGTAGATTAGGGTTTCTCAAGATATATGATTCAATAGCTTCATCATTCTTATTTTATCACAATTATATAATCACATTCATGCAAGCATAGAATTAAGCACATAAAAGGGTTTACAACACTACCAATACATATCATTTGCTATTAAGAGTTTACTACGAATAGCATAAAAAACCATAACCTACCTCCACCGAAGATTCTTGATCAAGCAAGCAATTTCCCAAAGCTTTGTGTTTTCCTCTTCGTTTATCCTCTCTCGATCGTTTCTCTCCCTCTTTTGTTCTTTCTATTTTTTCTTATTCAAACCCTCTTTCTTTTACCCTAATTAGCATATAATTAAGTATAAAAGATGAGGAATTAACCCACTAATTAACTCAAGGTTATCTCTTTTAACCCCCAAATAATTAGACTTATTTACATTAACCCACTAACTTTATAATTAAATGCAAGAATAGTCCTAAACGCCCCTTAAATTACTTAAACAGAAATCCAACCCAGCCTGGGATTACGCAGCCTGTGACGGCCCGTCGTGCCTGCGACGGTCCGTCCTGCTGCTCCGTCACAGAGTTCAGAGACTCAATTCCATTAATGAGTCTGTGACGGTCCGTCGTGCCCACGACGGTCCGTCCTGCCATTCCGTTACGAAGTTCAGAGAGTCGATTTCAGTACCCAAATTTCAGAATTTCAAAGTATTTTGAAACGAGACCCCCTCGACGGTCCGTCGTGCCCATGACGGTCCGTCGTGCCCATGACGGTCCGTCGTGGGGTCCGTCGCCTTAGCTAATTTTTTCCAGAAAAAAAAATCTGCTGCTCAAAACGACTAAACAGGTCATTACAATAGATACCAATTTACCCATCGTTCATCCTTGAACGATCACAAGAAGAAAAACAAGGGCGAGAAGGAGTACCTGAATCTGTACACATGTGTGGGTATCTTTCTAGCATATCAACCTCCTTCTCCCAAGTGGCTTCTTCAACTGGACAATTCTTCCATTGAACTTTGATGGATGCAATCTCCCTCGACCTCAACTTGCGGACTTCTATATCTAAAATAGCAACAGGTTCCTCCTCATAAGACAAATTCTCATCAAGCAAAACTGAATCCCAACGGATAATGTAGTTTCCATCCCCATGGTATCTTCTCAACATAGACACATGAAATACCGGATGCACTCCGGACAGTCCAGGAGGAAAGGCTAATTGGTAAGTACTTCAAAGGGTCCAATATATATTGGACTAAGCTTACCTCTTTTACCAAACCGCATCACCCCTTTCATGGGCGAAACCTTCAACAAGACTTGTTCACCCTCCATGAACTCCAAGTCTCTAACCTTTCGATCCGCACATTTTTTTTTCCTACTTTGAGCCGCTAAAAGCTTTCCTTGAATAGATTTCACCTTCTCTATTGAATCCCTCAACAGATCAGTACCCCAAGGTCTAACCTCAAATGCATCAAACCAACCAATGGGAGACCTACATCTTCTTCCATACAATGCTTCGAATGGGGCCATACCAATGCTTGAGTGATAGCTATTGTTGTAGGAGAACTCTGCTAAGGGTAAGAAGCTATCCCAATGACCACCAAATTCTATCACACATGCACGAGGCATATCCTCCAACACTTGAATCGTTCGCTCAGATTGACCATCGGTCTGAGGGTGAAATGCGGTACTTAGATCCAACCTAGTACCCAACTCCGCATGCAATGTTTTCCAAAACTTTGAAGTAAACTGCGTACCTCAATCTGATATGATGGAGAGTGGAACTCCATGCAATCGCACAACTTCAGAGATGTAAAGTTTGGCTAACTTCTCTGCATTGTAAGTCACCTTTACCGGAATGAAGTGAGCAGACTTAGTTAACCTATCAACAATCACCCAAATGGAGTCATACTTACCCATTGTCTTTGGAAGACCAACCACAAAGTCCATTGCAATTCTGTCCCACTTCCACTCCGGAATGGGCATTCTCTGAAGTGTTCCTCCAGGCCTCTGGTGTTCATACTTTACTTGTTGACAATTTGGACATTTGGCAACAAAATCCACAATGTCACGCTTCATTCTACTCCACCAAAAGTGTTGCTTTAGGTCACGATACATCTTGGTTGCACCAGGGTGTATAGAATACCTTGGACTATGAGCCTCTGTAAGAATAGTGTGGATCAAATCATCGATGCGGGGTACACATACCCTTCCCTTAATTCTCAAAACACCTTCCTCATCGATTTGTGCTTCCTTAGCCTCTCCTCGCAACACTTTATCTCGGATCCAGATCAATTTCTCATCATTAAACTACTTTCCCTTAATCTTGTCAAGGAAGGAAGATCTTGCCTCCACACAACCCAAAATTCCTCCCTTCTCATTTACCTCTAACCAAATAAAGTCAATAGCCAGAATCTGAACTTCTCTAGCCAATGGGCGTCTAGAAACTTGCAAATGAGCTAGACTTCCCATGCTTCCGGCCTTTCTACTTAAAGCATCTGCCACGACATTAGCTTTTCCCGGATGATACAAGATTGTGATATCGTAGTCCTTCAGTAGTTCTATCCATCTCCTCTGTCTCAAGTTCAAATCCTTCTGAGTAAAAACATATTGTAGGCTACGATGATCCGTGTAGACCTCACACTTAACCCCATATAAATAGTGCCTCCATTGCTTTAATGCAAATACTACCGCGGCCAACTCCAAATCATGGGTCATATAGTTACGTTCATGCACCTTTAATTGCCTTGAAGCATAAGCAATTACATTCTTCTCTTGCATTAGCACTGCACCCAAACCAGAATAGGATGCATCACAATAAATAATGAAATTCTTACCTTCTACTGGCAAGGTAAGAATTGGTGCAGTAGTCAACAAGGTCTTGAGCTTCTGAAAGCTTTCCTCACACTCGTCCGACCATACAAATGGAACATTCTGCTTAGTCAAGCTTGTCAATTGGGAAGCAATAGAAGAGAACCCCTTGACAAATCGGCGGTAGTAGCTAGATAAACCAACAAAGCTCCTTATTTCTGACACATTAGTAGGTCTTACCCAATTCTTCACTGCTTCAATCTAAGATGGATCCACCATCACTCCATCCTTAGAAACCACGTGCCCCAAGAAGGACACTGCATCTAGCCAAAACTCACCCTTAGAGAACTTGGCATAAAGCTTTTTCTCCCTCAACATTTCCAATACAATTCTCAAGTGCTCCTCATGTTCCTCCTTGCTCTTTGAGTATACCAATATATCATCAATGAACACGATGACAAAGAGATCCAGATATGGCTTAAAAATTCTATTCATCAAGCTCATGAAAGCGGCAGGGGCATTCATAAGCCCAAAAGACATTACTAAAAACTCATAATGCCCATATCTGGTCCAAAAAGCAGTCTTGGGCACATTCGTTGCCCGTATTTTCAATTGATGATAACCAGATCTCAAATCGATTTTCGAGAAGGTGCAAGCAGCTTGTAGCTGATCTAACAAGTCGTCAATGCGAGGAAAAGGATACTTTTTCTTAATAGTTACCTTATTCAGTTGTCTATAGTCTATGCACATCCGAAGACTCCCATCCTTCTTCTTCACAAATAACACCGGAGCACCCCAAGGAGATGCACTTGGTCTAATGAAGCCTTTGCTCAACAACTCTTGAAGTTGGGCCTTTAACTCTCTTAACTCCGCGGGAGCCATTCTATAAGGGGGTATAGAAATGGGGCGAGTACCCGGTTCAAGATCAATGCCGAAGTCAATATCCCTATCCGGTGGCATACCAGGAAGATCTGCGGGGAACACATCCAGAAACTCACGGACTACCGAAACTGACTCAATTGGAGGTACTTGGGTAGTGTCATCTCTGAGATGTGCCAAGAAAGCTAAACACCCTTTACTAACCATTCTCTTAGCACGAAGAAAGGAGATGATACGAACCGGAGTGGAAGTGTAGTCACCCTCCCACACTAATGGATCTGTCCCAGGCTTGGCTAACATCACTGTTTTAGCATTACAATCCAAGATCGCAAAATTTGGAGAAAGCCAAGTCATACCCAGAATTACATCAAAATCAACAATTTCTAAGATAACCAAGTCTACATAAGTGTTGCTCCCCACAAAAGTCACCAAACAAGACCTATATACTTTTTAAACTATCACAGACTCCCCCACCGGAGTAGAAACACGAATCGGCATGTCAAGTAATTCACAAGGTAAATTAAGACCAGTAGCAAATGAAGAAGATAAATAAGAAAATGTGGATCAAGGATCAAACAATACAGAAGCCATGCAATCACAAACTGAAAGATTACCTGTGATGACAGCATCAGATGCCTCTGCTTCATATCTCCCAGGGAAAGCGTAACAGTGGGCCCTATCGTCTGTTTGCCCGTTGCCCCTACCATGTTGTGATGTAGTGGCTTCAGTTTGCCCATCACCCCGGCCGTTTTGGTGACCACCATTACCTCGGCCACCTCGCCCTCCAGGATGACGGCCTCTTCCATGACCACCTCTACCTCTGACTGTGGGAGGTCTGTAACTCTGTCTTGGACAATACCTCTTAATGTGTCCAGTCTCCCCACATCCATAACATTCTCTAGATTCACGCATCGGTCTCTCAGAGAAGTGTTAACCGGTCTGAGGTGGACCCCCAACTACAGTCTGTAGTGAAGACTTAATTGGTCGGACTGAGTAACCTCCTGAACCCTGTCCTCTAGAGTAAGAACCATTAAACTCACCTCCCTTTCGAAACCTTTTTGATGTCGACGCCATGGTGAAGTCATCTGGTTTCACTCCTTCCACCTCTATCACGAAGTCTACAACTTCCTGCAAGGATTTCGCTGTAGCCGCTACCTGTAAGGCTGAAATCCGCAACTCTGACCTCAACCCCTTCACAAAAAGGCGAATCCGCTCTTGTGGACTGAAACAAAGCTGGGTGGCATATTTGGAAAGTGCACGAAACCTAGCCTCATATGCAGTAACCGACATTCTACCTTGCTCTAGGCTCAAGAACTCATCTCTTTTCCTATCCCTCAAAGTTCGGGGGATATACTTCTCCATAAACAAGCTAGAGAATGAGGCCCAAGTCATAGGTGGTGCCTCTGTTGGTTGACACTCAACATGTGACCGCCACCACATTTTGGCGTTCCCTTGGAACTGATAAGTCACAAACTCAACACCAAACCATTCTACTATACCCATCTTGTGTAGTAGCTCATGGAAGTCAACCAGAAAATCGTAGGCATCCTCCGATTCAGCACCCTTGAAGACTGGAGGTTTTAATTTCAAGAACTTACTGAAAAGTTCATGCTGATCATTTGTCATTATAGGCCCTGTAGTCAGACGAGGAAATGTGCCTATTTCCAATGAGGTATCTATGCGGGGAGCCCCAACAGCGGCCTGTCGTACTTCCAAAACCTGAGGTGCTGGTGCAGAAAACACTGGAGGTGTCTGGCCTTGATCAGATAACCCGCTAAGATAAGCAAGAACCTGATTGATCATCTCTGGGGTAGGTTGGGGTGGCAATTCCTCATTCTGCACTTGCTCATTCTCCCCTTCCTCACCCTCTCTTACCACTTCCTCAGTTGGTGGAGGAGTCACCGCCCTAGTACCAGATGGGCTAGGTGCTTGTCCTCTTCCTCTAGAGGACATCCTCCCACGACCTCTTCCACGGCCTCTTGCCACTGTTCCTCTCCGAGCTACAGCCCCAGTGGCTGGCTCAGACGCTTCCTGTCTTGCCGGTGTTGGTGTTGGGGCAGTCGTTGCTCTAGTTCTAACCATCTGCGAAATAGAGTGAAGATGGTCAGATACCAATTTGTATCACCCAGATACCAATTGGATCCAAGTAATAGCACGAAAGAAAGAAAGAAAGAACGGAATTTTCCTAAAGTCTTATAGCCTCTCAAAGAAAAGTAAAGGCGTCCCCCTACCGTCCCTTAAGACTCTACTAGACTCGTTCTTGTGTGATGAGACCAACGAACCTAATGCTCTGATACCAAGTTTGTCACGACCCAAAACCGAGCCGCGAGTGGCACCCACACTTACCCTCCTATGTGAGCGAACCAACCAATCTAAACCCCAACATTTTAAACATAATGAACAAAATACAATGCGGAAGACTTAAACTCATTAAAGAAAACCAATTCAATTCAACAACTATTAATTCCCCAAAATCTTGAAGTCATCACCACAAGAACATCTATGATCAAATTACTAAACTAAGAGTATTCTAAGAAGCTAAAACAAGTAAAAGCTAGTCCATGCCGGAACTTCAAGGCATCAAGACATGAAGAAGAAGATCCAGTCCAAGCTAGAAGCAATAGCTCACCCTGAAAATCCGGTGTAATGAAGACTATCTAGAATTGCGGTTGAGTTGAAGACGACGGTAGGTTTGTTGCACTCCACATATAACAAGGAAAGAAACAAACAAGTAGGGTCAGTACAAACATGAGTACTGAGTAGATATCATCGGCCAACTCAAAATAGAAAACAGTATATATCAGATAATATCATAAAATCAACTACAATACTCAACATGCGGCACTTACAATTACCATAACACTTGGTCACAACACCAAGCACATCAATGAGGACTCACGCCTCCCCATCATACACATTTGGGAATTAGGTTCATTAAATTGAGTATATTAACATATTTCAAGATTCATTATTTTTATTCCTCTCGTGTCGGTATGTGACACTCCGCTCCATATACTATCCTGGTGTCGGAACGTGACACTCTGATCCTCATATACTATCCTGGTACCGGAACGTGGCACCCGATCCATATACTATCCTGGTGTCGGAACGTGACACTCCGATCCTCATATACTATCCTGGTACCGGAACGTGGCATTCGATCCATATACTATCCTGGTGTCGGAACGTGACACTGCGATCCTCATTCTATCTTTGTACCGGAACGTGGCACCCGATCCTCTATTTCTATCCTGGTACCGGAACGTGGCACCCGATCCCGTAATCTCACTACTTTCGTTCATCAAGCCTTCTTTTATACCAAGGCATCATCATTAACAAAGTAGATTAGGGTTTCTCAAGATTTATGATTCAATAGCTTCATCATGCTTATTTTATCACAATTATATAATCACATTCATGCAAGCATACAATTAAGCACATAGAAGGGTTTACAACACTACCAATACATATCATTCACTATTAAGAGTTTACTACAAATAGCATAAAAAACCATAACCTACATCCACTGAAGATTCTTGATCAAGCAAGCAATTTCCCAAAGCTTTGTGTTTTCCTCTTCGTTTATCCTCTCTCGATCATTTCTCTCCCTCTTTTGTTCTTTTTATTTTTTCTTATTCAAACCCTCTTTCTTTTACCCTAATTATCATATAATTTAGTATAAAAGATGAGGAATTAACCCACTAATTAACTCAAGGTTATCTCTTTTAACCCCCAAGTAATTAGACTTATTTACATTAACCCACTAACTTTATAATTAAATGCAGGAATAGTCCAAAACGCCCCTTAAATTACATAAACAGAAATCCGACCCAGCTTGGGATTATGCAGCCTGTGACGGCCCGTCGTGCCTGTGACGGCCCGTCGAGCCTGCGACGGTCCGTCCTGCTGCTCCATCACAGAGTTCAGAGACTCAATTCCATTAAAGAGTCTGTGACGGTCCGTCGTGCCCACGTTGGTCCGTCCTGCCATTCCGTTTCGAAGTTCAGAGAGTCAATTCAGTACCCAAATTTCAGAATTTCTATGTATTTTGAAACGAGACCCCCTCGACGGTTCGTCGTGCCGATGACGGTCCGTCGTGGGGTCCGTCACCTCAGCTAATTTTTCCAGAAACAAAATCTGCTGCTCAAAATGACTAAAATGGTCGTTACAATACCCATGACCCCCCATATTCCATCCTTTAGAGTCAATCAATCGACTGATAGCACAAATCATTGATCAATCAACGATTAATTGATCATTCTATACGTCTCTTTGGTTGACTTTATGTCAGGGTCATTTGGTCTTCCCTTATGCATGAACCACAAAAACTACATCATTTAATCCCTAAACTAGGTATTTTTTGTCAATTTAAGACTAGCAAACTAACCAGAACTTACCTGAGACAGATAATTCATCAAAACATTGAAAAATTCAAACGAAAGAGGAGAAAGAAGTCAAGAATCCTTGTTCAACAATGCATCAAGGTTCTATTAGTTCCAGCTCTCAAATCAAAAGATTTATTCCTGGAATTCTTTAGCAGGTATGTGGGATTTCACTTGTGGGTTCCTTTCGCCCATTAGGTCCCTGGATTTCAGTTAGATTCTTGATTCCCTTTTTATAAACTAGACCTAAGTTTTTAGAATTTCAGGAGATTATCATTAATTAGTTACATTACTATTCCTAATAATTTAATTATGATTTTTAGCATGTTTTAGTATAAACTCCTTTATAATTTCATAACCTTCGCTATGTAGTTCTTTTAGTTCATAAATTGCACCTGTTAGGTCAGATCATTTAGTTATACATGCTCCAGTTACAAATGTTTCATTATTAGTATATTAATATTGCATTTTGAGTGATCATTTCAGTATTTGAGTTATCCATAATCTACAACAATTTCGTTATAAATTTTTAAATTGCATAATCATTTGGGAATGAACTTATAGTGAGTGGACTAGGGTCCATAACCTCAAGTCCCAAAAATACATTCCCTATAGGTGGTAATTCGCCTCTGTGGCAACATTTCTGTTATCACGCCACTCATTCCTTTATACATTTTCATGGTATATTGGATCCTCCTGATGGAGCTTATAAATCGGACTCCATATTTAGCTCATGTGATTTTATGTAAGTTATTATTATATCCCACAATTTAGTCAGATTCCATTGCATTTCCCATGTAATTAGTTTAGTACAGTCTCAACATGTTATAAACTTTGTCATTGCAATCAGTTAGCTCATGGTCACTATACTCAGTATTTCTACCATGTTCAGCTTATATCATTGCTTTAGTATGTTGTTCAGTTATAGTATTATTCAACTTTATTCTATCATGCATGATTAGTACCTTTTAAGTAATTCCACATACTCTGCGCTACATCTTCTCATGATGTAAGTTCAGGTTCTCAGCTTCTAGATCATGCTTCGATTGGTTACCGATCTTCAACTCAGCATCATCAATGGTGAATACACATTCTTCGAGGACGAGTGACATGATTATCCTTATTTGTATTTAGGTTTAGTTCACTTTTTCTAGATTTAGCTGGGGGCACATCCAAACATTTCTCTCTGTACAAGCTTTATTTTAGAGATAGTTAATTTCAGCTTTAGTATTAGAGTTTGACTTTTTTGTTGTATTTCAAACTCTCAAATTTCATATATTCAGATTTAGCACATGGATATTCAACATCAATTCATATTATCTCATATATAGCTTCTGCACATTATTTAATGCTTTAGTTTACTTTTGTTTGCCTATGATAAGCCAACAATGTTATCTTGGGGTTAGTGGTGGCAAATGGGCGATTGGGTCAAAATTGGGCGGGTTGAAAATGAGTAAACCTACAATGGGTTATCATTCAACCCATCCATATTTGATATGGGTAAAAATGGATTGGGAAAGAAATGAGTTGGATAAAATACCAGTTTACCTACATTTTTATGAGTAAATAGTACTTTACTTAAGAAATAAAGATGGAGAAAATATGTTGGTCTTTTTTTTAGATGAAAAATGTTGAAAATGCTTTGTTGAGTTGTATTGCATCATAAAAGTCAAAAAAATCCTATAACTTCTCAATATAAAATAAAACTTTGTAATAAAAAGGTAAAATATTTTTAATATCAAAGTAAATGAAAATTTGCTTTTTAGGACTAAAACATGCTTAATACACTTTAAGGAATGTCAATACTAATACATGATTTGCTTATTCTACATTATTATTTTTTATTCAACATAAAATTAAATTTAAAAAAATTATGATTATAAGTAACAAAACAAAAGTACAGGTAAATATATATTTTTGGAGGGCTTAAGACTTCACCTTTTAAAATTGTGAAAAGTAATTAGTTTTATAGAAGAACATTAAAAGCAAGAGAAATTACAGTATGCTTAGAAATATCATGAATTTATAGTAATAAAAGTTACAAGTTCAACACATTTGACTAATCCATACTTTATCAATATTCTACCCATAATATGCTCATATTTTACTCATATTTTTACGGTTGAATATGGGTATCAGCCCATATATTAGCCATGCAAAAAATCACTCACCCAACTCATTTAAATATGGGCAGGTTACATGAGTACCAAAAATATGGGCTCATTTTTCCGGCACTACTTGGAGTCATTCGTGATCATAGGTCTGGTGTCCGTGTCCATGGGGTAGCCTCTGGGCATTACAAATATGGATAGAGAAAGTTCTCAAGGTTTCATAGTGTTAAAGGAAAATGAATTCTTATAGAGGAGGTGCAAAATATATGTGACAAAATGGATGTGTATCACTTAATAGATATACTTGAAAGAAAAATTTTGCTGCCCAAATAGTAAAAGGGTTTGTTGACCAATATGTAAAAAGGTTTGCCAAAATAAACAAATATATATATATATATATATATATATATATATATATATATATATATATATATATATATATATATATATGGTTTGTTGACCAATATGTTAAAGGTTTGCCAAAATAAACAAATATATATATTAAATAAACACCCAGTACAATCCCTTAAATGTCCATCACAAGTTATGGTATGCAAAATTTCAAATATCACAAAATTTGAAGTTTCGAAAATGCGAATAAAAGATACTAAAGTAACTAAGGAATGGTGTATCAAAATGTGAATATGTTCTTAGTATTTAAGGGTATTAATTTACTTGTTCTTGATAGTGATTTTATTCAATTGACAATAATCAATGTAGATACGAAGGGGAGCATACATCTTATGAATAAACAAAATTGGAGCACCCCATGGAGAGATAATCGGTCGAATGAAACCCTTACCCAACAAATCTTTTGTATTTCTCTTTCAGTTCCTTAAGCTATGACGCAGACCTTTCATAAGAAGAAATAAAGATAAAGTGTGTATATCATAGAAGGTAAATACTGAAGTTTATTTTCCTTTCAGGAGGAATACTATGCAAGCCATTGGAAAAATCTTATAGAAAATCATTTACAATGGAAACCGACTCAATTCAGAATCATATATCCCTAACATGAACAAGATTGTATATGCAAATCGTAGCAATAGTCTTTCTAGCTTTAACATACAGAACAAATAGACCAATAGGCAAATAGTTTCCCCTTATCAATTCTATGATGGGTTCATTTTGAAACTTAAATTTGACTACTCAGGTTGTACAATTTTATAAACTCGGGGACAATCCCTTCTCTTTTCATCCATCTTGCCACAACCAAAACATGTATTGGAACTTTTTCGACATTTACTTTCATGGTTTCTTCCACATCAAGCACAAGTAGACTATGAAGATCCACCATTATTTTCTCCTTGAGCCTTAGAGTGATATAGCCTATATTTTTTTATATTTTAGAAGTCGGAGCATTGAAAGAACCTTGACCCTAAAAAATTTATTGAAACTTAGAATGATCATTTCAATTGTACCTCGAATGTGAAAAGTCACCATCACCGATTCTTGCCTTGTTTGCCTCCTGTGTCTTTCCTTAAATTTATTCTCTTTGATTTATTGAGAATTAATCATAATACGTGAAATTTCCATAATACTAATGAGGATGGCGATATGATATCATTTAACCACAAAATTGGACACTTCCGAAATAAAAACTTACTCATCCTTACCCTAGGATTTACAACCATGGTAGGGGAGTATGTAGAGAATTGTATGAACTTCAATGAATTCTTTTTGTCACATTCTTGTTTCCTTGACGAAGGTTGATGAATTGAAATACCTTTATCTCCCTTACTTCAAGGTAAAATAACCTACAACGAAAGCTAACATAATTTTTTCCTAATCAAGAAGACACGCATCAACCACCCTCACTTCCTTCCAATGGTTGAACAAAACTTGAGCAATACCCTTATATTGATAAGCAGCCAATTCAACTTTTTCTACCACTGTCACTCCACAGATCGTTAATCTCTTATACGCCTCATCATTGAACTCTTGAGGATCTTCCTAAACCATATAGCCGTGAAACTCTAGAGGATTCATTGTAGTCAAGTCCCTCTCTCTAGTTGTCGTCATACCCACATTAGGATTCATGGGGACCAAAACCTCCCTGTTTGCTTGATTTTTTATGGCTTGAGCAAACACTTGAAAAGCAGCCCTATACTATGCGTTAGTGACTTGTCTAACCAAAGAATAGGCGTAAAATATAGGAGATTCTCATTCACATACCTTCTAATGCATGAGCTCTATGATGTCCATATGCTTAAAATCCTCCGAAAAGGATTATGAGAGAAACATATAAAGTTGCACTCTCTTGCACGACTTTAGAGTAATGAGTGAAGTGGAGTTTTCTAAACATCTTATCGCTTTTTATTCATAAATATGGTGTGTTTCACACTCATGAAACATACTCAACTCTTCATTGCATATGAGATATACTAGGACCTTTCTAAATCTTGGGCTCTAAATACCATTTTGTCACAACGTAAAATATGCCCTATGTGTAACATGACGTTTAGGACCCTGAGAGACCCTACAAAAGCCACTTAGCATACATTATACAAGATAATAGAATTTATAGAATTCAAAAGACAGTCTTACACATTAAAGAGTTTGACGAAAGTAGATTTCTAACATAAGTCTCAAATCCATATAGTACATCCTAAGAAAATTGATTGGTATGTAACCCATACAAAACTACAGTGTGAAACGAAAAGGACATAAATAAATAAAGGAGTATCGATCCTCAAAAACATAAAGACTCATTAATCTTCAAAAGTACAAAATGATCAACTAGCCACAAGTGTGCAGAATAGGAGTATCAGATCCTACATTAGTTAAATAATATAGGCACAAGTATGTATTAGTACATGTAATATACTAAGTATGATAACATTGTATAAGAGTTATATGATCATACTAAAAAAGACACTACATGGCATTTAATGACCAAGAAAAATTATAAGATAGCATGATAGAAAACATAAGCAATTATCATGGTCAATTTAAGCTAAAGTTCTTTAAAACACTTAGGACATACTATTAGAAAGTCAACTGATTTCCTTAATGTGGTAAGATTGTCATTAATAGACTCATACCATGTGAGCTATAACATGAAATCCAGTGTTTATGTCACACCAAAAAGAGATGCTCTTACTTTTCGAGGTTAGGACCATTAACTTGAGCTGAAGTTAACCCACTAGCTAATGTCAATCTATTGAAGACCTATGGTGGCACATATTTATAGGACATGGGTAATCACCAGTAGTCCTCTCAATGCTAAGTATAAATTCCACGGAATTATCGTTAATCATATTCATCTTATTATTCGAAAGGTATAATTAATCAGGCAATTCAAGCTAAAGTTCATTTAGAATAGCTCCTACATCTTTATTCAAATTTAGTTAAGAAATCCTTTAACCCTACGAATCCTTCAGCTGAGAATTTCAAAACAACAATATTGATACTTTACTCTCAAAAAAAAACTTAAATCATTCATATCAATTTCATACAAAGAACATGCATATCTTCATAAATTCATAATTCACAAACTTAATCATGTGCTCATAGTCTAAAATACAAGGGATATGCATGGGTTCATATGAATTTCACTCAAAAATATGTAATTAGCTAATTCATGCATAAATAGATAGAAAACAATTAAATTGATGAACATTTAAAAGAAAAAATGAACATTGAATAAACGAAAAAAGGGTCAAATGTACCCTTGTACTATTGGAAACAATCTATATATATCTTTCGTTATACATTTGGATCAAATATACCCCTACTGTTATATTTTGGCGCATATATTCCCCTGGAGGGACACATGATAGTTTAAGAATCAAAAATCCCACCTACAATTTTAAATACTAATTCTTTGGAAACACACCCATTTCCTATGGTGAGCCACATTGAACCAAATTCAAAATCTTCTGTTTTTTTTACTTCGATAAGACAACTATTCATATTTTCAGTAAAAGATCATACTTAGTATCAGTTCTTGTTTGGGGCAATCTGATTGTTTAGATTTTGTATTGATCGAAGCGCAATAACACATTGCACACTCGGCTAAATATGCTTTTTGTTATCGGTTTCTAAATCCAGATCTCCAGGTCTTAATCATTCTAGTTTCAGACTACTTCAAATCGGATCTGATTTCTGACATATGATTTTTTTAGATTTGATTTCTACTTAGATTAAAAAAACAAATACATTTCAATGAACAAGTGAAAAGTTTATACCATCTAATTGAATAATGGCACGTAGTTCACATGAAATTTTATGACGAACTCTTTGCTGATTTTTCAATTTTGCTAATTGTATTTTTTGGGGAAAATTTTTCATCAAAGTGAATAAGAAAACTAACAGTAATAATGTAGTTATTTTCTCTACATTCCATTTTCACTACACTAATTTTCATAGTTTTTGCTTCATAGTTAGATGAAAAGAACTATTACTGGAGATGAGTTTCAGCTCATGAATCAATGATGACGAGAAGTTCTTGTAATTAATATGTCTCAACTTAAATGCCCTAGTTAATTTTGACAGTATAACTAGTCGTTCCCGAACTCCCGCTAGTTTAGTGCACCGCTAGCACTTCCTTCTTCAGTTTTTACATAGAAAGAAGATGACTTGTGAATATGAATTTGGTTTAAGATGGGTCATCAAATAAAATGGGTTAAATGGGTGGATTGCAAAGGAATTGAGTATTTACAATCCGGGGTGGGTTATTTTGTTCTTAAATTGACATGTGTTTCTCTGTTAAAATTAGGGGTACATATGAATTAAAGTATAACAGTAGGAGTAGATTTGATCTCAAGGTATAACGAAGTGTATATATATATATATATATATATATTATATATATATATATATATATATATATATATATATATATAGAGAGAGAGAGAGAGAGAGAGAGAGAGAGAGAGAGACTTTATATAATAGTACAAGGGTATATTTGATCCTTTGCAATTCAATAAAATCCTAATTGCGATTGGGTAATCTAACTATTAAGAAATTAAGAATTTAAGAACCCTATGGAGGAAAGGACTCCATAGGTTAATACTAACATATCTTTAAGTTAAAAGCCCAAGAAAGCGTGGAATTGGATACTTGAATGGACACTACAAAAAAACTGGTAAATTGTGGCAAAAGTTTTTATAATTTTTTATGATTTCAAAGCGCAACAAAAAGAATTGCAGCGATTTATGAAAATGCCACAATTAGTGTTGCCACAAGCGTAAGTATGGTGTTTTTATACCTCCATGGCGATCGCCACAAAATGAATTGTGAATTTGTGGAGGGTATTTGAAATAATGAGCGGCAGTTTAAAACCTTTATAAAATGATATTAATATTTCAAAAAATATATCTGTTGGAGTTTATAGAACTTCACAATATGATATAAATGTTTCAAAAAAATATTGCGGATGTTTATAAAACCCCGCAATATAATCACAATGCTCCAAAATAATTTATTGTTGGAGTCTATAGTTCACCCCAAAGTATAATTTCAAGTTTTGAATGTGGGGATTTACAACCTCTACAATATGATCTGAATGTTTTTTTTAAAAAAAATAGTAGTGGTAATTTAATTCCATCGCAATATTTTTATTGCTGAATTTTTTTATTAAATATTTAATCACAAAAATAGATAAATTTGAAAAGTAATTAGTGTAGTTTATCAGAATGTTTTTTCTAGAAAATATTATCTATTTAAAATTAAATTATAGAATTAATCATATATTATTATAATCAGGAAGCCTCAAAGATAAAAGTTAAAAGACCAATTTACCCCTCAAATATCAAAACGTTAAACCATATTTACCATTTAATAACTAAACAATTCTTTTAACCAAATTGTAATATAACGTAAAACAATTAAAACGTTTTTTAAATTTTTTGCTATTATTGTGCTCTGAATTAACCCATGCAGATTTTACTAATATTGTTATTTAATCTTTAAAAATAAATTATCCCTTCAATATAACTACAATGTTGTAAAACATTTCATATCCATGGTAACTAATTTAATGAAAAAATTGAACAGTCTGTAAATGATCCATTAGTTATGTAAATATTACATGGATATTAAGATGTAAAACATAATTGAAATGAAACTTGAGGGGCTAAAGTGGAAGATCATATGAAGAAAGAGATTACTCTTGATGAAATTTGACGAATCGAATAAGCCGATGGAAGAAAAGGTATGTAAAAGATTCAAAGTTTGGAGAGAAAATTCCTCAAGAATGGACTATGCGGTTCATATGTACTTGCATTATTATAAGTGAGAAGCTCCAACAGTCAAAATTGAATTGTCATTTTGCCCCTAGACTAAATAAAAATATTATAAAACATGTAAATAGTAAAATATTGAATAATTAAAAGTTGAGTAATCATTTTAAAAACAAACTATTTATCATTAATTTAACTACATTAATAGAAATCATTCATCTCCCCATTAATTAACTTAATAAAAATTACTTGAACTCAATTTATAATCCTACTGATTCATATCTCACATTTACTATTTTTTCCCTTGAGCTTTCAAAAGTTATATGAACTTTTCACGTTCCTTTCCAAATAGAATTGGAGTAATATATAGCGCATGTACAGTGATTTTCTACAACTCAAGTCACATTAATCTTTCATCCTTAAGCTTTATATAATATTGACCAAAAAGGAAATTGTGCCACATAAAACGGGACAGAGAGAGTATACACATCATTAGCAGCTATGGCCATAAAAGTTTGAATATATAAATATATATTGTTGATTGGTAACTACTTTATTTCTCTTTTGTTCATTTTAGTTCTCACCAATATATATTTAATATTCAAAGATTTCCTTCAGTATGATATTTATCTTATTTATTTTTCTATATTTCAGATTTTATTTGGCAACTGTGTGCCCTCTCACTTCTCACCATCAGGTACATAATGGATATGCTATTTACAACATTCTCTCTCTCTCTCTCTCTCTCTCTCTTCTCTCTCTCTCTCTCTTCTCTCTCTCTCTCTCTCTCTCTCTCTCTCTCTCCTCTCTCTCCTCTCTCTCTCTCTCTCTCTCCTCTCTCTCTCTCTCTCTCTCTCTCTCTCTCTCTCTCTCTCTTTAAATCAATTTTATTATTTCACATACATAAAATATAGTTTGTAGAAAATGTGATATAAAACTAAGATTTTTGACATTTGAGAAATTGTCTCTATAATTTTCAGTATATTTGGATCTTATACTTTTTAACATATTTTAGATATCTAACTTTTTATATCAAGTCTCTTTTTGTTTAATAAGAATGAATTCTTCTTACATTTCGTAATGCAATTATACTTAACAATACAATCAATACTCTTCTGTCAAATTTTCGTATGAATGAAAATGTTCTTGAATAGAGACTAATTCTTATTATATTTCGTAATATGATTATATTTCAACCATACAAATAATATTCTAATGTTAAAGAAATCCTAATCTTGAATCAAAGAAATGATACATGTGGGTGCATTATAATTAATATATATTGATTCAATTTTATCTTCATCATAATATAATTAATGCTTTTTTACTAGGTGTATACTATAAAATTGACAATGATATTCTACCCATATTAAAGAAGACATATGTTGATCAACTTTTTGTTCAACATTACAAAATATTACTTTCATTCGCAATAACTTCTTGTTATGCATACGACAATCTGAGGAGGAATTTCCAATTTCTGAAAAATGTAAAGAAGTCTTATAATGATAATAATATGGAATAAATGTGCAAAGCACGTTCCAGAAGACTAGTAAAATAAAAAACATGAATCAAATTTAATTAAAATAACTAGAGTGACAAACGTTAAAAAATCTACATATATATATATATATATATATATATATATATATATATATATATATATATATATATATATATATATATATATATATATATATATATATATATATGAATGAGGATCATAGAGGAGATGATGTGGCATCTCTCTATTACATCCATTCAATTTTTTCTTATTTTTCTTCTTTTACTTGACATTTTTTCTTATTTTTTCATTTATTTTTTTTATAAACCTATACCTCTTTAATTATATTAATTTTATTTTTAAACTAGTATTAATAATATTCATAACCCTCAAACCTTTCATATTCATAGCCTCTTAAACCTTTCATATTCATAACTTCTAATTATTTAATGTGAAAGGTTATATTAACATTAAAAAATAACACTAAAACTGTGTGTTATTTTGTAATCATCTTTAGGTAGAGAATTAGTGGAAGAAATGTACAATATTTGTAAGCTTTGAGGTGCATTATTTTTTCAAATATTATTTCATATATTACTTTTAATTAGCAAGTAAGGCTAATATGTCATCATATTTTTATTTTTCTAGATAAATTATTTTGTTTTGTTATCTTTGAGATTTATTTTATGACTAATAATGTATTTGTTATTATTTTTCTTGACTCTTGCATATAGGATGAAATGATAACATCAAGCGATGAAGATTAGTGAATTTTGAGTTATATATATTGATTATTTGTCCAAAATGATAATGTATCAGAATTTATGATTAAATGTAATTTTTCCTTATTTTTTATGAGATATAATATTTTATTTTGTTCACTTTGAGATTCATTTTAGGACTAATAATTTATTTGTTATTATTTTTCTTGACTCTTGTTAAATATGAAGTTGAACGAGCTCAGCAGCCTTCCAAACATCACCTCTTCGAGTCTAACTACAACAGCAATAAAGACATAAGAAAAGAGGAGAATCATAGTCTGAATACGCTAAAAACAAAATAAATAGACGAAAGCAAAAGAACCGCCAAAGAGTAGGGGAAATGAAGATTTAAATCGATATACTAATCGACATTTCTTCCTTTTATGTTTACTCCATTGAGTTTTTGTCCAAGGTTTACTAGAAAAGATACTGTTGGTTATGCTGATAAAAAAGTAGTATGATAAAAAAGAACACAAATCAATTGTGACAACCACCATACTTATCAATTTATGTTATAAGCAAAGAAACTCTTGGATGCTTTGGACAATCATTTCTTTCGTCATGTTCAAAAGACCTTATGCGTCCTGCATGGTTTACCCCATGCCCTGTTCTACACTTCATATGTATATGGTAGTTAGAATTTTATAGGCCCAACATGAACAAAGTGATATTCGGCAAAGTGGATAGAATATGCTATGCTAAGTAGTGAAATAGAGAAACTTGCTTCTCCTTTGATTTTTAAATTTCAATTTCCAAAGAATTGATAAGTGAGACGGAAAGTAGAGATCACCATGAGTTGTGCCTCTATTCATATGCAAAACGTAAAAGACATAAATTACGTGATTATGTAATATGTAATTAAATAGTGAGTTGAATTTTTTGGCATCCATCCAAAGCAAGCGAAGAAACTTATGTTTGGTAGAAAGTTTATTAATATATTTGTAACAGTGATATGAACCAAAAGAAAATATTGATTGTTGAAACTCCTATCAATGTCTTTTCCATAGAGTTCAAAAGAAATACAAGCTTCACATGTGCCTTTTGTCTTGTATTTTGCATAGATGTCAAACCTTAGAACAAGAAACATTAATACACTGAAAATAATAAACTTGTTAAATAAATTTATAAATTAAATTAAAACAGGCAGATTATCAAATATTTGTCCCTTTTTCTTTTCCTTTAACCTTCCATTTAACTATTTTGCTTCTATGCAACAAGCTTCTTGTTTGTTGATAAAAGATTCAATAAGTCCACTTATTTGTCAATCTCCTAGCACTTTCTATCTGCAGCTGAACTATGTTTGTTTTTTCTTTACTATAATTGTTTACTAAACAATGAGAGCAAAGAAGTAAAGTCAATTGATAACCACATAATACATCATCAGTCTTTTCAACAAGAAGTGAATCTTTATAGCAATAAACTAAAGGAAAATGTTAGGTTGTGGAGCCTGATTAATATATATATAACTGTTTACGTTGTTTAACCTATGCGGTGAGGTTTCCAGGGGGTTATGGGGGGCGGGAGCCCCTATCCTAAGAAGATGTTCGGGGCAGCGCCCCGACCTAAATTTTAGGTTATACTATTTATTCTATGTAACCAAAAATACTCTGATTTATCAATATATATACCCCACCGCCGTGGAAGTTTACTCACGGGGTGTTACCACGAAATATTGGTTTCTCTCTTTCTCTCTCTAGATCTCTCATCTCATTCTCTCGAAAGTTCTTGTGTTATTTTTTCATCAAGTGTGTGTGTGAATTCTATCCTAACAATTGGTATCAGAGCTAAGGAGATTCAACACGATCACTAAAGATGGATAGTTCAAAGCTTGGAATCGAGATGTTTGATGGATCCGATTTAAGTTTCTGGAAGATGCTAATCGAAGATTATATGTACCATAAAGATCTTCACGAACCATTGACCGGTGTGAAGCCGGAATCCATGACGGAGGAGAAGTGGAACCTCAAGGATCGCCAGGCTCTAGGGTTGATCCGGTTGACTTTGTCAAGAAATGTGGCGTTCAATATCGTGAATGAGAAGACTACGTCTGGTCTGTTGAAGGCACTGTCAAACATGTATGAAAAACCATCGGCAATGAACAAGGTAATTTGAAGCGTAGATTGTTCAATTACAAATGTCTGAGAACGGATTCGTTTCTGATCATATAAATGAGTTCAATATGATTGTGAGTCAACTCAATTCTGTGGATATTAATTTTGAAGATGAAATTAAGGTGTTGATTTTGATGACATCTCTGCTCGAGTCTTAGGATACTGTTGTTGCTGTTATTAGCAGTTCCCGTGGATCTGAGAAACTAAAGTTTGATAAAATCTGTGATGTTGTTCTTAGCGAAAGTATTCGAAAACGAGAAGTGGGAGATTCAACAGGCAGTGCTCTCAGTGTTGACCGAAGGAGGAGAAGTAAGACGAAAGGCCAAAATCAACATGGTCGATCAAAATCAAAGAATCAAGGAAAATCCCTGAACAGATCAAACGTGACATGTTGAAACTATGGAGAAAAAGGGCACTTTCACACGAGATGTACAAAGCCAAAGAAGAAACAGAATTAAAAATTTGAAGATGACAATGATTCTCTAAATTTAGCAGAGGACATTGGGAATGCTCTAATCCTTAGTTTGAACAACCCGGTTTAATCATTGATTTTGGATTCTGGTGCATCTTTCCATTCGTCTCCAATCAAAAAGTTGTTCCAAATTTCTAATCTGGAAATTTTGGAAAGGTATATCTTGCTGATAATTAAGTCTTAAAGATTGAAGGAAAGGGGGATGTTTGCATAAAACCACTTCGAGAAACCAGTGGACATTGGAGGATGTTAGATATATTCCCGGAATCAAGAAAAATCTGATCTCTGTTGGTCAGTTGGATAGCACGAGATATGAAACAGAGTTTGGGAAATGTTCGTGGAAGATTGTGAAAGGTGCTATGGTAGTAGCTCGTGGCACCAAATCTTAAACCTTGTACACCACTGCAGGGTGTATTAATATGGCCGTTGTTGCTGAAGGTGCTTCCGGTTCATGTCTGTGGCACAACAGACTTGGACACATGAGTGCTAAAGGAATGAAGATGTTGGTTGGAAAAGGAGCATTAGAGGGTCTGAAGTCTGTTGATATGGGTCTTTGTGAGACCTGTGTTATGGGCAAACAAAAAAGAATAAGCTTCACAAAGACTCCTAGAGATCCAAAGAAAGTGCGGTTGGAAATGGTCCATACAAATGTTTGGGGACCATCTCCAGTATCATCACTTGGAGGATCCAGATTTTATGTTACCTTCATTGATGATTTCAACATGAAGGTATGAGTTTACTTCTTGAAGCATAAGTTAGATGTGTTTGCAACATTCAAGAAGTGGAAAGTTGAAGTTGAGAATCAGACCGATTTTTTATAGTCAAATGCCTAAGGTCTGACAATGAGCAAAGTATGACAAATCATAGTTCAAGGCATTCTGTGCAGCTGAGGTAATTAGATTGATGAGAACAGTTCCTCGTAAGGCAAGGCAGAATGGAATTGCTGAGAGGATGAACAGAACATTGAATGAGCGTGCAAGAAGTATGAGGATACACTGTGGCAGCCCAAAAAACTTTGGGCAGATGTTGTGAGCATAGCTGCATACTTGATCAACAGGGGACCATCAGTTCCTTTAGAGTTCATATTCCAGAGGAGGTGTGGACAGGAAAAGACTCAAGTAATCACACTTGAGGACTTTTTTTTGCACTGATTATGTTCATTTTGATCCAAAAAACAGAGACAATCTTGATGTTAAGGATGTGAAGTGTTACTTCATAGGATATGGTATGATTTGTTTGGTTACAGGTTTTGGGATGACAAGAACAGAAAGATATTGAGACATTGTGACGTGACATTTGATTAGTTTGTCCTGTACAAGGACAGAGGGCAGAAGGTTCTAGAGATTACGAAGAAAGTTGGAGTTGAGGTTGAGTTGGAGAAGAGTAACCCACAGATGTCGACGCAATACTCAACCAACTCTTACTGAAGAATCTGAAGTGGAGAAAGTTACACCTGAGCAGGTGTTAAGGAGATCATCCAGAACCATCAGGGCACCAGATAGGTATTCACCTTCATTACACTATCTATTGCTGACTGATGAGAGGGAACCAGAGTCTTTTCATGAGGCCCTACAGGTGGAGGATTCGATCAAGTAGGATAAAGTCATGGATGATGAGATGAGTAAACTTGAGAAGAACGACACATGGGTGTTGACTGAATTACCTGTAGGGAAGAGAGCTTTGCTGAACAAGTGGGTGTTTAGAATTAAGACTGAACCAGATGACAAACGATGGTTCAAGGCTCATTTAGTGGTTAAAGGCTATTCACAAAGGAAATGTATTGATTATGCTGAAATATTCTCTCCTGTTGTGTAGTTAACCTCTATTCGAATTCTGTTGAGTATGGTTGCATCGGATAATTTGCATCTAGAGCAAATGGATGTAAAAATAGCATTTTTACATGGACATCTAGACAAAGATATCTATATGCAGAAACCGGAAGGATTTGTGGTTCCAGGTAAGGAACACATGGTGTGCAAGATCACCAGGAGCTTGTATGGACTAAAGCAAGCACCAAGGAAGTGGTACAAGAAGTTTGACTCCTTCATGACCAAGAGTGGATTCTGCAAAGCTGAAAAGGATCCTTGTTGTTACTTCAAGAAATACAGTGATTCATATGTCTTTCTACTCTTGTATGTGGATGACATGTTGATTGTAGGATATAGTATGAGGGAGAATAACAATATGAAGACAAAGTTGTCTGCAGCGTTTGCGATGAAAGATTTGGGTCCAGCGAAGCAAATTTTGGGGATGAAGATTTCTCGGGATAGATCTGCTGGCACTTTAATTCTATCTCAGTAGTTGTACATTGAGAAGGTGCTGAGCACATTCAGGGTTAATAATGCTAAACCCAGGACTACTCCTTTGACAAATAAATTTAAATTGTCAAAGGAAAAGTCCCCCAAGACTGCCGAGGAGCATGATCATATGGCACTTGTTCCATATGCTTTAGCAGTTGGGAGTTTGATGTATCTTATGGTCTGCACTAGACATGATATAGCACATGTAGTGGGAGTTATTATCAGGTACATGGCGAACCCGGGGAAAGAGCATTGGGAAGTTTGAAGTGGCTTCTGAGACATCTGAGAGGTACATCCAGTACTTCACTTTGTTTTGGCAAAGGCAAGGTAACTCTAAAAGGTTTTGTAGATGCTGATCTTGGTGGGGATGTTGACTTGAGCAAGAGTACATCCGGGTACATTAACACAATAGGTGGAACAACATTGGATGTCCAGGATTCAGAAGTGTGTTTCTCTTTAATCTACTTAAGCGGAGTATATGGCAATATCTGAAGCATGGAAAGAGATGATATGGCTAGCAGATTATCTGGAGGAATTGGGAAAGAAGCAGAGTGAGAAGATTCTTTACTCATATAGCCAGAGTGCCATACAGTTGGTTAAAAATCCAGTCTATCATTCGAAGATAGAGGGTGCAAAGAACCCGAGAGACATGCTGACGAAATGTGTTGCTGTTGGGAAAAGGGTTATGAAAAATCTTTGTTGGTCTTCTGTTGTTGTTGTTACAGATGTTGCGCTGCGGTAAAGATGTTGATAATGAAGAGATTTTTTTTTTGGAATGTTTTTTTTGGATGACTGAATAGTCTCTAGGTGGGAGAATTGTTAGGTTGTGGAGCCTGATTAATATATATAACTGTATTATTTATTCTCCATTTATTATCTGTAACCAAAAATAGTCTGATTTATCAATATATATACCCCACCGCCGTGGAAGTTTACTCACGGGGTGTTACCACGAAATATTTGTTTCTCTCTTTCTCTCTCTAGATCTCTCATCTCATTCTCTCTAAAGTTCTTGTGTTCTTTATTTATCAAGTGTATGTGTGTGTAGATTCGATCCTAACAGAAAAAACACTAAGATTAAATACCCTTTTTTTAATTGGACTGTTATTTGAAGATAAATGTTTAAAGGAAAAAAGAACAAAAAGTGAAACTATCCAATTATGTAGTATAACTGTCATCACATTCAAGTCGAAGAGGACCATGACAACCCCGAGGAAGTAGTACAAGAATTCATTTATTTTAATGCACTGCAGGAACACAAAACTCTATAAAAAGGGCTTCAGGAAGAAAACATTCGAATTACCAGAACCATGAAGAGGAATAAGTTAGACTTTTCCCAGACATGAAATAAACAACAAACCTTTGTTGAGTTTATAAGCAATATTCTTGTAACGACCAGTTTAGTCGTTTTGAGCAGCAGATTTTAATTCTGGAAAAACTGGCCAAGACCACGGCCACTGCGACGGAGCGTCACAGGCACGACGGCCCGTCGAGGGTGCATCGTTTCAGCATACTTAGAAATTCTGAAATTGGTACTGAAAATCGACTCTCTGTAATTTGTGACGGACCTGCAGGACGTGCCGTCACATCCACGACGAGCCGTCGTAAGCTCCCGTTGCAAAACACTTCAACTCTTGAGAAATTGGTACGGAAAACGAGTCTCTGACCGTCAGGACGGAGGTACAGGACGGACCGTCACAGGTGTGACGGGCCGTCACAGTCCACCTGAATTTTGGGAGGTTGCGACGACCATCGTGACGGACCATCGCAGGCACGACGGCCCGTCACAGGTTGCGCAAATCCCAGGCAGAATAGGATTCCTCTACACGTTTTAAGGGTCGTTTTGGACTATTCTTTCCTTAATTATAAAGATTGAGGGTTATATTAATAAGTCTAATTACTTGGGGGTTAAAAGAGGTAACCTTAAGTTAATTAGTGGGTTCTATTGTCCTCTTTTAGTCTTAATTATATGATAATTAGGGTAAAGGAAAGAGGGTTTGAATAAAACAAACAGAAAGAACAAAGAGAAAGAGAGGGATCGATCGAGAGGGAGGAGAAAACGCAGCTTGAGGATTAGCTTGTTTGATCAATTCTTCGGTGGAGGTAGGTTATGGTTTCTCTATGATTATTCGTAGTAAACTCTTAATAGCGAACGATATGTGTTGATAGTATTGTAAACCTTGCTATGTGCTTAATTGTATGCTTGCATGATTGTGATTATGAAATCGTGAATAAAATTAAGCATGATGAAGTTATTGAATCCTAAATCTTGAAAGGAAACCCTAATTCACTTGTTAATGATGATGCCTTAGTATAAAAGAAGGATTGATATATTATATAATGAGAATGATGATGCCTTAGTATAAAACAAGGCTTGTTATATTATATAATGAGATTGATGATGCCTTAGTAATAAAGAAGGCTTGATATATTATATAATGAGATTGATGATGCCTTAGTGTAAAAGAAGGCTTGATGAATTAGGGGATTGGGTGCCACGTTCCGGTACCAGGATAGAATGAAATAGAGGATCGGGTGCCACGTTCCGGTACCAGGATAGAATGAATATGAGGATCGGAGTGTCACGTTCCGACACCAGGATAGAATTATGGATCGGGTGCCACGTTCCGGTACCAGGATAGTATATGAGGATCGGAGTGTCACGTTCCGACACCACGATAGAATTATGGATCGGGTGCCATGTTCCGGTACCAGGATAGAATGAGGATCGGAGTGTCACGTTCCGACACCAGGATAGAATTATGGATCGGGTGCCACGTTTCGGTACCAGGATAGAATGAGGATCGGAGTGTCACGTTCCGACACCAGGATAGAATTATGGATCGGGTGCCACGTTCCGGTACCAGGATAGTATATGAGGATCGGAGTGCCACGTTTCGGCACCAGGATAGAAATAGAGGAGCGGAGTGTCACGTACCGACACAAGAGGAAGAAAGATAATGAATCTTGAAAGATAATTAATATACTCAATCAATGAACCAATTCCCAAATGAGTATGGTATTGAGGCTTGAGTCCTCATGTGTGAACTTGACGGAAATTGTTGATGAATTAATATTGTTATTGCTACATGTTGAGTATTGTAGTTGATTTACATTATTATTGATATATATACTGTTCCCTATTTTGAGTTGGCCGATGATATCTACTCAGTACTTGTGGTTGTACTGACCCCCTACTTTTATGTTTTCTTCTTTGATATTTGTGTAATGCAGCAAACGTTCCGTCAACTTCAACTCAACAGTAGATCTAGCCAGTCTTCACTTCATCGGAAATTCAGGGTGAGCTAATGCGTCTAGCTTGGACTGGGTCTTCTTCTTCAAGTCTTGATGCATTGAACTTCCGGCATGGACTAGCTAGTATTTGTTTAGCTTCTTAGACAGTTTTAGTTTAGCAATTTGAGATAGATGTTCTTGTGATGATGACTTCCAGATTTTGGGGATAATAATAATAGTTTTGAATTGTTTTATTAATGAGTTTATATCTTCCGCATTTCTTTTGTTGATATTGTATTAAAATGTTAAAGGTTAGATTGGTTGGTTCGCTCACATAGGAGGGTAAATGTGGGTGCCAGTCGCGTCCCCGATTTGGGTCGTGACAAAACTTGGTATCAGAGCATTAGGTTCATTCGTCTCATCACACAAGAACGAGTCTAGTAGAGTCTTAAGGAACGGTAGGGGGACGCCTTTACCTTTCTTTGAGAGGCTATAAGACTTTAGGAAAATTCCATTCTTTCATTCTTTCTTTCGTGCTACTACTTGAGTCCAATTGGTATCTAGGTGATACAAATTGGTATCTAACCATCTTCACTCTATGTCGCAGATGGTTAGAACTAGAGCAACGACCGCACCAGCAGCAACAACGGCACGACAAGAAACGATTGAGCCAGCCACTGGGGCTGTGGCTCGAGGAAGAACAGCGGCAAGAGGCCGTGGAAGAGGTCGTGGGAGGACGTCCTCTAGAGGAAGAGGACGAGCACCTAGCCCATCTGATGCTAGGGCGTTGACTCCTCCACCGACTGAGGAGGTAGTAAGAGAGGGTGAGGAAAGGGAGAATGAACAAGGGCAAAATGAGGAAATGCCACCCCAACCTACCCCAGAGATGATCAACCAGGTACTTGCTTATCTTAGCGGGTTATCCGATCAGGGTCAGGCACCTCCAGTGGTTTCTGCACCAACACCTCCGGTTTCAGAGATACGACATGCGGCTACTATGGCTCCCCGCATGGATGCATCATTAGGAATGGGCACATTTCCACGTCTGACTACTGGGCCTATTATGACAAATGATCAACATGAACTTTTCAGTAAGTTCTTGAAATTGAAACCTCCAGTCTTTAAGGGCGCAGAATCAGAGGATGCCTACGATTTTCTGGTTGATTGTCATGAGCTACTACACAAGATGGGTATAGTAGAACGGTTTGGCGTTGAGTTCGTGAGCTATCAGTTTCAGGGAAACGCCAAAATGTGTTGGCGATCACATGTTGAGTGTCAACCAACAGAGGCACCACCTATGACTTGGGAATCATTCTCTACCCTGTTTATGGAGAAGTATATCCCAAGGACTTTGAGAGATAGAAAAAGGGATGAGTTCTTGACTCTCGAGCAAGGTAGGATGACGGTTAACGCATATGAGGCTAAGTTTCGTGCTTTATCAAGGTATGCCACCCAACTATGTTTCAGTCCACAAGAACGGATCCGCCGTTTTGTGAAGGGGTTGAGGTCAGAATTGCGGATTTCAGCCTTACAGATAGCGGCAACGGCAACATCCTTCCAAGAGGTGGTAGACTTTGTGATAGAGGTGGAAGGAGTGAAACCAGATGACTTCACCACGACATCGACATCAAAAAGGTTTCGAAAGGGAGGTGAGTTCAACGGTTCATATACTAGAGGACAGAGTTCTGGAGGCTACTCAGTTCGACCAATTCAGTCTTCACTACAGACTGTAGTTGGGGGTCCACCTCAGACTGGTCAACACTTCTCTAAGAGGCCGATGCGTGAATCCAGAGAATGTTATGGATGTGGGGAGATTGGACACATTAAGAGGTATTGTCCAAACCAGAGTTACCGAACCCCACTAGCTAGAGGTAGAGGTGGTCATGGTAGAGGCCGTTATTCTGGATGGGGTGGTGGCCGAGGTAATGGTGGTCACCAAAACGGCAGAGGTGATGGGCAAACTGGAGCCCCTACATCACAACATGGTAGGGGCAACGGGAAAACCAACGAAAGGGCACATTGTTATGCTTTCCCTGGGAGATCGGAGGCGGAGACATCTGATGCTGTTATCACAGGTAATCTTCTGGTTTGTGATTGCATGGCTTCCGTATTGTTTGATCCTGGATCTACATTTTCATATGTATCTTCATCATTTGCTAATGGTCTAAATCTATGTTGTGAACTACTTGATATGCCTATTCGTGTTTCTACTCCGGTGGGTGAGTCTGTGATAGTCGAAAAAGTGTATAGGTCTTGTTTGGTGAATTTCGTGGGGAGCAACACTTATGTAGATTTGGTTATCTTAGAAATGGTTGACTTTCATGTAATTCTGGGTATGACTTGGCTTTCCCCGAATTTTGCGATTTTGGATTGCAATGCTAAAACTGTGACGTTAGCCAAACCTGGGGCAGATCCGTTAGTGTGGGAGGGTGACTACACTTCCAATCCGGTGCGAATCATCTCCTTTCTTCGTGCTAAGAGAATGGTTAGTAAAGGGTGTTTAGCTTTCTTGGCACATCTCAAGGATGACACTACCCAAGTACCCTCGATGGAGTCGGTTTCGGTAGTCCGTGAGTTTTTGGATGTGTTCCCTGCAGATCTTCCTGGTATGCCACCAGATAGGGATATTGACTTCTGCATCGATCTTGAACCGGTCACTCGCCCCATTTCTATACCCCCTTATAGAATGGCTCCCGCGGAGTTAAGAGAGTTAAAGGCCCAACTTCAAGAGTTGTTGAACAAAGGCTTCATTAGACCAAGTGCATCTCCTTGGGGTGCTCCAGTTTTGTTTGTGAAGAAGAAGGATGGGAGTTTTCGAATGTGCATAGATTACCGGCAGTTGAACAAGGTAACTATTAAGAACAAATATCCTCTTCCTCGCATTGATGACTTATTCGATCAACTACAAGGTGCTTGTGTCTTCTCTAAAATTGACTTGAGATCCGGTTATCATCAATTGAAAATACGGGCAACGGATGTGCCAAAGACTGCTTTTCGGACTAGGTATGGGCATTATGAATTTGTAGTGATGTCCTTTGGTCTTACAAATGCCCCCGCTGCTTTCATGAGCTTGATGAATGGGATATTTAAGCCGTATTTGGACCTCTTTGTGATCGTATTTATAGATGATATACTGGTATATTCTAAAAGTAGGGAGGAACATGAGGAGCATTTGAGAATTGTATTGGAAATGTTGAGGGAGAGAAAGCTTTATGCCAAGTTCTCTAAGTGTGAGTTTTGGCTAGATGCAGTGTCCTTCTTGGGGCATGTAGTTTCTAAGGAAGGAGTGATGGTAGATCCTTCTAAGATTGAAACAGTGAAGAATTTGGTGAGACCCACTAATGTGTCAGAAATACGGAGTTTTGTTGGGTTAGCTAGCTACTACCGCCGATTTGTCAAGGGATTCTCTTCTATTGCTTCCCAATTGACGAACTTGACTAAGAAGAATGTTCCATTTGTATGGTCGGATGAGTGTGAGGAAAGCTTTCAGAAACTCAAGACTTTGTTGACTACCGCGCCTATCCTTACCTTGCCAGTGGAAGGTAAGAATTTCATTGTCTATTGTGATGCATCCTATACGGGTTTGGGTGCAGTGCTAATGCAAGAGAAGACGTGATTGCTTATGCTTCAAGACAATTAAAAGTGCATGAACTAACTATCCAACTCATGACTTGGAATTGGCCGGTAGTGTTTGTATTGAAGCAATGGAGGCATTATTTATATGGGGTTAAGTGTGAAATCTATACGGATCATCGTAGTCTACAGTATGTCTTTACCCAGAAAGATTTGAACTTGAGACAAAGGAGATGGATGGAACTACTGAAGGACTACGATATCACTATCTTGTATCATCCGGGGAAGGCGAATGTTGTGGCAGATGCCTTGAGTAGAAAGGCCGGAGCATGGGAAGTCTAGCTCATTTGCAAGCTTCTAGACGCCCATTGGCTAGAGAAGTGCAGATTTTGGCTAATGACCTCATGAGGTTAGAAGTAAATGAGAAGGGAGGATTGTTAGCTTGTGTGGAGGCAAGATCCTCCTTCATTGACAAGATTAAGGGGAAGCAGTTTGACGATGAGAAATTGATCCGGATTCGAGATAAAGTGTTGCAAGGAGAGGCTAAAGAAGCAACAATCGACGAGGAAGGTGTTTTGAGGATTAAGGGAAGGGTATGTGTACCCCGCGTCGATAATTTGATCAACACTATTCTGACAGAGGCCCATAGTACAAGGTATTTTATACATCCGGGTGCAACCAAGATGTATCGCGACCTAAAGCAACACTTCTGGTGGAGTAGAATGAAGCGCGATATTGTTGACTTTATTGCCAAATGTCCAAACTGTCACCAAGTAAAATATGAACACCAAAGGCCCGGAGGAACGCTTCAGAGAATGCCCATTCCGGAATGGAAGTGGGAGAGAATCGCAATGGACTTTGTGGTTGGTCTTCCAAAGACAATGGGTAAGTATGACTCCATTTGGGTGATTGTTGATAGGTTAACTAAGTCCGCTCATTTCATTTTGGTCAAGGTGACTTACAATGCAGAGAAGTTAGCAAAAATCTACATCTCAGAAATCGTTCGATTGCATGGGGTTCCACTGTCCATCATATCAGATAGAGGTACGCAGTTTACTTCTAAGTTTTGGAAAACATTGCATGCCGAATTGGGTACTAGGTTGGACCTTAGCACTGCATTTCACCTCAGACGATGGTCAGTCTGAGAGAAAGATTCAAGTGTTGGAGGATATGCTTCGTGCATGCGTGATAGAGTTTGGTGGCCATTGGGATAGCTTCTTACCTTTGGCAGAGTTTTCATACAATAATAGCTATCACTCCAGTATTGATATGGCCCCATTTGAAGCATTGTATGGGAGGAGGTGTAGATCTCCCATTGGGTGGTTTGATGCATTTGAGATTAGACCTTGGGGTACCGACCTCTTGAGGGATTCGTTAGATAAGGTGAAGGGCATTCAAGAAAAACTTCTAGCGGCGCAAAGTAGACAAAAGGAGTATGCAGACCGCAATGTTAGAGACTTGGAGTTCATGGAGGGTGAACAAGTCTGTTGAAGGTTTCACCCATGAAAGGGGTGATGGCGGTTTGGTAAAAGAGGTAAGCTAAGTCCAAGGTATATTGGACCATTTGAGGTACTAAAGCGAATAGGGGAGGTGGCTTATGAATTAGCCTTGCCCCCAGGGCTGTCCGGAGTGCATCCGGTATTTCATGTGTCCATGTTGAAAAGATACCATGGAGATGGAAATTACATTATCCGTTGGGATTCAGTTTTGCTTGATGAGAACTTAACTTATGAGGAGGAACCGGTTGCTATATTAGATAGAGAGGTTCGCAAGTTGAGGTCGAGAGAGATTGCATCCATCAAAGTTCAATGGAAGAATCGACCGGTTGAAGAAGCTACTTGGGAGAAGGAGGCAGATATGCAAGAAAAATACCCACATATGTTTACAGATTCAGGTACTCCTTTTCGCCATTGTTTTTCTTCTTTTGATCGTTCGGGGACGAACGATGGGTAAATTGGTATCTATTGTAACGACCAGTTTAGTCGTTTTGAGCAGCAGATTTTTATTCTGGAAAAACTGGCCAAGACCACGGGCACTGCGACGGACCGTCACAGGCACGACAGCCCGTCGAGGGTGCATCGTTTCAGCATACTTAGAAATTCTGAAATTGGTACTGAAAATCAACTCTCTGTAATTTGTGACGGACCTGCAGGACGTGCCGTCACATCCACGACGAGCTGTCGTAAGCTCCTGTTGCAAAACACTTCAACTCTTGAGAAATTGGTACGGAAAATGAGTCTCTGACCGTCAGGACGGAGGTGCAGGACGGACCGTCACAGGTGTGACGGGCCGTCACAGTCCACCTGAATTTTGGGAGGTTGCGACGACCATCGTGACGGACCGTCGCAGGCACGACGGCCCGTCACAGGTTGCGCAAATCCTAGGCAGAATAGGATTCCTCTACACGTTTTAAGCGTCGTTTTGGACTATTCTTTCCTTAATTATAAAGATTGAGGGTTAATATTAATAAGTCTAATTACTTGGGGGTTAAAAGAGGTAACCTTAAGTTAATTAGTGGGTTCTATTGTCCTCTTTTAGTCTTAATGATAATTAGGGTAAAGGAAAGAGGGTTTGAATAAAACAAACAGAAAGAACAAAGAGAAAGAGAGGGATCGATCGAGAGGGAGGAGAAAACGCAGCTTGAGGATAAGCTTGTTTGATCAATTCTTCGGTGGAGGTAGGTTATGGTTTCTCTATGATTATTCGTAGTAAACTCTTAATAGCGAATGATATGTGTTGATAGTATTGTAAACCTTGCTATGTGCTTAATTGTATGCTTGCATGATTGTGATTATGAAATCGTGAATAAAATTAAGCATGATGAAGTTATTGAATCCTAAATCTTGAAAGGAAACCCTAATTCACTTGTTAATGATAATGCCTTAGTATAAAAGAAGGCTTGATATATTATATAATGAGAATGATGATGCCTTAGTATAAAAGAAGGCTTAATATATTATATAATGAGATTGATGATGCCTTAGTAATAAAGAAGGCTTGATATATTATATAATGAGATTGATGATGCCTTAGTGTAAAAGAAGGCTTGATGAATTAGGGGATCGGATGCCACGTTCCGGTACCAGGATAGAATGAAATAGAGGATCGGGTGCCACGTTCCGGTACCAGGATAGAATGAAATAGAGGATCGGGTGCCACGTTCCGGTACCAGGATAGAATGAATATGAGGATCGGAGTGCCACGTTCCGGTAACAGGATAGTATATGAGGATCGGAGTGTCACGTTCTGACACCAGGATAGAATTATAGATCGGGTGCCACGTTCCGGTACCAGGATAGAATAAGGATCGGAGTGTAACATTCCGACACAAGGATAGAATTATGGATCGGATGCCACGTTCCGGTACCAGGATAGAATGAGGATCGGAGTGTCACGTTCCGACACCAGGATAGAATTATGGATCGGGTGCCACGTTCCGTACCAGGATAGTATATGAGGATCGGAGTGCCACGTTCCGGCACCAGGATAGAAATAGAGGAGCGGAGTGTCACGTACCGACACAAGAGGAAGAAAGATAATGAATCTTGAAAGATAATTAATATACTCAATCAATGAACCAATTCCCAATGAGTATGGTATTGAGGCTTGAGTCCTCATGTGTGAACTTGACGGAAATTGTTGATGAATTAATATTGTTATTGCTACATGTTGAGTATTGTAGTTGATTTACATTATTATTGATATATATACTATTCCCTATTTTGAGTTGGCCGATGATATCTACTCAGTACTTGTGGTGTACTTACCCCCTACTTTTATGTTTTCTTCTTTGATATTTGTGTAATGCAGCAAACGTTCCGTCAACTTCAACTCAACAGTAGATCTAGCCAGTCTTCACTTCATCGGAAATTCAGGGTGAGCTAATGCGTCTAGCTTGGACTGGGTCTTCTTCTTCAAGTCTTGATGCCTTGAACTTCCGGCATGGACTAGCTAGTATTTGTTTAGCTTCTTAGACAGTTTTAGTTTAGCAATTTGAGATAGATGTTCTTGTGATGATGACTTCCAGATTTTGGGGATAATAATAATAGTTTTGAATTGTTTTATTAATGAGTTTAAGTCTTCCGCATTTCTTTTGTTGATATTGTATTAAAATGTTAAAGGTTAGATTGGTTGGTTCGCTCACATAGGAGGGTAAATGTGGGTGCCAGTCGCGTCCCCGATTTGGGTCGTGACAATTCTGAATGTGTAAGTATCTTTTGTAATACCAATGAGTAGTCAATACATCTTTCCTTGGAGTAGCTTTTAGAGCACACACAACTGATCATATGTTTGGCTACATACTAAGCCATATAGTTCAAATTAGGAAGGTTCAGTCTGGATTGTACACTAATGAACCTTCGTTCTATCCCAATAATGATTTTTGGTTTTAAAAGAGTTGATCCTGCAACAAGATTTATGTATCACAAAATCTTGCGCTCTTTATAAAAATTTCTCTTTATTAATTTTTAACTTGAAAATAAATTTTAACTTGGTCTATCATCTATAAGAATGTTCACTTATATAGTCCATCTAATATTCACTTATATGTTTACAAAGTAAGAATATTTTTCACAATTAACACAGACACCTAATTAATATTTAAGTTAAAAAATAATCAAGGGTCATTGCATGATTTATAAAACTAGTGACACCTTTTGCAAATTCTTGTATCATGCCCGCTCGACCAAGATTTTATCTATTATAAATCAAACTACGATTAATGATAATTTTAATTTAAATCACTAAATAACATCAACAGCATTTTAATTTACTAGTTTAATTAAAACTTAATTCCACCAGCTAAACCACATTATTTATCTGAACTTATTTATAAAAATTAAAACCTTTTTAACTCTAACTAGTTTTGACTTAATTTAAAGAACTAAACCACATTATTTATTTGAGCTTATTTTAAAAACTTACCAACTTTTTAACTTTAAATAGTTTGATTTTGACTTAATTCTAACAACTAAATCCACCAACCAAACAGCATTATTTTTTGAACTTATTTATACAACTTAACAAATATTTATGTCTAACTAGTTTTGACTTAATTTCAAAATAAAATCCACCAACTAAAAACATTAATTTAAACAATTTAACAACTTCTTAACTTCAACTAGTTTAATTATGAATCAATTTTGTCACAATAAGATCAACTAGTGTTGGTTCTTACGCTTAATAAACACATTATTCCAAAATTAAAGCTTAATATCAATACTAGATAGACACAAATCAATCTTGCAAGAAAATCAATTTTGTCATCAATAGGATCAACTATTGTTGGTATATATTCCTAACAAACATATTATTTCTAATTTAAAACTACGTTTGAACACTCGATGGACACAAATTGATCTTGCAAGAAAAGTCAATTTTGTCTTTAATAAGATCAACTATTGTAGCTTATTATTCTATACAACACTCAACAGACACAAACAAATTTTCCTAAAATTAAAGTTAAATATCAATACTAGATGGACGCAAACACATTATAGAAAATAATTGTACTTGAAATTTAGAAACTTAGAAGCACCAAACCTTATCTTCTACTTGTATGAAAAAATTAATATAGTCTTGCATCAACTTATTTAGATTTTGAGCTTCCTCGGTTCTCTAGCATGAACAAAAATAATTTAAAATTTTTGTAGTGGACATTATAGAGATAGATATTTCAGTCATTATTAACAGTTGAAAATTAGTAAAAACCTAATTCTTTCATCTGTTCAAGCTTTCCGACTTTTGAAAGCGTCACTTGGAAATTAGAATGCAACTCATTTGTGTTTGATATTCTCTTGTTTGAGAAGTAATTGATTTAACAGATTTCTTGTTTATGAGCTAAATAATGGGTATTTTATTTTCTCAAATAGGTTTCATACATAGAACTTGCATCTTTTGCAATTTGGTGAACACTTATGCTTTCACATTTTCCATTGTTGTTTGTATATCTTTTATTAGAAAATTTGTCCATTTTGTACTTTTTTTCTTATAATAAAGTTGTATTCATACCACACCTAATCCAAAATTGTTAGAAACTTGATCTTGTCAAAGCTTAATCTTGACATGATGGATATAACACTAAAAAGAAAAAACTACCTCTTATATAAAAACATCTAGTGTAGGCCTCAATATTTAAGAGTTGGCCTCAATATTTATTAGTCTTAAGACTATTTAAAGGTAGTTTCTAAGTATATGCACCCCAATTGTAACGATCAGAGAGAACCCCCTAGATGTTACCGGTGTACTTGATGCGGAACGGGTCTTATACAAGCCCTTCGCAGAATCTTCATCGCTTAATGAACATGAAATAATGCGAAAAATTCAAAAGCTTTACATATGACGTATACTTAGAATTCTCGTTTATCATATATATGAAGTTTACATTGACTTCTCATTTAACAACATATCCAAAATTCATTATAATAGTGTAATATTGTGTCACACACCATCTATTAGTAAGAGTTCAACCAAAGTCTTCAAATAGGGTCTTTATCCCTTTAGACACAATAGTGTTTAGAACAAATGTACATAAGAGAAGATTACTAAGTTTATTAAATCAAAAAAGAAGAAAAAAACATAAAATGGTATCAAGTGCATACGTTCAAGGATCTTTGAGGATCTACCACAAGTCTTGGTGATAGAAGTCCAAGCTTTGTTCAAGAGCGGAGAAGCAACCAATTATCTGGAAACTATACTCATAATAAAAAAGGGAGAAAGGGGTTGGAACAACCAATGTACCAAGTATGGAGAAATGCATAAAAACATTTAAAACATGAGAGAAGGATATTTACGTATAAATATGCATTTATGAGGTTTTTTAGAAAGTATTTTACATCATCAAGAGAACACATAAGGCCATAACCCGAAGATGTCCAAATTAAAATAAAGGCATGACCTTGGAACTTCCTTGGGTCCACTTTTGTAATGTAGAGTTAGCATCCCATACTACCAACCCTACCAAGAATTCTCATAGAAACCACCTTGGCCACCCACATTTCTTATACATTCATACAAGTACACATGTTATCATTCTAGTTTCATAACTACAAGGAACCTCCCAAAACAACCTCTTAAACCTACTAGTGCAATGTACAAGTGAAGTCCTATACCCCCACTTCTACTTAGTAAAATTATTAGGGTATCATAGAATAATTCCTATTTCTTTATTAATTCACTACTTTAGGGAAGATCAACCATAAACCATATAGACCATGAGACCATTGATGGGATTCGGTGTCATAGAACCCCACACACAAAAAAAAGGGTGTACTGCTAAGGTAGAACCTACATACTAGAAACTATTTGGATCCACTAGCTATGTCTGACAGGGGCACGTAGCTAAGGGATAGGGTGATTGTTACTAAGGACTCTACCTATTGCATAAGAGGAGGAGTCTTCGTCTCATGAGTATCACTAGGATTACCCAACCTCTTGCAGTAACGAAATGGTCTTTTCCTCATTGGCCATATCCTCTCGGTACTTAGTATTCCTGCCCTACTTACTACAATTGTTCTTTAATTGTATTTACATGTTAGAATAGTAATTCATCTTCATTCAATACAATTTAACACAAATCTCTTAGATTCACAAGGTGGGGATATACTTACACCCTAGGATCATCATACATATGTGAGTAGGACTTTCACAATCTCTATTATAGTGTTTTCATGAGGACTATACTTTCAATCAACACAAGAGACTAAGTTCATTATAAAAAAAATTACATGCCACACCATATACAAGGTTCAAGAGGATGAAAACCATACCAATTACCTTTGCTTGTATCCTTCCATAAGCCATACACCTGCAAGTAAGTTCAAAGTCTATGTACAACATTTTTCATCATATAGATACAACCTTAGTTTTCAAGATTAGGAATAAAGTATCATAATTACCCTCATATAAATCATAAGACATGTAATACAAGATTCTATAAGTATGTTATCATAAATTACCATACTACATGTTCATATTTACTCAATTCATTCATAAACATTGATCAAATTAGGTTATAGGGTGCACATTGGTTCTTGGAATTTCACCATAGAAATCATAAATTGATACCAATGTTATCATAATACAATGAATATATCATAAAGAAAATGATTTAAGAGTGTACCCATGGCTAGATCACAAAACCCTAATTTTTGGTCATAATTTAGATTTCAAAAATAGAATTTCTAAAGGGATTCATGGAGAAAGTAATACATGAATCAATATCTCCATACCTTAATTGATAATATTTCACAAATTTGAAGAGAAAAAGGATAAATCTTGAGTTCCCTAACTTGATTTCTTCCTTATTCTTCAATGGTGGTGTAGAGAGATAAATTTTGAGAGAGGCAAAGTGGGTTTTGATTTTTGATTTGGAAGTTATAAAGAGTTGGTTAATTTAGTGAGTCAAAGTATTTTAATATACATAAAATAATTAAAATTTACCGACCCTAAATTTAATCATCCAAGGGTGGAATTTATCAAACCACCTTTGGCTTGGTCGTGCTGTGAAAAAGATTGCAGGCACCATCACGCTTTCAAATGACGGTCCGTCATTCCATGAACAGACAATCTTGGAAAGCCGTCACTTTCCTCAGAGAATGCCCGAAATGAAGGCTTGGGTCTACATTCTAAGTTTGTACTCACAAATCCAAAGGACGGAGCGTGAGTCAATCGACGGGGCGTCGATGCCCTTCGTCGTTTGCACACTATTTTTGGGAATTTTCTTAATGTCAAATGTTGGATCCTCCTCAAGGACCCTTTGAGTGACCCTTGGGGGTCACACCCATAAGTTTTGACCTTAAACTCACTCTAAGGCGTATTCCTAACCCTTCCACCAAATTTGACCTTTTTCCTACTCTTTAAACCCCTTAAAACACACCAAGACACACTCACGTTTTGAATCTAACATTTCCTAATTAATATTATTACCTTTGTTTAATTTTAGAAACACAACTTTATGGCTTAGGTCATCTAGTGAGGCTCTAGACCAAGTCATGGAACTTCCGGAGTGTTACATTATACCCCTTAGGACAATCGTCCACGAATGACACCTAAATCTTTTTATAAGGAGATAATGAGACTCAATACTAGAAGCCCAACCCACAACAACATAGAATCCCAATGAGTCACAGATCATAGGAGTAATTCACAACTCCATTCAACACATAAGCATGGCTTTACACATAGCAACTCAATTCACAATTCACCACAATTAAGATCTCAACATTACCACATGAGGAACTACCTTCTCAACATCAACATGAGATAAACATGAACATCAAGAGTTACCAAGCAATTCTTCTTTCAAGCAACACTAAAAATATTTACTACAATTTCTCATGAACACAACACATAATACGCTATATGTAAGTGCCAATTAGCCATGAGAACATTTTTTCATAAAAACTCATTTTAAGCATGAACCTATACAATGGCATGCACATACTTAGATAAATGAGTTAATTTCACATTATTTGTGATTTTTTTTTAATTTTAAGATGAAATACTAACGTCAACTTTGACTAGGATTAAGACGAAAGGGATGAGGGTAATGGGACTTCATGTCGGCCTTGGCCTCCCATGTTGCTCCCTCAACTACATAGTTTCTCGATAGGACTTTTACGGAGGAAACCTCTTTATTAGTCAACTTCTTGACTTGATAATCTAGAATCTCAACCGGAACCTTTTCATAAGAAATGTCTCATTCACTCCTAACCCTTCAATCAGGAGAATAGATATTGGGTCACCTATACATTTCTTGAGCATAGAGACATGAAATATGTGATGAACTAGGGCTAGTTCACTTGGTAACTTCAACTTAGAAGCAAACTTCTCGACCCATTTCAATATCTCATAAGGACCCACATACCGGGTACGAAGCTTCCCCTTGTTACCAAATCACATCTTCCCTTTCATGGATGAAATCTTCAAGTAGACCCAATTGCCTATTTCAAACTAAAGGTATTTTATTTTATTGTTGGCATAAGATTTTTTCCGACTATAGGCTTGTTTCAACCTATCCCTTATCATCCAAACTTTTTCCAATGCCTTATAGATAATATCGGGACCAAGGATTGAAATCTCACCTACCTCAAACCACCAAATCGGAGACCTTCATCTCCTACCATAGAGTGCTTCAAAAGGTGCCATTGAAATACTCGAATGGTAGTTATTACTGTAGGAGAACTCTTTCAACGATATGTGATCATCCCAATTACCCTTGAAGTCAATGACACAAGCCCTTAACATATCATCTAGGGTTTCGATGGTGCGTTCCGCTTTGCCATCCATTTAAGGATGAAAGGCAGTACTAAGTTTCACTTGAGTATCAAGCCCCTTTCGGAATGACCCACAAAAACGGGAAGTGAATTGGGTACTTCTATCCAAGATGATGGACAAAAGGATCCCATGCAAACTCACAATCTCATTAAGTTACAACCTAGCATATTACTCCATCGACTAGTAGATTTGATGGGGATAAAGAGGGTAGATTTTGTCAATCTATCAACAATCACCCATATTGAATCATTCTGCCTCCGGGTTCGAGGACAACCCACTTCGAAATCCATATTAATGTCTTCTAACTTCAAAGTAGGGATATACATCACTTGAGTTAAACCTCCCGGCCTTTGATTTTCGGCCTTAACTTGTTGACAAATAGGAAAATTAACCACAAACTCCGGTACATCCCTCTTCCAACCATCCCATCAATAGACCTCTTGAGGATCACGATACATTTTTGTGTCACCATATGAATAGAATATCGGGAACCATTAGTTTCTTCAAAAAAATTTCTTCTCAAGTAATCAACATATAGTACACATAACCTTCCTTAATACCTAAGTACACCACCCCCCGGGAGAGTAACTCATTGAGCTTACTAAGAACCAATTACTTTAAATCCATCAATACTGGATCGAGATATTGCTTAGAATTCACCTCAACTACTAAAGATGACTCATAGTTATGATGAACCATGAAACCGCTTTTGGAGAATCTTCTAACCGAACACCCAACCGGGCCCATCTATGAACATTTTTTGCTAGTTCTTTCTTATCCTTTTCAATATGAGTCACACTAACCATAGTCATTCAACTCAAAGCATCCTCAACAACATTTGCTTTCCCGAGGTGGTAAAGGACACTCATGTCATAGTTCTTAAACTCTAGCCACCTTCTTTTCAGGTGATTCAAGAGTGAACACATATTGGAGACTCTTATGGTTGGTAAATACATCCACATGGACCCCATATAGAAAATACCTCCTTATTTTCAAAGCAAACACTATTGACACTAATTTAAGATCATGAATCGGATAGTTCTTTTCATGCACCTTAAGTTGTCTTGATGCATATGTTATCACTTTGCCATTTTGCATAAGGACACAACCCAAACGTACTCAAGAAGCGTTAAAATATATCACAAACCCTTTTGTCCCTTCTGTGAAGGCCAATACTGGAGCGGAGATATGTTTTTCATTCAACAATTGAAAATTCTTCTCACATGTCTTCGACCATACAAACTTAGCCTTCTTTTGAGTCAAGGTCGTCGGTGAAGATGCAATAGAGGAAAATCTTTCAACAAACCTTCTATAGTACCTAGACAAACCCAAAAAGTTTAGAATGACAATAGGACTCAAAGTTCTAGGCGAACTCTTGACTGCTTCCATTTTTCTTGAATCTACTCGTACCCTTTCACTAACATAATGTGACCAAGAAAAGCAATTGATGTCAACCAAAACATGCACTTACTATACTTGGCATAGAGCTAAGCATCATTGACGACTTGCATAACTATCCTCAAGTGGTTCACATGGTCACCCTTATTTTTGGAAAACATCAAGATGTAATCAATAAAGAAAATCACAAACATCAAGGTAGTTTCTAAAAAACTCGATTCATGAAGTCCATGTAAGCCACCGAGGTATGTGTTAGACCAAAATACATGACTCGGAATTCATAATGATCGTACCTAGTACGGAAAGCCTTCTTGGGTATGTCAAATTCTCTAACTGTTAGTTGATGATACACTGACCCCAAAGCAATATTTGAGAGGTATCTTGCCTCTTGTAACTGGTCAAATAAATCGTCAAGATCCTAGGGAGAGGATAATTTTTCTTTATGGTGACCTTATTAGTTGTCGGTAATCAATGAACATCCTAAGGGAACAATTCTTATTTCTCACAAACAAAACCGAGGCACCCCATGGCGAAATACTTGGTTGTAAAAAACCTTTGTATAGTAAATCTTTGAGTTGAATCTTTAGTTCCTTCAACTCGGACGGACCCATCCGGTAAGAAGGAGTTGAAATGGGTTACGTATCTGGCAATAATTCAATTCCGAAGTCTATTTCCCGCTCGGAAGGAATTCTGTAACTCATCGGGGAAGACTTCCAGAAAATCCTTCACTATAAGGACCGACTCTAGTGGGGAAGTCTCAGACTCAGGATCCTTGACTCTCACAATATGATAGAGACATTCCTTAGAGATCAACTTACATGCTTTAATACATGATATGATTGTAATTTTTTAATCATGGTTTCCCCCTTCCACTCAAAAATGGGTGTATTTTGAAATTTGAAACTTTACTACCCGAGTTCTACAATGATGGAAGCAAAACCAAAATGTAGACAATGAATCCCCAAAGTAACATCAAATTTCAACATATCTAGTTCTACCAAATATACCAATGTGACTCTATTGGGCAATGACATGGACAACCCCTATAAACTCTTTTAACAAGTATGCAATCACCCACCGGGGTAGAAACTGAGAAAGGTTGATGGAAAACATTGAGAATTACATCAAACTTCATGGACACTAAATGAATTACAAAAGATAAAGAGGCACCGGGATATAGTAAAGCATAGACATTAACGGAAAACACTTGTACCATACCGGTGACAACATTGTGAGAATCCTCTTGATCACCGTTAGAGCAGAGAGTATAAAATCGATTCTTTTTTGGAGAATCAAGGTTTGGAGTATTAGTGAGATCTTGGGTACCTTATCTCTTCTTAGTCATACAGTTTGGACAACATTTCAATTGGTGACCACTCTTACCACATCCATAGAAAATACCCATTCCGGCAAGACACTTCCTGTCATGCTTTTTACCACACTTGTCTCAAGTAGTTCTTTACCCAAAAGTACCACTTTTATCTTCTCTTTGAGGCTTAGAGGTATTCCTCCTCCTTTTATTTCGTTTTGGAGTATAGGAGGGACTTGGATTAGAAAACCTCTTTTTGAACCTTGGCTTACCTTGTATCTCAACCTATCCTTGGAGAAATTTCCCTCATTGGAATTCGATCTCTTCAACTCACTACCAACTAGTTTAAGATTTTGTTCAATTTGTTTGGCGTGTACCATATGATGAGAAACGTCTGTGCTTACAATTAGCATAGCCGACCTACATTCATTCACCGCAAGATCGATACCCAAATAACAAACTTATTCAAATTGTCCCTACAGTCCTCAACTATGGTAGGAGCATACCTGTATAGTTGAGTAAACTTGAGTCTATACTCCTTCACACTCATTCCCTTGACGAAGATTGATGAATTCTTGCATTTTTCTATCCCTTAGTTCCGACGGAAAGAACCTATCAAGGAAAGTTGTCTTATAAGCCCTCCAAGTAATCCAGGCTTCTCTAATTGGCCTCTCATATATCCATTGTTCATACCAAACTTGAGCCATATCTTTATGTTGGTAGGCGGATAGTTCCTCCTCATATACGACCTTGAATATGTTATCTATGAACCCTTGTGGGTCTTCCTCCACCTTGAAGCCTATGAATTTAGGGGGATTCATCCTTGTGAAATCCCATATCCTTGAAGTAGTGGTACTAGTATTAGGGTTCATTTTGCACTCTAGCATCCCTAGTAACTTGGGTAGCCAACACTTCAGTCAAATTATGGATGACATCCCTTATCTCAACATTAGAAATAACCCCTTATTTTATAGGAACTTGAGGGTTTTGAGGACCTTGAGAGGGAACCACCTCCTTCGCATTCTCCACTTCAACCCTCCTAGAAGTATTCCTCCTTGTAATCATGGACTATAAGCACAAGAAAATGATAAGAAGGAAAAAGTTAAATAGAGTTAGGACTCCAAGCACAATCACAAAGAAATGAATAGAGTAAGGTTCGTAATTATCTCATAGCCTCCTATTCATAAAGGTGTCATGCGGCATATTAATGAGTAAGCTCTACTAGACGTGGTGTGTGTGACATCAATTCTACTATTATGCCAAAATCATATGCTCTAATAACAAGTTTGTAACAAATAGGGTCCTAGCCCTTTAGAAACAATAGTCTTTAGAACAAATGTACATAAGAGAAGATTACTAAGTCTATTACATCAAAAGAGAAAAAAAACATAAAGTGGTATCAAGTTCATATGTCCTCGGATCTTTGAGGAACTAGCACAAGCCTTGGAGATAGAAGTCCAAGCTTTCCTGAAGAGTGGATAAGCAACCAATTATCCGCAACAAAATAGCCACAACTTATACTTCGTAATAGAAAAGGGAGACATGGGCTAGTACAAATAATGCACTAAGTATGGAGAAATGCGTAAAAACCTTTATAACATGATAAACGAACATTTACATATAAAGTATGCATTTATGACGCTTTTTTAGAAAGTCTTTACATCATCAAGAGAACACATAAGACCATAACCGAAAGATGTCCAAATTACAATAATGGCATGACCTTGGCACTTCCTAGGGTCCATTTGTGCAAGGTAGAGTTCAAATCCCATAATAACAACCCTACAAAGCATTCCCATAGAAACCACCTTGGCCATACATATTAATTTTACATTAATACAAATAGAAAAGTTATCATAATTATTTCATAACTACAAGGAACCTCCCACAACAACCTCCTTAGACTACTAGTACAATGTACAAGTGAAGTCCCATACCTCCACTTCTACTTAGTAAACTCATTATGGTGTTATAGATTAATTCCTATTTCCTATTTCTTCATTAATTCATTACATAAGGGAAGATCAACCATTACCGACACAGACAATGAGAACTTCCATGGATGTAGGTATCATAAAATCCCACACCGAAAATAGGTGTTCTACTTGCCAATGTAGAACCAACATACTAGCTACTTTGTGGATCCACTAGCTATGTCCTACGGGGGCATGTAGTTAAGGGATAGGGAGATTGCTTCTAAGGACTCTACCTATTGCATTAGTGGATATGTACCCATCTCATGAGTATCACTTGGATGACCCAACCTTTTGCATTAACGGAAAGGTCTTTTCCTCATTGGTAATATCCTCTCGGTACTTAGAATTCCTTCCCAACTTACTACCATTGTTCTTTAATTGTATTTACATGTGTTAAGAGTAATCCATATTCATTCAATACAATTTAACATAAATATCTTAGATTCACTAGGTGAGACTATACTTTCACTCTAGAATAATCATACATATGTGAGTAGCACTTTCACAATCTCTATTATAGTGTTTTCATTAAGACTATACTTGAAATCAACCCAAGAGAAAAAATTAATTAAATAAAATACATGGTACTCCATACACAAGGTTCAACAGGATGAAAACCATACCAATTACCTTTTTTTGTATCCTTCCATAAGTCATACACCTTTCAAGTAAGTTCAAAATCTATATACAACATTTACATCACAGTCATTTCTCAACGTTTTTACTCTAACACTTCCTAATAAAGATTATCACCATTGTTTATGTTTAGAAACACTGTGACGTTCAAATATTATCACCATTGTTCAAATGACTTACGCTAACAATAATTTCCAAATATATGTTCTTGTAGATGAGCTGTCTCTCATATCAGCTATCTATGCTGGCCAACCGACGAAAGTCACATGAAATATAATATATGTAACAAAGTTATTTTCCAAGTAGTCTATTTTGATAGTGACTATGAGGATTAATTATAACCCACTTGATCTTGTACATCACCACCCTACTATTTCTATACTCCAATAGTTAAAAAAGTAGGAGTAAAATTTTCACAATTAGGAGGGAGATCTAGAAGGTGAAGAAGTAATTTGAACCAAAATATGATATAAAGTACTAATCCTACATTATCCCCTTTTATGTTATCCTCACTTTCCCCAAATAAAAAGTTGTCAACTTAATCCTACGTGTTGGACCTATGGTACGTAGGTCCTTCTACGGACCGTACTAGTCACCAATAAAATGGTTATTGGGACCTTAAAATTCACCCATCTTTGACGGATCCCATGTACGGTTAATAGATCTTCCTATCATCGGTATATGCAATCTGTTAAACATTACTTCAACCCTCAAAATTTCAGTAAGTGTGGGACTCACCTATGAGACTTATCTAAAGCTCGTACAAAGGTTCATCGACCATCCTAGAGAACCATAAAAAGGTTAGTCAAACTTAAATTTGAAAAAAAGTATTTTTGCAATTTTTGCGGTTGTCATCTACGGATCATACAAGCTTGTATAATCTGTAGATGGGACCAGTACACACAAACACCAAACCAAAAACTACATGTTTTCTTTCTTTTTTCCCAATCCAAGGTATTGCATATAATAACCAATTTTGATCTCTTCAACATATTTAAAGTCTATTATTCATTTTTTCCTTTTTCAATCATGGTCAATTCTGTTGACAATAATCGTAAAATTATCATTACCAATAGGACTACGATCCATATCAGAAGTAATTGATAATATACCACCAAAATAAAAAAATAAATAATGAAGAAAATGACACTATTCTTTTTTATATTTAAAAATATCATTTTTAATTAAATTTCTTGGAATACATTCAAAATATGGGTTATACACTAATATAATGAATAAAATCGTTATGTGAAGGAAAATAAAAAGGCAAGCTACAAGCATCATCTATTTAAGACAGTTGTTTAAGATCTCTTTCATTATTATATGTACAATGTGGGTTCGGGATAGCCGGGTAAGACATATACAACTCACTATGAATAATATTTGTCCCTGATATAGATGCTTCAGGTATGGGTACACCCATATTTTTAGCCCTTTCGATATTATCTGGACGAAGAAATTATTTATTACACTTCCTCAATTGCCTTCTTAGCATCGCCTTCCCCATGCAATCCGGTAGTCAAATCATTAATGGTTTGATTACATTTTGTGAAAGAAGTAGTAGTTTTTCCCTTTGTTTTGTATCAAAAAGTTTTAAAGTAAGGATCTTTTAACACGTTTGGTGTTTGAAAATGTAGGTAAAAGGGGATATAATTTTGTTGAGGTGAATCTGCAGCGGGACTAGTAAGGTTAGTGGTGTCATCCTCTTCATCTACTACTTCTGTTTCCTCCTCTAAGTATTACTCTAAAATAGTAAAACATCCAGATAATGTTTCGCGATCTATTTCATTTTCGGAATTAAAATCAATAATGATTGGTCGTGAAATAAAGGATGTTTCTTCAACATAAATGTAATCGTTAGTATTAATTGTAAATCTCGTTGGTAAATGTTTAGAAGTAGAACTATTATTTCCACCCCTAGAAAATTGATTCAATTATAGATCAGCCAATTAAGGACAAAGCTATTGGAGATTGTTTTGGTACCCTAAACATTAATGTTTCTTGCAATCCTATTTCATCAAACTTAGACTCATATATGAACACATGACTATAATCTATAAACCCTATAAACAATTTAACTGAAGTGCTTGTGCACATGTTTTAAATTTTTCTTTGTTTTAGCTTCTTCATCTATTGATGTAAAAGTTTTGCACAATAGGAAGAGTTATATGCCATTTTATACCTTGAAGAATATGCTATCTATTCTCGACTCTTTTGTTTTAATTCCTTGTAATATTTATGCAACGGCTAAACAAAACAAATTAGCTTTTTCTGTTAGTGAAATTTCTTCCAAACATATTTTCATCTTATTCATGTTGATACATGTGGAGCTTTGATTCTTGTAATCATTATCAATGACGCTAGCCTACAGGTTGTGTGTCTACGAATCAAAGCTAGTATATGACCCAACCAATGATTGGGGTTGTGTCCCAAGGGAATGGTAGTGAAAATAGTAGTTTACTAGAATTTCATTCTAGCTAGTAATAGTTTAAGGAATTATATAATTTTAAAAAGTAAATTCAATTTCTGACACCAAATTGTCAAATATCAAAAAGGTGGATTTATTAAAAGTATTAAAAACAACAAAAATAAAAGGGGGATCAAATATAGGGAAGAGTTCTTGGGGTGTATCCGCGATATATGTTGACGTAAATCAATGGATACATGCTTTCGATAGAAAATTTGTAAGATAATGATTACAAGGCTAAGCTTTATGTGAAAGTAAATTCCCTCTCAAGCAACTTACTCCATATCAAATGGGTTCCTCTCGGACACCACTCTTCTAATGAAGACAAGCCTATGCCTTACCCAGACCCGTTCTTTCGATGAAGAGTGCTAGGATATAGGACTAGGGCTCACCCGTTCGGGTTAAGCCTCATGTCGCCCAACTCCTTAGGTCATCAATTAGTGGTATTGGTTTCGTGACCTCTCTCTCTCGAGAAAGCCGAAAATACATGGGTGATTTTTATTGCAAAACGAACCTATTAAATTAAACCATAGCCACTAGGTGAAATCACCATTAAAATACATTGAATCCTATTATAAAGCAATACCCAACAATAATATCAACACATATTTGTTAAATTACACCCTAAGAGTGTAACACCCCGGAAATTTCTATGACCTATGTTAGAGATTAAACTAATGAATTATGACCTTAAAAGGGGTAACTATAGTCCCAAGTGTTTGGGGAAAGAGTCGTGGAAGTTTGTTGGGATTAGAGATGCAAAACGAAGAAAAGATTCTGACATGCAGAATTTGGATTCGGTCGCGAGTCATGTGCCTGACCCTAAATATGGAAAATTTCAGCTCCGACATGAGGTTTTATCCCTATAATGTATGTTTCAAAAAAATAAATTGGGCATGGTGGCACGTCAAGGACCCACCTTCGTATCTTGACAAAATTGAGAATTTCATGAAAAGTCATGTTTGACTTATATGTTAAAGTCCAACTAGTGTAGGGTTTTTTTGGGTGGTAGGTTAATATATATGGTTTTTGGTCATCTTTGACCCATTTCCCAATGAAAAACACAATCACTCAATTTGACATCAAAATAGGAAATAGAAGTTTTTCCTTCTCTCTAGTTTCTCTCTCTTCTCAAATCTCCATTGAAGCACATTGAAGCTTCAAAAAGAGTGTCAATTCTCAAAGGTTTCAACTTCAATTTTATGCAATGTCTTCATAAAGGTATGTATTCTTTCACTCTTGAATATCTTTCCCCAATAGTCCCTTCAAAGATCTTTTCAAAATCCCCCAAAATAAAGATTTTTTCTCTATATATAGGTCTTCTTCTAAAAGTTAAATTACGGATAAATTAAGATGGATTATTATTACTTAGGTTTTTTAGGTGTATAATGATGAGTAACTATTTTAATTCACTTGAATTTCCCTTGGACCCATGTTCTTCCCAAATTTCATAATTCTTGGTTTTGAATTGATTAATTAATTGAAGATGATGAATATATCACTTGTTATATTTGCGTTAATTGTGTCATTACTTCGTGAATTACTTTATATGATGTATTGTTAGGTGATTGACCTAATTCCTTTAATATCCATCAATTTTCCTCTTCTATTTACCCTAACTCATTAATTATGTTAATTAGTGATTAGAGGTGACGTAATTGGGTATGTTCTTGCATAATTGACTATTGTATGATGACTATAATTGGTTTGATAGGTAAATAATCATTTATGTGGGATGAATTCTTCAGAGGGTTTCTTGGAAGCCATTGGTAATATCTTCATGGTCATGAACATGATTATCGTAATGTTGGTCTATCTTTGGTAATCTTGATCAATTGAAGTATGAATAATGAAGTTATGAATGTGTTATCATGCTATGAATATGATGTATGTGAGATAATGATACATGTACTATTATGAGGGGTTGAATGTAATTCACATGTGCCTCTTATTATTATTATGTTGTAATGCAATATTCTCACATGATGTTGGGTTTGTGATGAAAAGACTTTCTCATCCTAAAACCTATGAGCTATGAAAATTTTAATGAGGGGTTAAACTCCAAAGAGCTATGTTATGCATTAATGTTAAGGAATACTTAAAGACACTTCAAAAAGGGAATTAGCTTAGCACCAAGTGAACTTGACAATGAGAGTTGTTCCTTCCCAGATGAATATTGGTTCACCGATGTTCTCATAAGGTGGAAACTACAATGTTAATTAGCATAAAGATGGTTTCTAGTAAGAACCTCCTAGTTCCTTAATCATGTCCCCCCCATAGGAAACCTTAGCTAGTGGATCCACCTAGTGGTTATATGAATGTATATGTCTTACCTTGGCAAGTGTGACACCTTTCTTCTGGTGTGAGGGGATGACATTGGATTCCATTTTAGCTAACATGGTCTATGTCAGTTATGGGGAATTATCCCGAATATTATAATGAATGAATGAAAGTAAGAAGTTGAACACTAACTATCTCTAATTAAGAGGTGTTAAGGTAAGGGTATGAGACTTTACCTATACATTGCACAAGTGGACCTTGAGGGAATCCTAGACCGGGTTTGTTATGTATTAATATTATGATAGAAAGTATGATGTTGGTCTCTTATGATACATACGATATTGGTTTCACTTGATATACATGATGTTGGTCTAAATTGATATGCATGATATAGACTACATTTGTTATGATGATGTAAGTGGTAAAAAACAATGCTTTTACTCTAGCTTAGTGGGGTTATGGGGATTCACATACACATTGCACTAGTAGACTTTGATTGGGGTTGTGAGTAAGGTCTTGTGATGTATTCATGAAATGAACTCTAAGCATGAAATGTTTATTATGACTTTGTTATGATGTTACTCTTGAAAATGAATATGAATATATCTTATTTTTGTTGTGATATAAACTTCTATGTGTTCTTGGAATGTGAATAAAGGCTTTAAGGTGAACTAAGCATACTTATAAAAAAAAATGTCTTTTTGTGCATGTTTTAAATGTTTTAGTTGCATATGTTTCCATACTTAGTAGATACGGCTTGTACAGACCCATATCAATTATATTTCTACAAAAAATGTAGGATCGGCCCAGTGAGGTGATTCAAGGTCATTTTCTCAAGAAGCTTGGATTTTTCCCCAAGTTGGTGAGAAGTCTGAAACAAAACCCTATAATTTTGTATTTAGTTGTTTTGCTTATGTTGAGAGACATTATTCTACTTCTCCTATTTCAAGAACTATGTTCTATTCGTTTTATAAGACTAGTAATTATGTAAGGGCTAAGTCCCATTTTTCATACTCCTATGTTTAGATGGAATTGTGAGACAACTATAGAATTAATTTTGATATGTAAGTGAAGTTGAACTTCAAATGAAAAGTTTTACTTTTTCCACTTTTTATTCTATATATAATGCAATGATACATGATAAGGTCTTATCTAAGGCCTCTTCTAGGACGAAGACGCCGGCTACGACTAGGGGGTGCTCTCTGATCGTGACAAAAAATGGGGGCTTTTATCCACACATAAAGCAATAACCAAATAAACCTAAAATAATAAAGAAATCAAATGGGTATAAGAAATTTAATCTTAATATGAGCAAAGGAACAAGAGTGAAGAAGAATCACTTCAAATTTGATGTACAAAGAGCTCGTTTCTTCAAATATCCCACAAAACCGTCTCCAAACTTGAGAGAAAAATACAATAAAATAAACTTCTCAAAAGTAAAAATTAATAAAAATGTTCGGTCCCTTAAAAATATATCCTACAACTAGTATTTATAACTTTGAGATTAAGTGCAGCGAATCCATTCAGTGAAGTTAGTCATGAATCGTTGAGTAGTTCGGCAATTCGCCCTTGTTCTAGTTCATCGTCGTTTGTCCTTTGCCTTCATTCTCTATGCATGTTCTAACGTTGGGCGAAATAACTCTTCTTCGTGGAACTCCATCGCCTTCTGATCCACTTCCTTGAGGCTTCGGGTACTAGAAACAAGGGCAGAGTGCTTCCCTTAGGGGATTCTCCAATCGTAATGTGTGAAGCCATGCTTCAACTTTTACGTTCTTTTTATCCTTTTTGTTCCTTTTTGGGCGTAAATGTCCATGCTTCCCTAAAACATCAAATACTTGAAACTTAATAGTTTTTATCGGATAATGAGACAAAATATGCATTAAAGGACACTAATTTTATAAAAATAAAGCCCTAAATAAGTCCAAGTTGAGGACTCACCAATACCCCCAACTTAAACTTTTTCTTGTCCTCAAGTAAAACTCAAGTTCAGCAGTTCAAATAGGATATCATAAATAGTGCTACACAAGACTCAATCATGAAGATACACAACAAGACTCAAACGACTCATGCAAAAAAGAATTGTATACTCAAAGATTCAAGTTTTAACACACCATCACCAAAGATTCTTATGTTCACAATACTTGATACTAATGTAAGTTTAAGCTCAACAAATATCTAAATTCCCTCACACAAAGACTGATTCCATATTCACACAAAAATACTAATCAATTTAAGATCAGGAATCAGATTCAACGCTCACACTCACAAAGAGGAACATTGTGCATGTTATCATCCATAGGCTTGCCTTTATTTTCCAATCGATTTTTTGTTTTGAATACTCATGATTGCAAGGTCTTTATAAGGCTTATAGTGGGTATGATTGTAAAGTTATTGTAGGCTCAGTGACTATTTTCTTAATAAGATGTGATATTCTCCAAATATCCCCTTCTTGAACTTTACAGATTCTTTTTCAAGTGTTTTTTTGTCATCTGTTTGTTCGCCTCCATGGATTGTGTGGAAACCCAATTTATTTCGTGCTTTTGTTGCACAACTTTTAATTTTTCATTATTTAATTTTATTAGATATGGAGGATTTCGATTTTCCGCACCACAACAGGTTAAGGAAGACTTTTCTTGCACTTCTTGACTTCTTCTCCTTTTCATCGCACCCTCAACTTAGGATTTTGGACTGAGTTGGCTATTCACTTGAAACCACAAATCAAGAGGATTATAGGTGGTGGATCACGTAAGTTTTCAGGTTCATCAAGGTTATTCCAAAGACAGGTAAAGCTCGAAGGGTATTCAAAAAAGTTTCACATACTCACGCGTAGGCCAAACAAGAGGTATATGTAAAAGTTGTATTACACTCTTTAAAATTGTCTAAGGTCATCTAAAGAGGAAACCTTTCTAAATGTATTAGACTGACCAGGCAAATTCTAGGTTTATTTATAAAAGGTTAAAATTAAGTTTATTTATGTAATGGTCATAACAAAAGAATTAATTAGATAAATGGATGATACAAGCGAGATGCAAAGAGTTCACATATTGTCTATGCAACTTCATATGTTTCATTGTAGCCGCACATTCATTTTCATTCGATTGAGAGCACTATTCAAGTCATCGATATTGATCGAAACCGTGACATAAATTCGTACGAGAACAACAACTTTCTACACAAGAGGTGGCCAAAAATTTTGAAAAATGATTTTTTTTTGGAAGGGTCAAAATTGTTTCACAATTTAAGAACTGAAAAGAGCCATGAGCTCAAGCAATCACAAAAAGTTATTATAACATAATTAAAACAGATGGCTCAAATGGATATCAAAACATAAATATTCATAACAACCAAAACAAGGTGGGTTTTTCCCCACCATAAACAAAAGTTTTAGTCTTGAATTGCGAGTAATAACAATATTCATAATTGAAGAAAGAAAAACCAAAGAGGAGAGTGAAGGAAAGATCTTGTCTATGTAGCTTCTTTATTGGTCCGAGCATCAGCGCCCAGAGGGTCATCTTGGAATAAAGCAATTGCTATTGAAGTGTTACCATTAAGATTTTCGTTATTTTCAACTGCCCTAGCTTCGGTAGTAATGTTAGCTGCTACCATTCTATCTATGTCATGTGCTACCAAAAAGGTAGTGTTGCATTTTATGATATGCGACTCCATGTGGGATCAACAGGGATCCTCCTATTGGTTATGGCTTTCTTGGTATATTAGCTTTGTCTAGATATCTCTTCTTTCTTTTCATCTACTGTAAACTCACGTGCTCATACGGTCTGTGGTGGCAACTTTTGGTCAAGCCATTTCTTCAAGAGACTTTATATAGGAGGTTATATATAAATGTAAGTAGTATAAAGATGGTTTCGAAGTGTAGAGCTATGTCACCAAGACAGTTGGTGACTCGTTGAAAGGGTGGTCAAGGAATCTATTGGCGAATCGCCGACTGCATTAAGAGAATGAAGCAGATCAGAAAAAGTTACCAATTACATAATATGGACATATTCAGTTGTCAGCAAAATGGGAACGTTGGGAAAACTGCCGAGCAGTTTGGCTAATCTTGTTCATTTCGCCAAACAACTCAACGTACTCATTTTCAACCCATTTCTTTTCAATTCCACCTGCAACCCAGATAAAAAATTTCTAAGCTTTTACAACAAAATTTCAACGAAGACCCATAGAAATTTCACATCCCCACTATATAAAAACTCAATTCTAAGAACAGTCGAGTAGGTGTCCCTCAAATTATGCAGAAACTGCCAAATCCTAATCAATGATATATGACACTTCAGTAACTCAGAGACTTAGAAGAGACTTCATCATATCAACCATTATGCAAATTAGAATAGTTTTCGATAAAATAACAGAGGGGTTTGATTACCAACCATTAATGCTAAATAAGATGTTACAAACATGCTAGGTGGGAATGTGATCCAAATTTAAGCATAACCTAATGGTTTAAATATTCTAGACGTGAAACAAAATAACAACTAGAATGCAAGTGTAAGTTTATGAAAAGGTAAAAAATAAATTAAAGGGATGAAATGTGGCATTTAAACTGGTGCTTGTGACTGTCTAACTTCTTCTCATTTGGCGATGTTAATTTATCTCGCTCAATGGCTTACCGAAGAACCGAGTATGTATTTCATCCCCGAATATAACATGATTTTCGACTTTTTTGAATGTTGTATCATCGGTGTTTGCCGAGAGTAACATTAGGTTGTCGATTCACCGACAAAAATTTTCAATCTATAGAGTTTTATAGACTAAACGTTTAGGTGGGTCATGTCAAACAACGGGAATGGTCAGGTATGCTAAACCTATCGACATTCTGCTAAAGGGACCTATTGCCTGTCACTCTGCATCTTTTCAAGTTTATTCTTTCCTGAATCTATACAAACAACAACCCTCTAATTTTATTATAGTAATAAAAATCAAGTAAATGTTTTTGGGTTGCCTCCCAAATAGCGCCTTAGTTAGTGGCACGACACAAGTTAACCTTTAGATCTAACTCTTGGGGTTAGATGTAGTATCACTAAGCAAAACCCCTTGTTTTCTCGGGTTGAGATGAGATGAAATATGACCCATTTGGGTCTCTAAGAGCTTGATTGAAAATGAATGAGCGGTGACTATCTGAGTTAGGGTAAACACATCTTCTTTCATGCATTTCAGCATTTTGTCTGACCCATCAACTTTACTTAGGAAACTCGATAGCGTATCCTCAGAACTGCCACCTTTGAATTGTTAGGTTTTTGTCTCTCATGGGGAGGTACATATCTATCCTTCTCCCCATCCTTCCAATTTGGATTTTAATCCCTCCATTCACGGTCTCCATTTTTACATCCTTTATCTCTACCTAAACCTTGTCTACCATCCTACCTCGGTTAGTTTGAATGATAACCACCACCTTGGTTTTCTATAAAGTTGACCTCCTCACTATACAGAACTCCAAAATTCATCTCAATACGATTCGTGTTCCTAGCTCACAGGACATTGACACCAACAACTACTGCCCCCATAAATTCTTATAAAGAAATCAAGTTGTGTCATAATCTTATCCATATTTTGGTCTCTTTCATTATATTATTAGATTTTCTCCTAAGATAGTATAAAGGTGACAAGGGAACTTGGTCATTGCAAGTGTACCAAGCTCTATTGATGGTTGTCATGCTATCTAAAAGATGGGTTGCTACTATGTATGGCTACTATATAAGACATCCGAGGGAAAGAGTTGGTCAGCAACCACTTTGTTGACTTAGTCGAAGTTCTGGTTAAAATATTCAAGGAGCACGTTATGACCATGGGTTGGGAACTTTAGCAAGTTTATAAAATCAGAGCCAAGTTTCATGCAATGGCTCTCAATTCAAGAGCTTGAAGCTTATGAGTCTATCCCGAATGGTCATCATCTTTGTGGGAGGGAAAAATTGCACTTTGAAAGAGTTAAAAAACTCCTCTAATAGAGTGATTGAGTTACATGGAAACTCTGCTAGCCACTTCCACGCCTCGCCCATCAAAGAGAAAGGAATAGCCTCAATCGTTCTGACTCATGAGAGATGATTTTGAACGATAATGGTCCACATAGATTCACGATGTTTCAAAGGTGCTCGTGTAGGTCCTAGAGAGCAAATACACTGAAAAATCCCTTTAGTTGCAAGAGTTGCAACATGGTTTTTGTTTTGTGTTTTATCGCATTTCCCTCTTCTAAAGGTAAACAAATGGCCCCAACACCTCCCTTAAGGTATGAATTATTGATGTTGGTGTCACACCCCGAGCTACCCCTGAGATGTGAACACAACACCTACAAACAAAAGTGATCCCAAACTAACCCTACAAGTATAATCATGAACATAATAAAGATGATAAAATGTTGCAAAAGCTAAATCAAAAATAAAATGAAAGGATGGGGAATACCTATATACTATAACTGAGATATATGAAATACTAATGAGTTTAATACAAAAAAAGAAATATACTCAATACTAAGTCGAATCTAACTATGTCTGAAAATAGCTTCTAACTAACTAGTAATGTTGGGACATGCCCTAGCTAAATCTTGCAAAAATTGAAAATAAAGGACTAAAAATACTGAAAGAAACTTATGACTATAGTCCTCAGAGAACGAGGACTCACCATTGATTCTATTTAACTAAGATCTATAATCGCTCTAAACGTGGTATTCATGCTGTGAACTGGAACTTACATCTAGAGAGGATGTAGCGCACATATGTGTCAGTACTTCAAAGGTAATTAGCATATAGAATAGAGCAAAGCTGAAATAACATAGACTTAACAAAGCAATAAAGTAATGAAATAATCTAAACATGATAAAGATGTTTAAATATTGAACATGAGTAATTTGAATACAATGACCAAGTTATAACATGTTGAGACTGAAATACTAGAACATGGTCAATGTAATGGAGTCTGACTGAATTGTGGGATCTACTAATAACCGATAATAAAACCACATGAGTTTAATGTGTAGTCCAATGTATACGCCTCTAACGGAATTTTGGGATCTACTAATAACAAATAATAAAACAACATGAGCATAATGTGTAGTCCAAAGTATACACCCTATTGAGATGACTTAATTTAAATTGCCAGAGGTATAGAGGCATGTTGGCATGATCACTTAACTGATACCCACAAAGGCGACATACAACCTACTTGGCTAGTAGTTTTGGGACGCTTCGGCTATGCTGAACCATAGTCCAACTCAGTATTCTACTACTCCCAATGGATTAAGATTAACAATTTTTTACTAAATTCATCTAAGTTAGTGGATAGCTCAAAATGAACATGCAAACTGATCATGCAACAATTAAACTAATATTAATGCATTAATAACTGAGGCATGTATAACTACATAACGGAAATATTAGACCTAGCAAGTGTAATTCAAGAACTAAAGAAATACATAGCTAGGGTTCTGAAATTCATGAAATAAACTGAGTAATAACATGATAATCTTATTCGGTATATATAATTAACTAATTATGGATAATCTGCTAAATTTCTAACCCTAGGTCTAATCATGATAAGGGAATCAAGAATCTAACTGAATTCTAGGGACCCAATGGGTGAAAAGAACCCTACTAATGAAATCCCACATACCTGGTGACGACTTCCATGGAGAAATCTTTCAAATTCGGGACGAAACTATTGAAACTTGTTGCGTTCGTGAACAAGGTTCTAGAAACTTTTTCTCCATTCTTGCTTCTAATTTATCTGTGTTTTGGTTAATGATTTGACTTAGGTTATTTATAGTTATGTTTCTAGGCTTACACTAACAAAACCTCATGACTTAGGGTCTAAATTACGTAACTAACAAAACCTCGTGACTTAGGGTCTAAATTACGTAACTTAGGGTCCATACGAACAAGGAAAACACTAGAAGACCCTGACTTAAAAGTTGTCACAATCAGTAACGAAGTGGAATGACGCATCGCGCGCCGAATGAGGGTGCATAATGGTCGACTATCCTTCCCGACTGAGGACTAAATTTCGGTTGTCCCATCGACTTAGCTGACTGATAAAACGTAAGCCTACTAATAGACAGTACAGGTCAACATCGTTCATGATTGAGGATTAGAAGTCGACTAGCCCATTGAAGGAGCTGACTGATGGACCGTAGGTTGACTGACGGTATATACTGGTCGACAGTCATTCATAATTGAGGACTAAAAGTTAGTTAGCCCATCGATGGAGATGATTGATGGTCTGTAGTGGGCTTCAATAAATGACACCTATAACTTTTGGAAATCTACTTTTTTGGTCAGTTTCAGATAGAGGGTCTTACATTATCTCCCCCTTCGGACAATGCATCCTCGAATGAAGACAAAACTAGCTTAGTACGGAGGGAATGAGCTGCAATCCCTACCACTAAGTTCTAGAAATTGATTTTTTATTGAACTAAGTTCCAAGAATATGCAACTAAGTTCAAATGCAAGTACTAAATGAAGGAACATAATACTAACACTAAATTTTCTCATGAATGACAGAAATTGGGGAGGAACAATTACCTCGCGCTAGAACGGAATCTAGAGGAATGAGGTGAAGATACTTAGACTTTATGGTTTCTTTTACGTCACAAGTAGTTCCTTCTATGGACTAACTCCTCCACAAAACCTTGACTGAAACGACTTCTTTATTTCTCGACCTTCTAAATTGACGATTGATAATCTTCATTAGTACATCCTCATACGAGAGACTATGTCTCATGACCACACTCTCTAATGTCACTATGGATGTGAGATCACCCACACACTTCTTCAAAAGTGAAATGTGAGATCACCCACACACTATTACTAATTCTACTCTTACTCATAAGCCACTTTACCAATCTTTTTCGCGATCATGTAAGGGCCTACATATGTGAGACTGATCTTCCCTTTATTTCTAATCTCATCACTCCTTCATAAGTTACACTTTGAGGAAAGACCAATAATCAACTTGGAATATTAATTCCCATCTCCTTACATTTGCATAAGATTTTTAGTGACATTGGGTTGTCTTAAGTCTATCTCTAATGACTTGCACTTTCTCCATCGCATCATGGACTAAATCTGGTCCTATCAGTGTTGTTTCACCTACTTCAAATGAAACAAGTGGATATCTACATGTACGTCCATAAAATGACTCATAAGGGGCCATCAAAAAATTTAAATGATAGATATTATTGTATGTGAACTCAATAAAAGAAAGGTGATCATCCAAAATACCCTTGAAATTGATCACACAAGCTCTAAAAATATTCTCCAGCATCTGAATAGAACGATCTGCCTGTCCATCTGTTTGCAAAAGTATTGCGCTAAGATTAACGTGAGTACCAATACCCATATTAAATGAATTCAAAAAATGAGAGGTAAATTAAGGCCCTTATATGTCTAAGATGATAGACAAAGGAACCCCATGCAACCTCACAATCTCAATAATATATAGCTTGGCATAGTCCTTCGCCAATTTGTAGTCTTGACCGCCAAAAGCCGAGAAGACTTGGTAATCCTATCAACTATCACCCAAATTGATTACTATTGTCTTCAAGTACAAGGTAACCTTGTGATTAAATCCATATTGATCACTTCCCACTTCTAAGTAGGAATTTCAAACTCTTGAGTCATATCCGCTAGTTTATTAAATTCTACCTTCACTTGATAGCAATACGGGAACTTAGCAACGAAACCTGGTATATCTCTTTTCATACCATTCCACCAATAGACTTCACGTAGATCCCGGTACATCTTAGAGGCTACTCGATAAATAGAATATCTAGAGTTATGGGCTTCTGTATGAATTTGTTGTCTCAACTCACCCACCTTAGGAACACATAATTGACCCTGGTATCGAAACACACCATGTCTCCCTTGAAACAAAACCTCCACTCTCTGCTAGACGATTGCTCATTTAACCTCAAGCAATATTGGATCACTATCTTTCTTTTCCATAACCTACACTACCAAAGATGATTTTGACCCATTATGAATTGTAACTCCACTACTTGATATTCTTATCAGACAAACTCTTAGGGGAGCAAGTCTGTGAACATCTTTTACCAGCCCCTTTCACTCTTCCTCCACATAAACTACACTACCCATAGATAGTCTGCTAAAGGCATCAACTACTACATTTGTCATACCATAAAGGTAATGCAACTCATGTTATAATCCTTGAGGAACTCAAGCATTTACTCTGGCAAAGAATCAACTCTTTATGGATGATCACATACTAAAGGTTTTTATGGTGAGTGAACACATCTACGTGAACACCATACAAGTAATGTCTTCAGATCTTACGTGAAAACATCATTGTTACTAGATCGAGGTCATGAGTTGGGTAGTTCTTCTTATGCACTTTAAGTTGTCTAGAATAATTAGTTATAATCTTACCTCACTACCTAAATACACAACCTAGGCAGACTCTGGATGCATCAAAATGGATCATAAAGCCTCTTGTAGAGTAAAGACAGGAGGTGTAGTCAATCTAGTTTTCAATTTTGCAAAACTTTCTCACAATCATATGACCATCGAAACTTGACCATCTTTTGAGTCAACCAAGTCAATGGTGAGGTTATGGATGAAAACCTTCCATGAACCTTCTGTAATAACCCGCTAGATCCAATAACTTTTTATATAAGTAGCAGAGGTCATTGTATCGCTGCTTCTATTTTCTGTGAATCCACTAAGATCCCCTTGCTAGATACAATTTGACCGAAGGAAGAAACGGATTGCAACCAGAACTCACATTTTCTAAACATAGCAAATAACTTCCGATCATTGAGAGTCTGCAAGACAACTCTGAAATAAATCAAATATTTTTCCTCATTCCTATAGTAAATGAGGATATCAAAAATAAAGAAAATAAGGAACAAGTCCAAAACACTTCGTAGCCTCCCTCCATTAGATCTGGTGGACTTTACACCCATGAAAATTACTCTACTTAGTGAAACTTTTCATAAATCATAGGACTCTTAAACCTAATGTTCTAATACAAAGTTTATCACGACCCGAGTAACCCTCGAAACATGAACAGGGATCTAGGACCACAAGTAATCCCAAGCTAAACATGATAGCATGATCATAAGAATACTAAAGATTATAAACTGCTGCGGAAGCTAAATTATAAATAAAATTAAAGGATTGGAAATACCCATGTACTATAACTGAGATAATTGACATTTTAATAAAACAACATATTTACTCTAGAATAAGTTCAATATAATTATGTCTGAAAATAGCCTCTAACTGGCTGGTAATGCTGGGACAAGCCCGAACTAATTCTAGCAAAAACTAAAAATAAAGGAATAAAAATAGTTTAAAAGCATTTATGACTATTATCATAAAAAAATGAGGACTCACTATCAATTCTACTAAACTGGAGATCGATAATTGATCTAAGCCTGATCTAGATGCTGAGAACCTTAATCTATATCACGAGAAGATGTAGTGCATGTATGCATCAATACTTGAAAGTTACCGAACATTACTATATAATAAAGTTGAAATAACAAATAATTGATCAAAGAAATAAAGTAATGAAATAATCTGAACATGATAAAGATGTTGAAATACTAAACATGACTTAATAGAATGCAATGACCAAGTTATAAAATGTTGATACTAAAATACTAGAACATGGTAAATGCAATGGAGTCTGATTAAACTGTGGGAGCTACTAATAACAGATAATAAGACCACATGATCTAAATGTAGAGTCTAATGTATACGTCCCATTGAGAGGACCAAATATACCCTGCCAGAGGCTTAGAAGCAAGATGGCGTGATCACTAAACTAATACCCACAAAGGGGGCTTACGACCTACTTGGCATATAGTTGTGGACCTATTTTGGTATGTTTAACCCTAGTCTAACTCGATATTCTACTACTCCCAATGAGTTAAGTTATTAACACATTATGATGGATTTTTTATAACTTACTGGATAGCTCAAACTTAACCTACAAACTAATGAAGCAACAATTGAACTGATACCGATGCATTTATAATTGAGGCAAGTACAACTATATAACTTAAATATCTGACCTAGCATGTGTAATTCAAGAACAAAATAAATACATAGCTAGGGTTCTGAAATTCATGCAATAAACTGAGTAATACAAATATAATATGATGTGGAACATATAATTAACTAATTCATGATAATCTACTGAAGTTTTAGAAACCCTAGGTCTAATCATGATAAGGGAATCAAGAAGCTGACTGAAATCTATGGACCCAATGGGTGAAGGAACCCACTAGTGAAATCCAATATATATGGCAATGAATTCTATGGAGAAGTCTTTCGATTTCAGGGATGGAACCGATGGAAACGTGTCGCATTCTTAAACAAGGATTCTTTACCTTTTCTCTCCTTTCTTTCTTTTAATTTTCTATGTTTTGATTAATGATTTGACATAGGTAAGTCCTAGTTAAGTTTCTTGGCTTAAAATAATTAAAACCTCATGAATTAGGGTCTAAACAACGTAGTTTAGGAGCCAAACAATCAAGGAAATGACCAAATACCCCTGACCTAAAAGATGTCTAAATTACTGATAGAGTTGCCTGAGAGATTGTAAGTCGATGGACGGTCCATACTTAGTGACCGTCCTTTGTGATTGAGGATTGAAAGTTGGTTTGCCCATCAATGGAGTTGATTGACGGACTGTAAGTCCATTGACGGTCGTATTAGTCAACGGACATTCACAACTGAGGAGTGAAAGTTGGCTGGCCGAGCGACGGAGTTGACTGACAGACCGTAAGTTTAATAATTGTCAGTACTGGTCAACCATCATTCACGACTGAGGACTCAAAATTGGATGGATCATTGATGGAGCTGACTGACGGACCGTAACTCTGTTGATGGTCGTTAGTTGGCTTCGATTAGTAACACCTGTAACTTCTGAAAATCTGTATTTTCGGTTAGTTTTTGTTATGGGGTGTTAAAGTTGGGCTCTTAGACATTGTTGAGGTTGTCGATGTCATCCTGGTGGCCCAACTTGCTCTCGATACTACCATTAACACTCATGATTTTTGAAATGTTTGCATAATAAACCTGGCAAATGTAAAAATTAAATTAGTAATCACTACACTAAGAAGAACTAAAAGGGTTAGTTAAGTACATCTTCACATAACACTACTCCCCAGCAACGATGCCATTTTGATACTTGTTATCTGACAACGACACTAGCCTATAGACTGAGTGTCTACAAATCAAAGTGAGTATAGTAACCCAACCAAGGGTTGGGTTCATTTCTGTAACATCTCGTAAACTGAAATAGCTAGGATTAAACAAAGAAACTAAGAATATTTATTTTTGGAAAGAATATGAGAAATCAAGAAAATTTCCTTAGTGTAAAAGTAAGTTTTAGGTAATTTTCAAACTGTCATAACTTTTACCTCTAGATCAGTTAGGTCCAGTTTTGTATATGGTGGAAAATCACTTGAAAAGATCTTTCCAGCGCTTCTAAGGGTGCGCACTTTCGATATCGTATGAGGGAGATATGTCTATCGGAAGTTGGGTTGCTGGATTGAGGAAAATCCAAACCAGATTTTTGTAAGGGTAAATTGGTCTTTTAACCCTTCTATTTCCTAATTTGTTTTAAGGGTTTATTAGGGGTAAATCTAAGCCTAAAGTCAGATTTAGAAAATTGAAATACTCTTAGTGCTTGTGATAAAAGAGAAGATAAGAAGGAAAAAGGATAGAAGGCCAAGAATTCATCAAGAATGCCAAGATCTTCAAGTGGAATTCATCGAGGGTGATCCCTATAAGGTATATGAGATCTTTATGTATTGGGTTTGTTAACCCACACACCAATATATTTAATTCAGCAAGTTTTGAATAGATTGGTTGATGAATATTGAAGTTCTTAATGAACAATTATTGAATTCCTGTTGATTGTTTGTAGCATGTTCTAGTTGATTGGATTCATATTTTTGTGTTATTTTTCAAGTCTAATATATTGGTTATTCAGGATATTGGTGATTCTAAGTTATTAGGGTGAGATCCATGTAAGTTTAGAAGGTTTAGAAATGAAAAATGAAGAAGAAAAGTTGGAGGTCCCGTCTAAAAGGACATGGGTTGTCGTGCCTACCAGAGCCCCTCAGGATAGCCTCTGTCTAATAGGCTCTGGCACACCGCATCAGCCAGAGTGCCTCAGACCAGATTCTGCCATCAGGCTCTGGCTCTCCACGCCTCTCATAGAGCCAAGGTCACTGGGATACCCCGTTCTTTCCCTATCTTTTCATAGTAGTTCCTAAGTGATGTACCTACAATTTCTAGTCGATTACAATACTCTAATGTGCATCCAAACATTGTAAAATCATCAATAAACATGAATCAAGTACCTTGAATCCCAATTCAAATCAAGGAAAGTTAGGATCAAAGTCAAGGAAAATAAGAAGTCAAGTCTAAAGCGATGAAGTAAGTTAAAGTAAAGTTTCTTAAAGCTTCCAAAAGTCTTTTGTAAACGTTTTAACTTCGTTTTAAGGTTCAAGTTTAGAATTAAAGAAAGAGTAATGAGTTGAGTTGATTTCTCAAATTATATAAGGGAACTAAGTGTTCCCTAAAGAGTTGATTAAGATCAAAATTTTCAAGTCAAGTAAAGAGGAAAGAGTTGAGTTCATTTCTCAAAAGATATAAGGGAACTAAGTATTCCCTATAAAGTTTATAAATATTTTTACATGTAAGTTAAGAGGAAAGTAAGTTTTCCCAACAGAGTTTTGAACAAGAAAGAGGAACATTGATTGAAAGACGGCTTTTAAAGCTAAAAAAAGGTTGAGAAAATTATCTCAACCTAGAGGAAGGAGGTTATTTCAAAATCATGAGCTAAAGTATATTTTTGGAGTAGTGTTGAGCACCGATGTGGGAATAAGAGTTCATATTCACTCAAGTCTCCATGTAAACCATGTAACCATAATGGGTATTAACGGTTCATACTTTTTAAATGATCACGTGAGTTTTGCCAGTGGATCCACTACGTTGAGGATGTTCTATGAAATGACAAAGTATAGGATAGTTCTGGCAGCGTGGGCGAGATGTTGTATCACCACTTAGGCTCATAGTGGTGGTTGTCGGTTAGAGAGTTTCCCACAGAATTATATCACTTTCATATGATTTTGTACTGCATTTTCTATGATGAATTGAGTTTCTTTACTGTTTTACTATCTTATATCTATCTATCTATATATATCTATATATATATATATATATATATATATATTATATATATATAATATATATATATATATATAGATATATATATATTATATATATATATATATATATATATAGCATGATCTTTACATGGATTTATATTCATACATTGAGTTGAGTAATTCTTGAGTTGAGCGGAGCACAGGTAAGTTCATATTATTCTCATCAAGATTAAGTTGTTGTTTACAATTCCAACTTCCACACTAATACATTGAATGTACTGATGTGAGTTAACCTGCATCATCTTATGATGCAGATGCAGATGCAGGTAACCAGGATCAGCATTCAGCCAGTCTGAGCATCCAGAGTCAGTGATGAGCCTCCTTAATTCCGGAGGACCCTATATTGCTTTCAATATTTTCTTTATAGAATGTTGAGGGATTTGTCCCAATATTCATCCTAGTTATTATAGAGGCTTCATTGATAGATAGTCAGTCTGATTGTTTAGTTTGAGTTTCTTTTTATCTTACATTTCATATGTTCAAATGTTGAGACTTAAGTGTCATTTTGACCAAGACAATTATTTAAAGTATTTCTCATGAAAATGTTTCCAGTTTTATAATGGAGTTAAGTTAAGCCTTCCGCTAAGTTAAGTAAGTTAGGCCAAGGATTTGCTCAAGACCAACTATGGGCATTGGATGTCGTCCACGTCTAGGGTTTAGGTTCAGGGCTTGACAGTGTCCTAAGGGAGTGGTAGTGAAAATAGTCGCTAACTACAAATTAGTTATAGCTAGTAATAGTTTGTGGAATTATCGAACAAAAACAAAGTATAATCGAACAATAACAATGTAACAAAAACTAATTAATAATAATGTTCAGACCCTTGAAAATATCTCCTAATACTTATAGAATTCAGATTAAGTGCAACGAATCCATTCGGCGATGTCAGTCGTGAATCATTGAGTAGTTCACCGATTCACCCTTTTTCTAGTTAATAATCGTTAGTGCTTTGCCTTCATCCTCTATGCATGTTGTAACACTGGGAAGGATAACTCTACTTCACAGAACAATTTGGTGAAGCGCTGACTGCTCTTTTTCATTGCCTTCTGATAAACATCCTTCAAGCTTCACGTACTAGAACAAAGGGCAGAGTATGTCCCTTAGACTATTCTCCAAGTGTGATTGGCCAAGCTCAGACTTTAGCTTTTACGTTCTTTTTGTTCCTTTTTTCGCACAAGTGTCTATGCTTCCATGAAAACATCAAATGCGTGAAACTAAAGAGTTTAAATCAGATATTGAGACAAAATAGGAATTAGAGGACACTATTTCTATAAAAATATAACCCTAAATGAGTCCAAGTTGAGAAATCATCAACCTTATATATCAAAAACACATGATCATTTCAAATATGTTCTCACAATTGTAGATGATTATAGTAGGGCAACTTGAACATTTTTTTCTTGCTATTAAATCTTTGCTTTCACTATCTTGAGGGATCTCCTACCAACTAGTGAGACTCAATATTGACCTAAAGTTATAGTTCTTTGGAGTGATAATGCTTTGAAACTGGGAAGTAGTCATGAAAACTTGTAGCTTCCTTTCTCCTAGGGAATCACTCATCTAACATCTTGTTTTTTTTCATCGCAACAAAATGGAGTAATGGGGAGTAAATATTGACACATTCTATAAGCTTGTAGAGCCTTATTATTTAAATCATGTTTTTCATTGAACTTCTTAGTGAATGTTGATTAATTAAAGGTCCAATTGATCACAATGTCTATATTGTAAGTATGCATTTACGAATAATCCAGCGAAATTAATAGGATTAGACCTAACACGATTTCAAATAGAAAAAAAGTATCGTTCGGACCTTTCAATTCATAGATGTAGATTTCAGACCTATGAATGAGGATATCTCAAAAACTCACACAGACAAAAGGAACCAAATCAAACAAAAATAAAAGCAACTTTGACAAAAAAGAAGTGACTGGAACAAAATGAAACGAAGTGACTTAGACAAAAATGTTTTGTCGATAACCTCATACCAATCAATCAAATATTGATTAATACACAGTCGATATCGAACACTATTTGAAAATAGCTCTTCAGTCCAAAACAGTTTTTGGTTTTTATTTTGACTAACATTTTCATTTGTATTCAAATTAATGAAGGGATTTTCTTGGTATAATCCATTGATTTATTTTATAGGCATTATAAGTAGTAGACTTACTTGTAGTTCCTAATTAAAAGGTTCCTACTAATCTTCATAGGATGAGAAATCCCTATGGATTTGCAATTTGGTAAGCCACCTGATTACACTACATTGAGATCTTTTAGTTTTTACTCTATCCTTGTCTTTTATCCCACATTCTCCTTAGTTTCATGTATCTGCCCATGCTCCTCATAGTGGTTTAATATTCATTGCACGTCCCATTCTGATATATCATCATCACAACCTTATCATGTTCATCTATCCTCTTCTTCTCCAATTCACGTTCATATTATGATCTATAATCATCACACCCCTTTCCTATTCTGAAATCATATCATCCTCCCATTCATGTTTCTGTCAAACAATCAACTACATCTCAAAAACATCTTACTTGCAAGAATACATTTGCAATTTTGTTATTCCCACTAATCTCACCGAATATTGTTTTTCCTCTATTGTTTCTCATAGTGTATTTTTTTCTCTACTCTTTCACCCTTCAATTAATTCCTCTTAAATTCTATCTTTTCTTCCACTGCACCTTCCAGCTATTCTAAGGCAACCTTACACTTTGATTGGCAGCAAGCAATGACTAATGAATTTCATGTCCTTAAATCCATTCAAATATGTAATATAGTCCAATTTTCACAAGGCTCCGAAGAGTCTGCTATACAAATTGGTTTATATGATTAAATACAGGAAGGTTGGTACAGTGGAGAGGCTTAAAGCCTGACTTGTTATAAGTGTATTCATCTTGTATTTCTAAGATACTTAAACAAAAACATAGATGAAGTTGAAGAAACAACAAATTTTAAATAGCATTCTCAGAACTAGAAAACCAAATGAGTAGAAAAAAGAGAATCAGAAATGGATTACAAACAATATAACAATATTTTTATTAATGAAGAAAATAGAGCTCAGGGAATGCAATGTCCCCTTAAGGAATTATTCCCGTCAAGAACCCAAGGTTAATGGAATATATCCTCCCGATATAGAATCATCTTACTCACCGGTGTATTGTTACCTAAATTCATGTATCACTACTCGACGACAATAAAGTACACTTAGAATACTAGATTTTATAGTAGTAGAAGAAGTTCAGAAAATTGGTTCTCTTAAAATAAAAGGGAATTCCTCAATGTATGGAAAACAAAAGGTAGTGTGAAAGGTACTTATTGTGTCTTGCCAGAAAGGTCAAATCCTTTGGAAAATACACAATCTTCTAAAAAGGTCAAATCCCATTGGGATTACTCGGGATCCAACTATGTTTATTAATAGAATATGTTATATTTGATCATGTACAATTTTTTAAATAAGATTTGTCAATACTCTAGCATAATCTAATTGTTAGTCACTTTCATCTTCATTCTTTTGAAGTGTAAAACTCACATTTATTGGAGTCCTCACAATATTAAAATCCAAATATTTGATTTAGTCAAGTGTCTATTCTATGTAATGAGACCGTGACAATGCAAAATATTATAGATTTCTAAGTATTCTTATACATAAGATTGCATCAAACACACAAATATCTTTCATACCAAATATGCCTTCTAGCATAGGTTTAATAGCATTTGTTGTTATCGTCTCTATTGATGATCAACATGTGACCAATATACAAACAAAAAATTGTGATTTTAATGTAAAAACATTTTTTACTTCCATCATTGTTTATCCATATGTAATCATGGTTTGGTAAAATTTCTTATGTCATTGTTTGGGAGTATGTTTTGGTCCATAATGTGACTTAGCATGTTCACACACTTTCTTTTCTTTACCACGAACCACAAAACCCTCGTATTGTTCCGTGTGAATGGTTTCCTGCAACTCTCCATTTAAAAAGGTTTTGATAACATTAATTTTATTGATTGAAAGATTATGCACGGGCCCTAGTGCTATCAACACCATAATATATGAACCTTGTTATTGGAGAGTATATATCAAAATAATCGATACCTCCTTTTGTTTGTATCATTTGACTATAATTTTAGCCTTATATTTGTGAGTATCCCTTACAACTTTTATTTTCCTTTTGAAGATCCATTTTGATCTTAGAGTTTCATTTCTTGGAGTCAGATCAATCAACTTCTATAATGGTTGCTCGAGATTGAATCAATCTCACTATTGACACCATCTTCTCAAAACAATGAGTCCAAGAAAGACACATAAAATATTACAAAATTAGATTCGAATGAAGTAAATGTCCTTTGACATTATTTACCACGCCTCCAAATCTCTTTATAGTATGTACATTTTCCTTTGGTTCTTTCCAAGGTCTTTTACATCCTTCACTAGACTACTCAAGTCTAACTTTACACTACAAAAAAATAACATTTAGCCACGGATTACAATGACAAACAATATTTCATCACTACATAACGACGGATAGCTACGGAAAAATAAATTGATCGCTAAATTATTGGATAAAATATTGGGACCTAAAATAGCGACAGAATAGCGATAAAAACAAAAATTTATCCCTAAATATATGCGCTAACGTTTGGCGCCTTAAGTCTGCCTATTAAATTAGATAATTACTACTGGAATTGGTGATAAAGTTTACTTCGTCGTTACATTTAAGTGTTAGTGATGGAATCAACAATGGATATTTTGTCGCTAATGTAACTGAGTATTTTCCTATAGTATTTTTATGTCTGCCTTTTTTTTAAAACTAGCGACGGATAAATAGCGACGAAAATTAAAAAATCGCCGCTATCTTACAATAAAAAAAATTACTAGGGCACAAATCTCATAAACACAAAATAAATCACTCTCTCTCAACACAAAATACACCTATAGAGCAGCGTCTTGTTTGGGAAGAGAACCTTGCCAACACCATCGATTCAAACTCAAAGAAACGTGATAGGCGAGGCAACTACATCTAACCGGAACAACACAATAGGTGAATGTAAGAGTAATAATAATTCTGGATAGCAAACATTTTTTTCTTTCTCATGCCGGGTAAGTTTTTACTTGCACTATTACTATTCATACACTGTAATTTTTTCATGATAGACTTCATATAATGTTTTTCAATATTTTTTCCAGTTTGGAACCTTAAAATATTTTCGAGCATCGCAAAACACTGGTAAGTATATTTCTGCACACCCATAACTTAATTTATATGCATAATATATAGTAATGAGCTCTAACTATGAATAAAAATAGTAGTACTTTACTATTGGTCGCGTTGACTTCTAATTGTGAATAGAAATAGAAGTATATAATAAAGTAATCAGCAAACATCCAATATAATCTTGTGTGTTGGGAGTGTATTGATTTTCGAACAAATGAAACACTCAAACAACATATGAAGTCTCTCTATTATTGATAAGGCTTTGTTTCAATAATTGTATTGAACTTCTTTTTTACATATTTGGTTGTCATTTAAACTTGTAATGATGGATTTGTTTTACCACACAGTTAAATGTTTTAGACTCAACATGTGAGTTACTTCTATACTCAATCAAATTTAATTATCACCATTTCTTGCCTCGGTATGCTTTCATGCCGTTTTGGGTTCCAACAATATGAAGCATGTAAGTTTATTCTCAAGGGAAATTGCATACAATTTTTCTCTAAATTGGAGGTTTATAGGAAGGGAGAGTTGGTTGAGCCTTATGATTTATATTCTATTTAGGAGAAGGTTTGTTGAATTAGTTTTGTTGAGTTATGTTCATACTTAGCTTGTCGTGAAGGATTTGTTTTACCACAGAATAAATATTTTACTTATTTGGTTGTCATATACACTCGTGCTGATGAGTTTGATTTCACTGGGACATGAATCTATGATCCAAAAAGATGTGAATTCCTTCTCTAAGCCTAAACTCGAAAGGGGTATTAAAGATAGTCAGAAAACTAGGTAATGGAAAATAGAGAACTTAAGATTGACATAAATACAAGTAAATAATCACCATCATTCTTGTACAATAATTGCTTCTCCATCATATAACCAGGACATGAAAATGAGCCTGAAGCATCGTATTATCACAAAAGAATAAATTCTGATATATTTAATATTAAACCTTTAGGGTGCTAAATTTTTAAAGGTGCATTGCAGGGCGCTTGTTTTAAAAAAAAAAAGTTGAATGCCATATTTTCTAGAGTGTGTTTGTAGTTTGTGAACTCTTTTTTATACTATCATATATTACCCCATATAACTCTTTCATATTTTCACACTTTCATATGTTTTTTTTAAAAATCCTTGTATAGTCTATTGAAAAGGGTCGAAATCCAACACCAAGTGAGTTACATTTGCATGTCCATATACATGGTGATGATGGAAAATATTTTGTTGGTTAATGAGCTCGAATTGTACATGTAAGTACGGTTATTTATAATTACATTCACTTTATATATTAGTTGGGGGGGGGGGGAGAAATTGTGTAATCATTTTATTTTTCTAATTAACTATCTCTCTCAATTTTTGAATATATCCTTTGCTCACCACTTTCTTATCATTCCAAATATATCTCTATCTTTGTTAAGAAAACACTTTTAACACACATACCTCCATAGATTGATGAAATTCAGACAACTCTGCCCAAGAAACAGGATTTCCTCCAATTTTATTTTGTGCCTTCAATACCAGTTAAAATCACCAACGATTAACCATGGTTTTTTGCATATACACCATGCTATAATTCTCTAATGTATTCCACAACTCTCGTCTACCCTCTCTAGTGTTGTAAGCATACACGAAATTCGTGACAAATTCATCTTGCAATGGAATATATTTGACAACACAAGTAATAGTCTGAGCAATCTTCTCAATCAGATTTATTTTGTAGTAATCTGGCCTCCAAGTTACCCATATTCTACCATATATTGAGATTAAAAGTTAGTGAAATACGACTATCCCCTAACAACTTATTGTCAATATTATAAATTTATTGCTTTTTATTTAGTTTCGAGCAAACAACTTTGTTATGTAGTTGCTTATAATAATGTCTGATGTGGTCTTGTGTAGCACTTGAAAAGTGTTTGGACATTCCAATTGTGATTGTTATGCAACTCTATTACACTCTTCCAGTTCTCATAGGTGTTATCTATTTTGCAGTCATGTAGTAATTCTCGAATATAATTTCTATCGCTTTGGCCACATCGATTTCTTCAGCTATTGGCTGAAAGTGTTGGTTGTTACTAATTGGTCTACGTTGTCTTCTCCTTGGTAGGAATATTAGCAACTTGTTTTCATTCCGGTTGATATTCCTCTTTTGACAATCAATTTCAGCATGTTAATACTTACCACGCAACAAGTACACAATGTTGTTTTCTAATCGCACAAAACTTTTTGCTCTACCAAGTTTTCTCCTTCTTATTCTTAAAGCAAATAATATCAGGCAAACCTACCTTCACTTCCACTTCCAACATTAATCTTGATGTGACTTATTGCTATTGTTGCAGTTGTTATAAATGAATTTCACTAATTATCATTGTCTTTTACAAGGAAAGTATCTACAAATATTAAAGAATCAAACACAAACTCAATCTGATGTTGATCAATTGCAAGCATATTATCATGCCGCAGAAGGAAAACAGAAAATAAGGATATGTAATCTTAGGGCGCAAGGAAAATCATATTATGGGACAATTCTTTGTGCCTCAACTTCTGGAAATGAAGCTTCATCCTCACTACCATGTACGAATTCTCAAACAATAGCAACAAAAAATTTGGATGATTTTATCACACGATTGATTCCTCCACTAACTGATCAAATACTTGATGTACTTGTTTAACGGGTATGTGGATTGATTTCTTCGACCTCATCTCATCCAAACATTCATATGACTCATACTAATCCTACTCAAGCGAATGTTGATAAGGCTCATGCATCAGTTCCGGATGAAGATTCTGCTTCTCCAATCTCTCTTAATTTTTTTTGTTGGATAAAATATAATTTTTGTTGCAAATACTTAATTTTTTTCCTTGGAAATTTCGTTGGGGTTGTTTTAAAGTTGGTTATACACTTTGTAGTTTGGTATGTTGTTGGATCTTGCAGAATATTAGTTTCTGTGAGTTAAGTTACTTTTGCAACTTTTAATATATGTTTGAATAGAATTTGCAATAATATTCATGTCATTAATGTATTAAATAAGTAATGGGGACGAAGATGAATTACTAAAAATACTTTTGTGGCTGCAAAAAGGTAGGAATGTATAAAATATAATGGCGACGAATTAGCGACAAACTTTTGACAATATTTTTTTAGCTAAAAGAAAGGTAGAAATGTATAGAAAGTAATAGCGACGAAATTAACGATAAGTTTTTGGTCATAAATACGGTGACACGATTAAATAACTTATAGAGTTAGTGACCAAAAGTACAAATATAACGATGGTGTTTTTAATCTTGAGTTTTAACAACGGAAGAGATTCTCTTCCGTCGCACATCCGTCACTAAACTCACGATAGAATTGATTTTTCCTTGCTAAATTGTTAACTACGCGCATGATACTGACGGATAAATTTTGATTGGTCCTCGCTAGACCAAAATAGCGAAGGAATAAGGTATTTAGCTATGAATTTCTTCTGTCAGTAAACAATGTTTATTTTGTAGTGTTACAGTCTACATTCTTAGGTCCTATGTTAATTCTTCTAGGAATAGGAACTTGGACTTTGGATGGACACCCCAACACTTTAAAATAACAGAAGTTGGATTTCCTTCCTTACAATTTCTCATATGAATAGATTGTATACTTAACAAACTAAATTGCTTTTTGTAACGACCTGTTTAGTCGTTTTGAGCAGCAGATTTTATTTCTGGAAAAAATTGGCTGAGACGACAGATCCCACGACGGACCGTCATGGGCACGACGGACCGTCGAGGGGGTCTCGTTTCAAAACACTTAGAATTTAGAAATTTGGGTACTGAAATCGACTCTCTGAACTTTGCGACGAAATGGCAGGACGGACCGTCACAGGCGTGACGGGCCGTCACAGACCCTTAGTGAAATTTAGTCTCTGAACTCTGTGACGGAAGCAGCAGGACGGACCGTCGCAGGCATGATGGGCCGTCACAGGTTGCGTAACCCAGGCTAGGTCGGATTTCTATTAAAAGTTTTTAAGGGGCGTTATGGACTATTCCTGCTATAATTATAAATTTAGTGGGTTAATGTCAATAACTTAACTACTTGGGTGTTAAAAGAGATAACCTTAAAATAAACAATGGGTTAATTCATCATCTTTTATACTTAATTATATGCTAATTAGGGTAAAAGAAAGAGGGTTTGAATAAGAAAAAGATCAAGAACAGCGATAGAGAGAGACGAACGAAGAGGGAAACAAAGCTTTGGGGAATTTGCTTGCTTGATCACGAATCTTCGGTGGAGGTAGGTTATGGTTTATGCTATTCGTAGTAAACTCTTAATAGCGAATGATATGTATTGGGTAGTATTATAAAGTCCTCTATATGCTTAATTGTGTGCTTGCATGATATGAATATTCTAATTATGATGAATTAGCATGATGAGGCTGTTGAATCTTAAACCCTAATCTACTTTATTAATGATGATGCCTTGGTATAAAAGAAGGCTTGATGAACTAAAGTAGTGAGATTAGGGGATCGCGTGCCACGTTCCGACACCAGGATAGTAATAGAGGATTGGGTGTCACGTTCCGACACCAGGATAGTATATGACGATCGGAGTGTCACGTTCTGACACCAGGATAGTATATGGATCGGGTGTCACGTTCCGACACCAGGATAGTATATGAGGATCGGAGTGTCATATTCCGACACCAGGATAGTATATGAGGATCGGAGTGTCACGTTCCGACACCAGGATAGTATATGAGGATCGGAGTGTCACGTTCCGACACTAGGATAGTATATGGAGCGGAGTGTCACGTACCGACACGAGAGGAATAAAGATAATGAATCTTGAAATATGTTAATATACTCAATCTAAAGAACTAATTCCCAAATGAGTATGGTGTGGAGGCTTGAGTCCTCATTGATGTGAGTAGTGTTGTTGCAAATGAATTCTTATGCGTAATGCTATCACCTGTTAAGTATTTGATTGGTTTTATGTTATTATCTATTATATACTGTTTTCTATTTTGAGTTGGCCGATGATACCTACTCAGTACTTGTGCCTTGTACTGACCCCTACTTGTATGTTTCTTTCTTTGTTATTTGTAGAGTGCAGCTAACGTACTGTCATCTTCAACTCAACCGCAACTCTATCCAGTCTTCATTACACCAGATTTCAGGGTGAGCTAATGCTTCCAGCTTGGACTGGATCTTCTTCTTAATGTCTTGATGCCTTGAAGTTCCGGCATGGACTAGCTTTTTATTTATTTTAGCTTCCTAGATACTCTTAGATTTAGTAATTTGAGGATAGATGTTCTTATGGTGATGACTTCCAGATTTTGGGGATAATGATTGATAAATTTTAGAAGTTATTTAATTGATTTCGTTAATGAGTTTTAAGTCTTCCACATTGTATTTTGTTCATTATGATTAAAAATGTTGGGGTTTAGATTGGTTGGTTCGCTCACATAGTAGGATAACTGTGGGCGCCACTCGCGACTCGATTTGGGTCGTGACAAACTTGGTATCAGAGCATTAGGTTCGTTGGTCTCATCACACAAGAACGAGTCTAGTAGAGTCTTAAGGAACGGTAGGGGGACGCCTTTACTTTTCTTTGAGAGGCTATAAGACTTTAGGAAAATTTCCTTTCTTTCTTCTTTCTTTCGTGCTATTACTTGGATCCAATTGGTATCTAGGTGATACAAATTGGTATCTGACCATCTTCACTCTATTTCGCAGATGGTTAGAACTAGAGCAACGACTGCACAAACACCAACACCGGCAAGACAAGATGCGTCTGAGCCAGCCACTGGGGCTGTAGCTCGGAGAGGAACAGTGGGAAGAGGCCGTGGTAGAGGTCGCGGGAGGACGTCCACTAGAGGAAGAGGACAAGCACCTAGCCCAACTAGTACTAGGGCGGTGACTCCTCCACCGACTGAGGAAGTGATAAGAGAGGGTGAGGAAGGGGAGAATGAACAAGTGCAGAATGAGGAATTACCACCCCAACCTACCCCAGAGATGATCAATCAGGTTCTTGCTTATCTTAGCAGGTTATCTGATCAGGGCCAGACACCTCCAGTGTTTTCTGCACCAGCACCTCAGGTTCCGGAAGTACGACAGGCCGTTGCTGAGGCTCCCCGAATGGATGCCTCATTTGATATAGGCATGTTTCCTCGTTTGACTAGAGGGCCTATAATGACAAGTGATCAACATGAACTTTTCAGTAAGTTCTTGAAATTGAAACCTCCATTCTTCAAGGGTGCTGAATCTGAGGATGCCTACGATTTTCTGGTTGACTGTCATGAGTTACTACATAAAATGGGCATAGTGGAACGGTTTGGCGTTGAGTTTGTAACCTATCAGTTTCAGGGAAATGCCAAAATGTGGTGGCAGTCACATGTTGAGTGTCAACCCTCACAGGCACCACCTATGACTTGGGCGTCATTCTCTAGCTTGTTTATGGAGAAGTATATCCCCCGGACCTTGAGGGATAGGAGGAGAGATGAGTTCTTGAGCCTAGAGCAAGATAGGATGTCGGTTACTGCGTATGAGGCTAAGTTTCGTGCATTATCTAGGTATGCCACCCAACTTTGTTTCAGTCCACAAGAACGGATTCGCCGTTTTGTGAAGGGGTTGAGGTCAGAATTGCGGATTTCAGCCTTACAGGTAGAGGCTACGGCAAAATCCTTTCAGGAAATGGTAGACTTCGTGATAGAGGTAGAGGGAGTGAAGCCAGATGACTTCACCATGGCATCGACATCAAAAAGGTTTCGTAAGGGAGGTGAGTTTAATTTTTCTTACTCCAGAGGGCAGGGTTTAGGAGGTTAACCAGCCCGACCCATTCAGTCTTCACTACAGACTGTAGGTGGGGGTCCACCTCAGACAGGTCAACATTTCTCTGAGGTTGGAGGTTATTCCCAGACTTCGTCATTCTCACAGAGACCGATGCTTGAATCCAGAGAGTGTTATGGATGTGGGGAGACTGGACACATTAAGAGGTATTGTCCAAAACAGAGTTACAGACCTCCCATAGTCAGAGGTAGAGGTGGTCATCGGAGAGGCCGTCAATTTGGAGGACGTGGTGGTCGAGGTAATGGTGGTCACCAAAACGGCCGGGGTGACGGGCAAACTAGACCAACTACAGCACAACATGGTAGGGGCAACGGGCAGACAGGTGATAGGGCCCATTGTTACGCTTTCCCCGGGCGGTCTGAAGCGGAGACATCTGATGTTGTTATCACAGGTAATCTTTTGGTTTGTGATTGCATGGCTTCTGTATTATTTGATCCCGGCTCCACATTTTCATATGTATCTTCCTCATTTGCTACTGGTCTTAATTTACCTTGTGAATTACTTGACATACCTATTCGTGTGTCTACTCCGGTGGGTGAGTCTGTGATAGTTGAAAGGGTATATAGGTCTTGTCTGGTGACGTTTTTGGGGAGCAATACTCATGTAGACTTAGTTATCTTGGAAATGGTTGACTTCGATGTAATTTTGGGTATGACTTGGCTTTCTCCGAATTTTGCGATCTTAGATTGTAATGCAAAAACTATAACATTGGCCAAGCCTAAGACAGATCCGTTAGTGTGGGAGGGTGACTACACTTCCACTCCAGTTCGTATCATCTCCTTTCTTCGTGCTAAGAGAATGGTTAGCAAAGGGTGTTTAGCGTTCTTGGCACACCTCAGGGATGATACTACCCAAGTACCTTCAATTGAGTTTGTTTCGATAGTCCGTGAGTTTCCGGATGTGTTTCCTGCAGACCTCCCTGGTATGCCACCGGATAGAGATATTGATTTTTGCATTGATCTTGAACCGGGCACTCGCCCCATTTCCATACCCCCTTATAGAATGGCTCCCGCGGAGTTAAGGGAATTAAAGGCTCAACTTCAAGAATTGTTAGGAAAAGGCTTCATTAGACCAAGTGCATCCCCTTGGGGTGCTCCTATTTTGTTTGTGAAGAAGAAGGATGGAAGCTTTCGGATGTGCATAGATTACAGACAACTGAATAAGGTAACTGTTAAGAACAAGTATCCTCTTCCTCGCATTGATGATTTGTTCGATCAATTACAAGGTGCTTGTACCTTCTCAAAAATCGACTTGAGATCCGGTTACCATCAATTGAAAATATGGGCAACCGATGTGCCCAAGACTGCTTTTCGGACCAAGCATGGGCATTATGACTTCTTAGTAATGTCTTTTGGGCTTACGAATGCCCCTGCTGCTTTCATGAGCTTGATGAATGGGATTTTTAAGCCATATCTGGATCTCTTTGTCATTGTATTCATTGATGATATATTGATATACTCAAAGAGCAAGAAGGAACATGAGGAGCACTTGAGAATTGTATTGGAAATGTTGAGGGAGAAAAAGCTTTATGCCAAATTCTCCAAGTGTGAGTTTTGGCTAGATTCAGTGTCCTTCTTGGGGCATGTGGTTTCTAAGGATGGACTGATGGTGGATCCTTCCAAGATCGAAGCAGTGAAGAGTTGGGTAAGACCCACTAATGTTACAGAGGTGAGGAGCTTTGTTGGTTTAGCTAGCTACTACCGCCGATTTGTCAAGGGGTTTTCTTCTATTGCTTCCCAATTGAAAAGCTTGACTAAGCAGAATGTTCCATTTGTATGGTCGGATGAATGTGAGGAAAGCTTTCAGAAGCTCAAAACTTTGTTGACTACTGCACCAATTCTCACCTTGCCAGTGGAAGGTAAGAACTTCATTGTTTATTGTGATGCATCCTATTCTGGTTTGGGTGCAGTGCTAATGCAAGAGAAGAATGTAATTGCTTATGCTTCAAGGCAATTAAAGTTGCACGAACGTAATTACCCGACCCATGATTTGGAGTTGGCCGCGGTAGTGTTTGCATTAAAGCAATGGAGGCACTATCTATATGGGGTTAAGTGTGAAGTCTATACAGATCATCGTAGCCTACAGTATGTCTTTACTCAGAAAGATTTGAATTTGAGACAGAGGAGATGGATGGAACTACTGAAGGACTACGATATCACTATTTTGTATCATCCGGGAAAAGCTAATGTTGTGGCAGATGCTTTAAGTAGAAAGGCAGGAAGCATGGGAAGTCTAGCTCACTTGCAAGTTTCTAGACGCCCATTGGCTAGAGAGGTTCAAACTCTGGCTAATGACCTTGTGAGACTAGAAGTAAATGAGAAGGGAGGAGTTTTGGCCTGTGTGGAGGCAAGATCTTCCTTCCTTGACAAAATTAAGGGAAAGCAGTTTACTGATGAGAAACTTATTCGGATCCGAGATAAAGTGTTGCGAGGAGAGGCTAAGGAAGCACAAATCGATGAGGAAGGTGTTTTGAGAATTAAGGGAAGAGTATGTGTACCCCGCGTCGATGATTTGATTTACACTATTCTTACAGAGGCTCATAGTTCAAGGTATTCTATACATCCTGGTGCAACCAAGATGTATCGTGACCTAAAGAAACACTTTGGTGGAGTAGAATGAAGCGTGACATTGTTGATTTTATTGCCAAATGTCCAAATTGTCAGCAAGTAAAATATGAACACCAGAGGCCCGGAGGAACACTTCAGAGAATGCCCATTCCTGAATGGAAGTGGGAAAGAATTGCAATGGACTTCGTGGTTGGTCTTCCCAATACAATGGGTAAGTATGACTCCATTTGGGTAATTGTTGATAGGTTAACTAAGTCCGCTCACTTCATTCCGGTCAAGGTGACTTACAATGCAGAGAAGTTAGCCAAACTTTACATCTCGGAAGTTGTTCGATTGCATGGGGTTCCACTCTCCATCATATCAGATAGAGGTACGCAATTTACTTCTATGTTTTGGAAAACATTGCATGCTGAATTAGGAACTAGGTTGGATCTTAGTACCGCATTTCACCCTCAGACCGATGGTCAGTCTGAGCGAACGATTCAAGTGTTGGAGGATATGCTTCGTTCATGTGTGATAGAATTTGGTGGTCATTGGGATAACTTCTTACCCTTAGCAGAATTCTCATACAATAATAGCTATCACTCAAGAATTGGTATGGCTCCATTTGAAGCATTGTATGGGAGGAGATGTAGGTCTCCCATTGGTTGGTTTGATGCATTTGAAGTTAGACCTTGGCGTACTGATCTTCTGAGGGAATCGTTAGATAAAGTAAAATGCATTTAGGAAAAGCTTCTAGCGGCTCAAAGTAGGCAAAAAGAATATGCAGATCGAAAGGTTAGAGACTTGGAGTTTATGGAGGGTGAGCAAGTCTTGTTGAAGGTTTCGCCCATGAAAGGGGTGATGCGGTTTGGTAAGCGAGGTAAGCTTAGCCCAAGGTATACTGGTCCCTTTGAAGTTCTGAAGCGCGTGGGGGAGGTAGCTTATGAATTAGCCTTGCCTCCAGGGCTGTCAGGAGTGCATCCGGTATTTCATGTATCTATGTTGAAAAGATACCATGGGGATGGAAACTACATCATTCGTTGGGATTCAGTTCTGCTTGATGAGAATTTGTCTTATGAGGAGGAACCAGTTGCTATTTTAGATAGAGAAGTCCGCAAGTTGAGGTCGAGGGAGATTGCATCCATCAAGGTTCAATGGAAGAATCGGCCGGTTGAAGAGTCCACTTGGGAGAACGAGGCTGATATGCAAGAAAGATACCCACATCTGTATACAGATTCAGGTACTGTTTTTCACCCTTGTTTCTCTTCTTGTGATCGTTCGAGGACGAACCATGGGTAAATTGGTATCTATTGTAACAACCTGTTTAGTCGTTTTGAGCAGCAGATTTTATTTCCGGAAAAACTGGCTGAGATGACGGATCCCACGACGGACCGTCATGGGCACGACGGACCGTCGAGGGGGTCTCATTTCAAAACACTTAGAATTTAGAAATTTGGGTACTGAAATCGACTCTCTAAACTTCGCGACGAAATGGAAGGACGGACCGTCACAGGCGTGACGGGCCGTCACAGACCCTTAGTGAAATTTAGTCTCTGAACTCTGTGACGGAAGCAGCAGGACGGACCGTCGCAGGCATGACGGGCCGTCACAGGTTGCGTATTAAAAGTTTTTAAGGGGCGTTTTGGACTATTCCTGCTATAATTATAAATTTAGTGGGTTAATGTTAATAATTTAACTACTTGGGGGTTAAAATAGATAACCTTAAAATAAATAATTGGTTAATTCATCATCTTTTATACTTAATTATATGCTAATTAGGGTAAACGAAAGAGGGTTTGAATAAGAAAAAGAGCAAGAACAGCGATAGAGAGAGACGAACGAAGAGGGAAACAAAGCTTTGGGGAATTTGCTTGCTTGATCACGAATCTTCGTTGGAGGTAGGTTATGGTTTATGCTATTCGTAGTAAACTCTTAATAGCGAATGATATGTATTGGGTAGTATTATAAAGTCCTCTATATGCTTAATTGTGTGCTTGAATGATATGAATATTCTAATTATGATGAATTAGCATGATGAGACTGTTGAATCTTAAACCCTAATCTACTTTGTTAATGATGATGCCTTGGTATAAAAGAAGGCTTGATGAACTAAAGTAGTGAGATCAGGGGATCTGGTGTCACGTTCCGACACCAGGATAGTAATAGAGGATCGGGTGTCACGTTCCGACACCAGGATAGTATATGAGGATCGGAGTGTCACATTTTGACACCAGGATAGTATATGGATCGGGTGTCACGTTCCGACACCAGGATAGTATATGAGGATCGGAGTGTCACGTTCTGACACCAGGATAGTAATAGAGGATCGGGTGTCACGTTCCGACACCAGGATAGTATATGAGGATCGGAGTGTCACGTTCCGACACCAGGATAGTATATGGAGCGGAGTGTCACGTACCGACACGAGAGGAATAAAGATAATGAATCTTGAAATATGTTAATATACTCAATCTAAAGAACTAATTCCCAAATGAGTATGGTGTGGAGGCTTGAGTCCTCATTGATGTGAGTAGTGTTGTTGCAAATGAATTCTTATGCGTAATGCTATCACCTGTTAAGTATTTGATTGGTTTTATGTTATTATCTGATATATACTGTTTTCTATTTTGAGTTGACCGATGATTCCTACTCAGTACTTGTGCCTTGTACTGACCCATACTTGTATGTTTCTTTCTTTGTTATTTGTGGAGTGCAGCAAACGTACTGTCGTCTTCAACTCAACCGCAACTCTAGCCAGTCTTCATTACACCAGATTTCAGGGTAAGCTAATGCTTCCAGCTTGGACTGGATCTTCTTCTTAATATCTTGATGCCTTGAAGTTCCGGCATGGACTAGCTTTTTATTTATTTTAGCTTCCTAGATACTCTTAGATTTAGTAATTTGAGGATAGATGTTCTTGTGGTGATAACTTTCAGATTTTAGGGATAATGATTGATAAATTTTAGAAGTTATTTAATTGATTTCTTTAATGAGTTTTAAGTCTTCCGCATTGTATTTTGTTCATTATGATTAAAAATGTTGGGGTTTAGATTGGTTGGTTCGCTCACATAGTAGGATAAGTGTGGGTGCCACTCGCGACTCGATTTGGGTCGTGACACTTTTTTTCTGATATGACAACTTTTTTGTTCCATTTTGCAGTAAGAATTGTTTCTCCACACAAATTTTATGGTAAACCTGAACTTATAAGTAATGCATCTATCATTTCTTTCAACTTTCAGTGTTCCATTAGATTGAGGTAAATATAGGACAACAATTTGATGGATAAATCAACTTTCCTAACATATTTCTGCAAAAGGAGATTTATATTCTCCATCTCTATCACTTCTTATCTTTGACCAACTGATTTCAACTTCAACTTTATATTGCTTAGACATTTTCTATTGCTACATCCTTATCATTCAACTAATAAACATAACCGTATCCAATGCAATTTTCAATAAAATTTATGAGATACTTTTTTCCACCACGAGATGATGTTGACTTCATATCATAGATGTCAGTACAAATCAACTCAAAGGTCCTTTCAACTATTTTATAAGAATGATTAGCAGACATAGAAGTTGATAAGTTTTTCTTAGAAGGTTTTGTAATTGACATGTCACAAGCGTTTATGTTGCAAATAGTTTGACTTAAGCAAGTAAGAACACTATAAATTATTATGTTTGAAAAACTCTATGTGAGATAGCTTTTTCTCACAAATATTTTGTTCCTACTTTTTATAATTTTGTGTCATACAAGCATTGTTCAGAGTTAGCACCTTTTCAAATATCCTTTTTAGAAGGACCTTTTCAAAATTTTCAATTTGATTGTTGTGGAATTTCCCATGAAAAATGTTTCATCGGGTCCAATAAAGGAAATATAGTCAAAATGTTGTTCTTACAAAACATGACAAATGACTATTCACCAATATGCATGTCTATATAGATAAATGCTTTTAGTTTAATAGACATATCTTTTCACAAAAATATAAACATTTTAAGTGACACTTTTTCATAAAAGAACACAATTATTTTGAAAAACTATACATATAATTTGGTAATTTCATACTAGTCACACCATATACTAGTAAAAGAGAAACTCAATGACCAAGATATCAAATAAAATACAATAATTTTGTGAGTTGGTGGGTCTAATATAAACAAAAGTATCATTAAATTTAATATCGTGTGCTCCAAATTTAAATTAGACACTAAGTCTAAATTTATCTTTATCATAAGCAAAGAACCCCATATTTTAAATATGATCTCAGAAATATTTTTCAAGTATTTAAAAATAATTTCCACTTTTTTTGTCATACAATAAAAATGTCATTGGCAACATGAAACCACTTTTGAAATATTATTATTGAAAAGAATTATAGTGCATCAATTCCCATTTACAATCTTTACACAATGTCAAAGTTCATTCCATAGAGGCACAAACTCACAACTCTAAGCGCTTATTCTTTTTCATTTAACACAAATGAACATACTACTTAGTATTTAGAATACTAATAATAAAAACAATAAAACATATGTTTTTGTACAATTTTTTCTACTTAACAATGAGGTTTATAGAAAATCAAAAGTACAACACTAACTTATTAACTGAAGTTCTCATATTCTTCAAAACAATTGCATAGTCTAATTTATCCACAGTAGATAAAAAAAATTTGTCCACAAAATAAGACATTATCAAATTTCACAGAGTACAAAACTACAAAAAAAAAAATTAATCTCCAAACAGAAAAAAAGATATTCATGGATAATAACGTAAATATGTTTTTCTTTTCTAATAGTTTTCCAACTATAACATTTTGACATACTATTTTATAAAACTAAAATATGCATATCTCTTGCAACAAACAAAAGAGTTTAAAAAAGAAAAACTATTTGCCAAGGAAAATTGATTCAAAAGAAGATGGTTTCCATATCTTTTTTTCAAAGACACACATGATAAATGTGCAAAGTATTAACTTTTATAAACTATTTTTCTCTTTAGATAAATAATAAAAAATTTATCACGTGTAATCTTTAACCAGAATACCACCAATTTTTCTGATACCTTCTGACTTCGATCTTACTAAACAAGCCATCGAGTTTTAAAGAAGTAGTGCATAAAATCTTGCAAAACAAGCCAACAACAAACCACAAAAAATGAAAAGGAGAGAGAAATGAAAATTGAAACTCACTCAAACTTCACGTTTTATTGCAACAAGTGTATGTTAAGGATGCCATTCCATTTATCTTATTTTTTGATAAAGAAAGGGGGCGTTTTTTCTTTAAAAAAAAAAAGAAAAAGAAAAATCAAATAAATAATACAATAAATTATCGGTCTCTCATCGACATTTTTATCCAAATGATTTCCTACCACTACCCTTGGAATAGGAAGATCTGAAGATTACACAAATATCATACTAAATTTTACCATACCTAAACACATCTAAAAGTAAAACATGTCACTCATCTAACCTAACTGTCAGCCACTTTTTCAACTTGCAATTGAACAATGTAGAAAAATTGACGAATCAAACTTACAAAAACAATTAAAGATGTTCATGCCGAACATGAGAATTCCAAGAATCTATACACATCACAATGTTAACAGATGTCAATCTTCTAACCTAATTTTCATTGTAATTCAATAAATATTGTTTGCAATAAGGAGTAAATAGCATTTTGAATAGGATGATCAAGGATGCGCTTCACCTGTACGCACCATCATTAATTTCTCCCCAAAATTTAACACGTTTCGACTTATCAATTTCTTCAAATACTAGCTAAAAATTCTCCTGTTGCTTTTTTCTTTGCAGACACAATTATAAACTCTTCAAATATCATACAGAATATATATATCCAGGGGTTCGTCAATGATATCATATTTTATGATGTGGACCATTTAGATAAAGGTGAGATCCCATTAAAAAAATGCCACAGTTATTAGGACTCGCACTGTCTCACAAAAAATTCAATAATTGACCTACAATAAGTTACAAAATGGACCAATAAGCTTCAAATATGTGTTTGGAAAAAATCATTGCTTCCAAACGCTCACAACAATATAAATTAACTCAGGCAAAGTATGTTAACCGCAAGATATTTTCAGATCGAATTATAGAATAAAATATTTTACTCAACTTCGTATAATTTAATGATCTCCTTTTCTGAGTAAGATATAATTGCTCAATTGCTATCAAGCTACTTGATTTTCAAGTAATCTTAAAGTGAAAAAAATGATCTTGTATTAATTTAATTTAACTAAATTACAATATATAATAATTTAAGAACACAAATAAATAATCACACTTTTCAGAAATAGTATGAATGAAAAGTCTAGGGTTATGAATTACCATAAAGAAAAGTGCATCCTATCCCTTAGTCCCTTACCAAATCTGAACCAAACATTAAATGAACGGTGTATGACCCCCACGCCTTACAAGTGCAGGGTCTGTACACCTTACTCCATCTGTTTGGAAAAAAAATATACTCCCTCTATTTCATTTTATGTGGGATAGTTTGATTCTGTACGAAATTTAAGAAAAAAAAATTTTAAAAAATTGTGGTCCAAAATTAATGATAGAAATTAGGTTGGCAGTAAATCATTTAAGTGAGGGTAAATTAAATTTTTTATAATTAAATTATTACTTAATATAAAAATATAAGGGTGTAATACTCTAAATTTATGTTTTTTCTCTGAGTTTGTCTATCATAATCTGGCTTAGGCTTTGCTGCATAAGAAGATAATGAAGAAAGAAGAGCGTCGTTTTCTTAATAATTCTTCAAACCAGACCAGTTAAATATTGATCATGAATACCCGTTAACAAGAAGTCAATGTTGACAACTATTGAAAGCAACAACCAGGTTCTGCTAATTGCAGTAGGAGCACTTGTTGATGTTTTCGGTAGCAATCGAAAATAGATTTTTGATAAAGCTTGCTCGTGATAGAAATTTGTGGATGGATTGGTTTGACCTACAGAATGGTATGAAATTTGGGGCTCTTTCTCCTTTCTTGTCTTCTTATGCAGCATAGCCTAAACAGAAAAAAGTGATGGACAAATCCAAAGATAAAAACATATATTTAGACTATTAAGTATAAGATTGTTTTTTTTTTTTTTGACAAATAGAGTAAGGCATACGGCCCCTAGCCTTGTAAGTGGTGGAGGCCGTGTGCCTTTGTCTTTTTTGTTTCATCTTAAAATTTGTGTGCCATTTTGGAATTGTAAGCTTCTTTTTTCTTCACTTCCCCTCCTCATTCATGTAGATTGTTATTCATTTTTCATTTATTATATTTATTTCAGTCGTTCAATTATGCCTTCGAATTAAAACCTGATGAGAGTGTCTCTCAAGAAAAAATAGGTCTTGACTTTATTTTTTATTCCAGTAATTCAGTTGGTAATTTTCATATGCTCTTACTTATTAAATCAACCATAAAACTTTTTGGTCTCTTCAATGGTGAAAATATTTCATTTTCGCCATTCCCCCTTATTTTTCTATAAAAGTAATTTTTTTCCCTCTTCAGATTCATATTCTATGTTTTCTCATTTCAATGTGTCTCAACAGCACATCTTCTCTCGACAAAAGGTTTCAAAATTCTTAGCTCTTGATGTCTTCTCTTCCTCTTTAATCTCATTCATCTGAATTGCCATTCATTTTTAGTTCATAAGATCTCAATCAACTTTTTGATTAGGGATATGAACTAGGTCCTAATGAAATAGTTTCTCTCTCAAGAAAAAATAGGTTTTGACTTTATTTTTCTACATGAACCATATATACACTAATTAAATTGTTAATTTCATGAGCTCTCACTTATTAAATCACTCATAATACTTGTGGATCACTTCTTTAATGGTCAAAATAGTACATTCTTTTTGTCATTTTAGGCTAATGTGAATATTCAAGATTTTTGCTCTCCCTTGGATAATAACTATATTTTTGTTGTTCATTTTCATTTTCTTCAATGTATAAAAAATTGGTAGATGAGGTAGATTTTGCTGAGAATAAGCTACCAAATAAGGTATAATCATATAAATATCACTACAAGAAAATTGTGAATTACATGGAAATTTTCTTGGGAATTAATTTAGAAATTTACAGAAAAAGAATTTTTCCTATGAATTTTCATACTAATCCCCAGGAAAATTCCCATAAAATTCACATTATTTTTTTAGTGTATGTTATTATCTATGTTCCTTTATTTATTGTTCTTTTGTATGTAAAAATAATTATGTTGAAGGAATAATCTGAAAACAAATTTAAGATGCAACATCTTAATAGATGCGCCTATGTAAAATGGATTTCTATTTTAATTTATTTTGTCATCTAGAAACTAGAATTTCATATTGTTGCATCTTAAATTTGTTTTCAGATTATTCCTTCAACATAATTATTTTTACATATAAAAGAACAATAAATAAAAGAACAAAGATAATAACATATCTATATTATTTAACCTTACTTGGTAGCTTATTCTCAGCAAAATCTACTTCATCTACAAATTTTTCTACATATTAATGAAAATAAAAATGAAGAACAAAGATATAGTTATTATCCAAGGAATTGCGAAAATCCTAAAATATAACATTAAACTTATTTGATAAAAGAATGTACTATAACATTTAACTTATATGACAAAAGAATGTACTATTTGGATCATTGAAGAAGAGATCCGCAAGTATGATGATCGATTAAATAGAGAGAGCGCATGCGAATTAGCGTTGAATTAGTGAATATATGGTTCATGTAGAAAAATAAATCCCAGACCTATTTTTTCTTAAGAGACAAACTATTCTCATGAGGACCTAATACAAATCTCTAATCAAATAGTTGACAGAGATCTTACAAACTAAAATTAATGGCAATCCAGATGAATGAGATTAGAGAGAAAGAGAAGGCATAAAGAGCTAACAATTTCAATCGGTTTGCCAAAAGAAGATATGCCGTTGGGATACATTGAAATGAGAAAACTTAGAAGTTGAAACTAAAAGAGGGAAGAAATTTACTTAGATAGAAAAATGAGGGGGACTTGTGAAAATTAAATATTTAGCTCATTGAAGAGACCACAAGTTTTATGGTTGATTTAATAAGTGAAGAATATGAAAATTACCAATTGAATTAGTGTAAAGATTCTTAATGGGAAAAAAATTGAATTAAGACCTATTTTTTCTTGAGAAACACCTATGATCACTAGCTTTTAGTTCGAAGCTATAATAAAACAAATGAAAGCGGTATTATAAAATAAAAATGAATGACAATCTAGATGAGTGAAGATATGTGAAGGCAAAAAGAAGCTTACAGTTTATGATTTTTGAGTCCAAAATGGCGTGCCCCTGAGATTAGAGAGGAAGAGAAGGCAAATATCTTACAATTTAAAGCCATTTGTTGAGAGAAGTTGTGCCGCTAAGCCCCACTAAAATGAGAAAACCAAGATTTTGAAATTATAAGAGAGAGAAAACATAATAAAATAGATAAAATTAGGGGGAGAAGATGCTCTTATGTACCACAGTCAAATGAGAAAACCTAAATGTTGAAACTAAAAGAGGGGGGAAATTTTCTTAAATAGAAAACATGAGGGGGAATTTATTTTTGTGTGAAATTTGAATATAATAATAAAAAGACAATAAATAAATATGTAATTATGAAAATTAGATATTTTCACTATCAAAAAGGATACTTAGGCCTCATTTATTTGCATTAACATGTTTAAATTTGAATAAACATCTAAATATTAAGATTTGAGTGTTTTGATCTGAATACACATCTGAATATTAAGATATAGTCTCTAAATTTTAACACTAAATAGTTAATGTTATTTGTTTTCAATATGGTGGAAGTGAAGTTGAACATTATTTTGATAAAACATTATAAAATTTTCATTTCAATAAAATACATGATTAATTTTTTTTTAATAATCATGATATGGAGTACTATTTTTTCATTCAACCCTTGATAAATAACCATACACCAAAAATATTGTTGCAGCTAGTGTTCTTGACACACACACAATACAAGAAAATTCTTAATATAAAAAAAATACTTGCAAGGATTTATGTAAGCTTATAGTTGGAAAAAATTGGTGTTTGATTGAGAAAAGTCAGAAAGAAAGTTTTAAGTTATGAGATAAAAATGTATTCCCAAAGTAGAGAAGCTATGATTTATTATTTGATAACTTATCAAATAAGTCTGAATGTTGTCAAGAGCCTCCTACAGATCTAATTCGCTCAGACATCTTTAGACCCATTAAGAGGTTTTTAAAAAATTAAAACAAATGAACTTAATGAGTTGAATTTGAATGGTTTAGATTCAGATCTAAAAACCAAATGTACTTAATGGGTTGAATCTAAATGATTAACATTCAGACCTCCATTAAGTGCAAACAAATGAGGTCTTCTTAATGGTAACTTTATTCATTTGTTGATAATTAATACTTATTTTCAGAGAACGATCCTTATTTCTAACAAAAAATGTTGGAGCACACATTGGAGAGATAGTCGATCAAATAAAACCGTTATTTAAAAATCATCGAGTAGGTTCTTCAACTCCTTTAGTTATACTATAAGGAAGAATAGACATAGGCTTTGCATCAAGGAAATGTCAACACTGAAGTCTATTTCCCTTTCGGGAGGAATACCACTAGGAAGATTGTTGCATTTCGTAAACTCATTTAAATCGGAACTTATTCAATAGTAGGGATTTCAAAAGATATATCCCTATCTCGAACAAGATAATAAATGCAACCCTTAGAAATTTTTTCCTAGATTTTAAACAATATATGAACTTACCCTTAAGAACAACCTTTTCCCCTTCCTATGACATGATAGGTTCATTTGGAACATGAAAGTGAGCAATCAAGTCTCACAATATATAGAAGCATAAAAGAACTAAGACAATTCATTCCAACAATAACATCATCTCTCAAAGGAAATAATCCAAAGTGTTTTGTATTCCAAAATACCCATGAAAAATTTGAAGGATCTTGTAGAAAGGTTTAGCCAAAGTAATCATCCACAACTTTATCACCTGCAAAAATAAATCAATTAGTTATCTCAAGAAAATTTATGTATTGTTGAATACTACACCAAGATCGAAAGGTTATGGGATGATCTTGAAACCTAAAGGTCTCTCAAATCTAAGCAAGATGTCAGGCTCATTTAGTTCCTTATGGGATTGAATGATTCCTTCACAAGTCCCAGGAGAATTTTTCTCATGCTTTGTCCATTACGTTCAGTTAATTATGCTGATTTATTTTTGAAAAGAGACAAGAAACAAAGGAAGTTTTGATGAATAGTCATCCAGATACAACAACTTTTTATATCAATACTTATTTAGGTACATCAGCCTTTGTTAAAATACGTAAACAGAGAGAATAGTTTTTGGTTAATTTTCTGTGTATTGCTCTTGTGAAATAACTATTACATTTATACAGGTAAGATGGAAAGAAATACGGAACCAGATAAGGAAAAAGATTATACAGAATATATTACTAACATAATTAGCTTATTTTGTTCCTATAATTATTTTTCTAAGTATGGGTATTTTCTACACTCCCCCTCAAGTTGTGCACTCGGATTTCCAATGCTCAACTTGCGCAAGACATTGCTGAAAGCTTCAGTACTAACAGCCTTGGTTAGGATGTCTGCCAGTTGATCTTTTGATCGAACAAATGGAAGTTTGATAACCTTGTCTTCTAACTTGTCTTTGATGAAGTGTCGATCAACCTCAACATGTTTTGTTCTGTCATGTTGGACAGGATTTCCAGAAATACTTATTGCTGCTTTGTTGTCGCAAAATAACTTGCAAGCTGTTTTCTGAGGAAAACCGAGTTCATTTAGCAGTTTCCTAATCCATAGGATTTCAGTTATTCCCTTCACAATTCCTCTGAACTCAGCTTCCGCACTTGACAGGGCTACAACCTTTTGCTTCTTGCTTCTCCAAGTGACCAGATTCCCTCCTACCAAGGTGAAGTATCCAGAAGTGGATTTCCTTTCATCTCGGTCTCCGGCCCAATCTGCATCGGTGTAGGCAATTATATCGAGGCTATCGTTTTTCCCGAAGTAGATCCCGGTGCTGCTTGTACCCTTTAGATACCTCAGAATCCTCATTACTGCTGTCATGTGATGTATTTGAGGTAGATGCATGAATCTACTCACTACCCTTACTGCATATGCAATATCTGGTCTTGTGTGGGCTAGATAGATGAGTTTCCCAACAATCTTCTGATATTGTTCTTTGTCAGTCGCCTTTGCCCCTTCTATGACCTGAAGGCCATGATTTGCTACAATTGGAGTGTCAGCCGGTTTACTACCTAACATTCCTGTTTCAGTTAAAAGATCAAGCATATACTTTCGTTGGTGAATAAAAATCCCTTGTGTGGATCTTAAGACTTCTATACCAAGAAAGTACTTTAAGTTTCCTAGATCTTTCATCTCAAATTCCTGAAACAGCTTCCCCTTTAAGGTAACAATTTCTTCCTCATCATTCCGGTGATGATCATATCATCTACATATATAATTAGACAGGTGATTTTCTGATTTGCCCCTTTTATGAATAAAGTATGATCAGAATTACTCTGTCTGTACCCAAATTTCTTCATAGCCTTAGTGAACCTTCCAAACCAAGCTCTTGGAGACTGCTTTAAACCATACAGGGCTTTCTTCAATTTACATCCTTCTCCATCTTTAAAGTCATGAGAATATCCTGGAGGGGGTTCCATATAGACTTCTTCTTCAATGCTTCCATGGAGGAAGGCATTTTTAACATCGAACTGATACAAGGGCCAATGTTTATTTGCTGCTATAGAGAACAATACTCGTATTGTGTCTATCTTGGCTACTGGGGAAAAAGTCTCTGAATAGTCGATCCCAAAAGTCTGAGTGTAACCCTTGGCCACCAATCTTGCCTTGTACCTTTCAATAGTTCCATCTGCCCGGTGCTTAATGGAGAATACCCATCTACACCCTACCTTCTTCTTCCCTTTGGGTAGAATACATTTATCCCATGTGTGATTTTTTTTCAAGGCAACATATTCATTTTCCATGGCTTGTCTCCACTTCTCATCTTCAAACGCTTCTTCCACGGTTCTGGGAATGTTTGTTGAGTACAGGGAGGTAGTGAAGGCAACAGCTGTGTTGGACAAGTTTTCATTGCTGATTCTTTCTATGGGGTATCTGGACCGTTGATCTTCATATTCCGGGTCATACCTTTTGGGAGGAACACCTCTCGTGCTTCTGTGAGGAAGCTCATATCTGTTTTGACAATTATCACTAGACACAGAGTCAGTAGGAACAGTACACAATTCAGAATTTACCTCAACTGATGTTGACTCAGGGTGCTCAGTGGTTGTCATTGGAGTGGTTTGAGGAGAAGGAGCTGATACAGATGTTTCAGAGTTGACGTCGGTGGTATTGCTTACTTGCGTTGGAGGATCAAGGTCCATCATTTCTGGATATATTAACCAGCTAAGGTCATCATTCGTAGTCTCCCCCTGAGGACCAGGCTGGGTATAGTAATAGGAGTGTTCAAAAAACTCGCAGTCAAGACTGGTGTAGATTTTGTTTTGAATGGGATCATAGCATCGGTACCCCTTTTGAGTAACCCCATACCCAATAAAAACACATTTGATGGCTCGTGGTTCAAGTTTATTTCTGATTCTTTTTGGGAGATGAACATAGACAACACATCCGAACACCCGTGGAGGTAGAGAATGATAAGAAGGGATGGACACATGGGAAGAAAGAGTGTCAAGAGGAGTTTGGTATGCAAGAGGTTTAGTAGGTAGTCGGTTGGTTAGATATGTGGCTGTGGCAATGGCTTCTGGCCAAAAATGGACAGGGACATGGGATTCTAACATAATGGCTCTAGTAATCTCAAGAAGGGTTCGGTTTTTCCGTTCAGCTATCCCGTTTTGTTGAGGAGTATCCGGACAGGTAGTCTGGTGAATGAGGCCATGATCAGAAATAAATTGTTTCATATCTAAGTTTATGTATTCTCCTCCGTTATCAGATCGAAGAATTTGAGGTTGGGCAGCAAATTGGGTACAGATCATGTTGTAGAAATTTATAAACACATCATATACTTCAGATTTATTTTTTAGAAAATAAACCCAACTCATACGGGTGCAATCATCCACAAACAAAACAAAATAGAAATATTTATAAAAGGCAAATTCAGGTGCAGGACCCCAGACATCAGAATGAATTAAGGTAAATGGCTTAGAAACATGAGTTGAACTGGGAGAATAAGAATGTTTATGACTTTTTGCAAGTACACATGCTTCACAATCCAAAACAAAATCAATGTCCTTAAAAGAGGGAAATAATCGTTTAAGATAACTTAAAGACGGATGACCTAGCCGTCGGTGCCACATCCAAATCTGATATTCCGGCGACCCTTGAGCAAGCAAAGCGTTACCCTGTTGAGTCACCTCGTTTACATAGTATAGACCTCCCCGTTCAATACCACGACCAATGATCCGCCCCGTCTGAGCATCCTGTACAATACAATCAGAGGAAGTCATTAGAATTGTACAGTTTAGTTCCTTGGTTAATTGACTAACAGATAAAAGTTTGTGGGTAAGACTTGGAATTAAAAGACAATTTTTTAAATGGATTTCTGATGTAATATCCACATCTCCGGCTTGAGTAATTGGAATAAATTCCCCATTTGCGGTTTGAATCTTAGTACGGGTAGTTGATGTGGAGGAGAGAAAATCGGATGGGTCGTATGACATAGTGTCCGTGGCCCCACAGTCAAAAATCCAATTGGACTTATTGCACATGAGACCCACACTTTGTTTTTCCTTGGGTTTTTTATCAATTGGGCTTCTAATTTTTTGGGCTCAAGGGCTAAAGGGTCTGAATTTTTTAAGGCCTTTTGTTTTTCCTCACTTTCACTTCTAGAGGACGACTCCTCTCTTCTTCTTCCCGTCGCTTCCTCTGTCTCCATCCATGGTTCACCGGAAATTTTGGTGAACCCATCTTTGCCACTCGTACCTGTTCTCCTGTCGGTAACGTTGGTCGACGAGCCCTCGCCGGTACCTGTTCGCCTGTTGGTGACAGTGGTTGGCGAAGCTTCGCTGGTCGGTTCTCCTTCTCCGGTGGCGGCGTTAGCCTTGCCGCCGGTCTTTGTTACCTTGGTGGCGGCTTTACGCTGTCTCAGGTCTTCCCACCATTCTGGGTAGCCGATGAGCTTGAAGCATCCTTCCTTGGTGTGTTTGGTTCCTCCGCAGTGGCTGCATTTGAGGTGAGTTTTGTCCTCTCGCCGGAATGATGAATCTGACCGGCTAAATGAAGAATCTGACCGGCGTTGAGTGACAAGACCACTTCCAATCTCTGAGGGACCTCGTTCCAGTGATGAGTTGCCGGTCATTATGCCGCGACGAGCAATTTCTCGTCTGATGGTGGCATATGCGGCATCAATGGTTGGAAGGGGATCTAGATTTAGGATGTCTCGCTTTTCTTTGTCAAGTGAATCATTTACACCAGCCAGAAACTGGTACAGCCTTTGTCGTTGTATAAATGAGTTGAATTGTGTGATGTCTTCTGCGCATTTCATTGGGTTCGGCATTCGTCTATCGATTTCTTTCCAGAGGGTATTCATTTACTGAAATAGACCTCTATCGTGTCTATGCCTTGTTTCATAGAGGTTGCCTTTGTGTTCAGATCATAGATCTGCAGTTCATCTCTGCCGCTACTGAGTAGAGTTTCGATGCCTTTCCATAAATCTCGGGCAGTTTTGTAGTCCAAGAATTGATTCACGAGGTCTCCGTCAATATTCTCGATGATCCATGAAATGACCATCGAATCTTTTTGAGCCCATTGCTGGTATTCTGGATCGTCTGGTGAAACGGGGTTGACGATGATGTGATTGAGTCTTCCCCGGCCACCAATTGCTATCTGCATCAGTTTACACCATTTGGTGTAGTTGGTAAAGTTCAATTTTTCCGCGACTCGCACTGTTTGTGAAGTCCCTGGTTCGATGTTGGTTGAGCTTTTGTTGAGTGTTTGGAACATTTGAAACAGTTGTTGCATATGTTCCATAGAAATAAGCTGGTTTGGATTTTCTGGTGGGTTTTCTGATGGGTCTTCCATTTCGGTAGATCCCGGTAGATGATGAGTACGAACAACCGTCGAAGATCGACCTTATGGCTCTGATACCATGTTAAAATACGTAAACAGAGAGATAGTTTTTGGTTAATTTTCTGTGTATTGCTCTTGTGAAATAACTATTACATTTATACAGGTAAGATGGAAAGAAATACGGAACCAGATAAGGAAAAAGATTATACAGAATATATTACTAACATAATTAGCTTATTTTGTTCCTATAATTATTTTTCTAAGTATGGGTATTTTCTACAGCCTTTTATACTAGTAAGTAATCTTATGCTGCAACCAGGTACATTTCAGGGAAGAAACCTATTACAAAAGGAAAGAAATATAGTCCAAGTCTCTCTTGAACTTATTGCAAGAAATAAAAAGCAATGTTATGTGTATTGATGATGAACCTAAGAATCATTCAAGGGGTCAACCAATGACTCTATATATATTTCATGGTCTTTCCTATCGTGTGTAATATGTGAAATTGGTTCAAATGTAGATCAACCCATTGAGGATATAACTATTGTGAATTTTTTTGATACCCTAAACTATTACCTTTCTCATAAGTCCTTTGCTAAAGTATGTTTAATTTCTATTTCCTTGATCTTAGACTGAGCTGCTTCTGAGCACATGATCTCCGATCTAAGAATCCTCTTTAATACGAAAAATGGCTTCCCAAATCTGTTTATGTCACGCTTCCTAACTCAAGTAAAGTTTTAGTTTTTCAATAAGGTGATGTCGCCGTTATGCCTAATTTCATTATTAATACTGTTCTTTTTTATTCCTTCTTTCAATTGCTATCTCTTATCTATTTACAATTTATGTTTGCAATTAACTTTATTCTAATATTTTCCGGTCTTGGTGCTACCTTGCATACCCCTTTAATATAAAGGCCAGTACTTCTTGGTAAAGTTAGAAAGTTATTATATATTCTAGAGCTAAAATATCAATCCCACTAAAGCCAAATGTTCCTTCAACTAGATTAGGCATTTCGTTTAGTTCAAATGGTTGTAATCAAGTTGCTAGTGCTAGAGCTGTAAATATGGGCTAGGCATGTTGAGCCGGCCTGATCTAACCTGGGATTTAATAGGGCAGTGCTAAGATTTTTAGAACCCGTTTAAGAAAAGGACTTTTTAGCCTGGCCTGAATAATCCTGCTCATTTAGGGGGCTTGAGAAATATTGGTAGGGCCGGCCCATGGACCAATAAAAATTAATTAAAAACTATAATATAATATTAAAATTTAAAAATAAAGAGAGTCCAAAATCAAAAAAATTATGTTAATATTTCTGTTTAGATATTTATACTTTTGGTTGAAAAAAAACTTAATAAATATTAAGGAAAATGCACAAGTACCCCCTAGACTATGACCAAAATCCCATAGACACACCTTAACTAAACTAAGGCCTATTACCCCCTGAACATTTTTTTGTGTAATTTTATACACTTTTTGTCTTATGTGGCACTCTATGTGACTCCATGCAATTGAGGCACGTCGGAGATTTTTGGATGCCACGTAAGCCAAAGAGGTACACATAATTACAAAAAAATTAAGTTCAGGGGGGTAATACGACCTTAGTAAGGTGTGTCTTTGGGATTTCGATCATAGTCTAGGGGATACTTGTGCGTTTTCCTAAATATTATAAAGATAATTTTATTTGTGAATTTGATTAACAAATAGTGACATTAAGGTCTCATTTGTTTCCATTAAGATTAAGACGTCTGAATTTGAATACACATTTACATATTTAGATGTGCATTAAGATCTAGATGTGTAAATCTGAATAAACATCTGAATATTAAAATAGTATCTCTGAATCTGTACACTAAATTATTGGGACAGTTTGTTTTCAATATCTGAATGCACATATGAAATTAAACGTTAGAACAATAAAATATTATAAAAACCTTATTAGTAAAATAGTTTTTTTTTTCATATAAAATAATATTTTGAACATTTTTACCGTAATAATGTAATATGATTTATCTTTTAAGAACTCAACATCAAGTTACATCATTAATATGACTATTTTTGCACTCAAATACTTTGAGAATATAATATAATGCAATTTGAAATAGTTTATAAAGAGTAGTAAATATATAGTTTAGGAAAATACTTTATTTTATTTTATTATAGAAATTTATTATTGTTATTGATCAATAACTAATACTTTCTTATTTTTTAAAATTGTGCTAAATATTATATCATGGGAGTGCTTATCAATTCAAATATATTGATTAATTTATGAAAGTAAAAGATGTATATAAAGTTAATATTGATACACGAAATTATAATGGCAAGAATGTAATTAATATTAATTGAATAAGAAAACAACTTTTATGAGTGTGATTTAGTTGAATTAAGATAGGAGTCTTATTTTTTAGTCTGAATAGTGTTAAGGGTGTGTTACAAATCTGATTCATTTAAGTGCAAACAAATGAGGCAAATCTGAATGATTAAGATTCAAACCCAATTAAGTGCAAACAAATGATGCCTAACATAATGTAATATTGTTTTGTCGATATTTATGATAATATTTTTCAATTATAATTTATAATTTAATTTAATAATTACAAAAAAAATATAATTTTTAAAAAAGTGAGCTGGCGTGGCAAGCCTGTAGCCCACGTACTTGTGGGCTGACCCGACCATTTTCTGGTCCACCCAAAAATGGGCTAGCCTAACCTGGCCCGTAAAATGTCAAAGATTGTATGGGTTAGTCCGGATAGGGTGGGCTAGCCCATATTGACAGCTCTAGCTAGTTCGCATGTCCCAATTTTTACTTTCTTCTTTACTTCTACTTCTATTGATGGAACACAATGTATAGATTGTGTTATATTCCTATTTCTAATATGAATAATGTTCTATTTCTGACTCTTCTAGTTACCTCCATATTTTGTTTTTGCAAAGGCTTTAAGAAACAAATTATCCTTTCATATTAGTGAAATTTCTTCCAAACTTCATATTGACACTTGGGGATTTTATGAATCACAAACTCATGTTTATTCCATGTATTTTCTCACCATTATTGGTCAACTCGGACTTTTCTTCTTGCTATTAAATCCAATGCTTTCAAAGAAATACAATTCTTCTAAATGAATAAGACTCAATTTCAAACTGAAGATATTGTTATTTAGAGTGAAAATGCTTTGAAACTAGGAAGAAATCATCACAACTTAATTTCCCTGCATCCAAGGCATCAATCACCAAACATCTTGTGTTTCCTCACGACAACTCCTAGAAACTTGCACAGCCTTATTGTTGTGGGTGTTAAAAGGTGTGAATGAAAAATGAAGAGTTGCGATTTTTATGAAGAGTTATGGCTTTGATGAAAAAGTTGTGTTTTTATGAAAAGTTGTGACTTTTATGAAAGATAATGACCTTGCATAAAGATTGTGACTTTTGAAAAGGTTTTTGACCTTTGCGGTAAGGCACAATAAGAATCTTCTACCCTTTGTTTTCTATAAATTGAGGGATTTCCTCTCATTTTTAAAAGAAAAACAATTTCTAGACATCTTCTACTATTACTAAATCTAGTATTCTAAGTGTACTTCAATATCATTGAGTGGTTTGCTAACACCAGTGTTTTGGGTATCAATACATTCATGATTGAGATTATTCTATCATGGGAGGACATATTCCAAATCAAATCTCGAATACTAGGGGAGAATAATTTCCTTAAGGAGACACTCTGCATTTTGCGGGCTTGATCTTCTTTTTACTTTTTCCATGTTTTGGTATGTGTTATAGATTTTAAATATGTGAATTAACTTTTGTTCCTTTTTTCTTCACTGGTTCATTAAACTTTAGTAATTTCATATTTATGCAAAATTTATTGGAATTAGTAAGATTTTTTATACACAGATTGACAAAAATCTTCTTTAAGAAACATATTTCATATATTTATTCTAATTTATTTCAGCTTCTAGTTTCTCTACTACTTTTAATTTTGTAGTTATGAAAGTATTCTAAAACTTTGTTGTTTCTTACAAAGTTCTTCAAAGTTTTGTTATAAGTACTTTAGGAATATAAAATGAACAAAAATTCTAAGGAAATTATTATACTTTTGGTATTTCTTGAATTCTACTAATAGAGAAACAGATCATGTGAGTAGAAGATTAATGCATTACTTCTCCACAATTCGCTGCTTTTTTTAGCAAGGTCGAAGTGAGAATGTACATATAAAAAATTGGTGGTATTTGGGTTAAATATTACACCATGTACCCTTCTTTCTTTCTTTTTTTGTCTAAGGAGGGAAATAGTTTCTAAGAGTTAACAACTTTGATTTTTTATCATTTATATCTTTGGGAAAAGATTTGCAAACCATATGTTGTGGAATGAATTTGGATTGGCAAATAGTTTTGCCTTTTCAATTCTTTAGTTTGCAAAATGAGAGATGTTTTGTACTCCATGTGAAATTTAGTTGTGTCTGAATATAGTTGAAAGTCTATTGAAGAGAAAAAATTTCTATGTGATAATGAATATGTTTAATTCTGTTTGGAGACAAAACTTTTGTTGTTTTGTACTCAATGTGAAATTCAATTTTGTCTGATTCTTGTAGACTAAAAGAAATCTTTTGTAGTTTCTACCCTGGATAAATTAAACAATACAATTGATTTATATGAAAACTTCACATAATAAGGCAATATTGTACTTTTGACTATATATAAACTTCACTGGTATATAGAACATTGTACAATTTTTTTCTTGTCTTTGTTATTAGTATTCTAAATGTTAAGTGGTATGTCTATTTGTGATAGAGAAAAAAATACAATTCACATAGAGTTTGTGATTTTGTGCTTCTATGGAATGAACTTTGACACTATGTAAAGATTTTCAAAGAGAATTGAAGCAATATATTTCTTTCGTAGAATAATATTTCCAATAGAGATTTCATACTGCCAATGATATTTTGATAGTCTAGGAATATATGTGGAAAACTTATTTTCAAATATTTGAAAAATATCTTTGATATCACATTTAAAATGTGGGGGGTTATTTGCTTATAATAAATATAAAATTATACTTGGATTCTAATTTAATTTTGGAGCAAAAGATATGAAATTCAGTTATACTTTTTATTATGATAGACCCAAAAAATTCTTGGAGCATATTCGGTATTGTGGTTGTTGAGTTTCTCTATTACTATTATATAGTGTGACTAGTATGAATCTACCAAATTAAATATATACTTGTTCAAAATAATTGTGTTCTTTTATGGAAAAGTGTCACTAAAAATGTTGTGATTTTTCATGAATAGATATATCTGTTATAATAAAAGTATTTGCATTGACACGAATATTGGTGAATAGTAATGTAACGACCTGTTTAGTCGTTTCGTGCAGCAGATTTTATTTCTGGAAAATTGGCTGAGACGACGGACCCCACGACGGACCGTCATGGGCACGACGGACCGTCGCAGGGTCTCGTTTCAAAACACTTAGAAATTCTGAAATTGGGTACTGAAAATCGACTCTCTGAACTTCGTGACGAACTTGCAGGACGGACCGTCACAGGCGTGACGGACCGTCACAGACCCTTGGTGGAAATTTGGGTCTCTGAACTTGGCGACGACCTGCAGGACGGACCGTTGCAGGCAGGACGGCCCGTCACAGGGTGCGTAATCCCAGTTGGAGTCGGATTTCTTTACACGTTTTAAGGGACGTTTTGGACTATTCCTTCTTTAATTATAAAGTTAGAGGGTTAATATTAATAAGTCTAATTACTTGGGGGTTAAAAGAGGTAACCTTAAGTTAATTAGTGGGTTGTTATTGCCATCTTTTATTTTTAATTATATGCTAATTAGGGTAAAAGCAAGAGGGTTTGAATAAGAAAACTAGAAAGAACAAGAAGGGAGAGAGAGAATCGATCGAGAAGAACAAAGCTTGGGAAATTGCTTGTTGATCACTAATCTTCGGTGGAGGTAGGTTATGGTTTTTATGCTATTCGTAGTAGACTCTTAATAGCGAATGATATGAGTTGGTAGTATTATAAAGTCTTCTATATGCTTAATTGTATGCTTGCATGAATATGATTATGTGATTTTGATAAAACAAGCATGATGAAAACTATTGAATTCCAAATCTTGAAAGAAACTTTAATATACATTATTAATGATGATGCCTTGGTATAAAAGAAGGCTTGATGAATTAAAGTAATGGGATTGATGATGCCTTGGTATAAAGAAGGCTTAATGAATTGACAGAATGAGATTAGTGGATCGGAGTGTCACGTTCCGACACATAGTATTATTGGGACGGGTGTCACGAACCGACACGTAGAATTAGGGGATCGAAGTGTCACGTACCGACACATATTAGGGGATCGGGTGTCACGAACCGACACGTAGAATTAGGGGATCGGAGTGTCACGTACGGACACATATTAGGGGATCGGGTGTCACGAACCGACACGTAGAATTAGGGGATCGGAGTGTCACGTACCGACACCTAGTAGTAGGGGATCGGAGTGTCACGTACCGACACAAGAGGATGAAAGATAATGAATCTTGAAAGATGATAATATACTCAACATAATGAACTTAATTCCCAAATGAGCATGGTATTGAGGCTTGAGCCCTCAGGGATGAACTTGATGGTACTTATTGATGATTATAGTACTTGTTGTTGCTACATGTTGAGTTTATAGTTGATTTATGATATTAACTGATATATATATTTTTTTCTATTTTGAGTTGGCAGATGATATCTACTCAGTACCCGTGTTTTGTACTGACCCCTACTTTTATGTTTTCTTCTTTGTTATTTGTGGAGTGCAGCAAACGTGCCGTCGTCTTCAACTCAACAGTAAATCTAGCCAGTCTTCACTACATCGGAAATTCAGGGTGAGCTAATGCTTCTAGCTTGGACTGGATCTTCTTCTTCATGTCTGGATGCCTTGATGTTCCGGCACGGACTAGCTTTTTATGTATTTTAGCTTCTTAGAATACTCTTAGTTTAGTAATTTGATCATAGATGTTCTTGTGGTGATGACTTGCAGATTTTGGGGATAATAATAATAGTTTGAATTGTTTTTATTAATGAGTTTAAGTCTTCCGCATTATTTTCTGTTGATATACATTGAAATGTTAAGGGTTAGATTGGTTGGTTCGCTCACATAGGGGGGTAAATGTGGGTGCCAGTCGCGACTCGGTTTTGGGTCGTGACAAGTAAATTGTTATGTTTTATAAAGAAACATTTGTACTATATTGCATTTATTGGACTCGATGAGACTTTGTTCATGGGTAGTTCTATAACAATCAAATTATAAGTTATGAAAAGGTCCTTCTAAAAAGGACATTTGACAAGGTGATGACTCTATACAATGTTTGTATCACACAAAAATGAAAGAAATAGGAACAAAATGTTATTGAGAAAAATGATACTCGTGAAGAGCTTTTGTAACTCAATATTTTTATTTGTTCTTACTTGCTTGAGTCAAAGTTTGTGACATGAAAACTTTGGGCATGTTAATTACAAAACCTTGTAAGGAAACCAGATCAACTTAGAAGTTTGTCTAACTTTGAGTGCAATAAATAAAAATGTCATGTTTGTGTGGAATCTAAGTATGCTAATCATTATTATATATCTATTGAAAGAAATTCTAATCCTTAGAGTTGATTTACACTGACATTTGTGATATGAAATCAACACCATCTCGTGGTGGTAAAAAGTTCGTATAACTTACATTGACAACTTCGTTAGAAATGACTATGTCTGTTAGCTGAATGGTAAGAATGAAATAATAGAAATGTCTAGATAGAATAATATCGAAGTTGAAAATCAATTGGCAAAAAGATAAGAAGTGATAAGAATGGAGAGTATAAACCTCCTTGTGTAGAACTATGTCTGGAACGTGAAATTATCCATCCAATTGCTTCACTATTCACCTCAACCTAATGAAAAATGAAACATTGAAAGAAAATATGGATTCTTATTTATAATTTCAGGTTATCACAAAACTTGTGTAGAAGAACAATGTTTACTGCAAAAGGGAACAACAAAAAGTTATCTTTTTAGAAAGAAATCAATTTTGTTTGTTTAGGATACAATCTATTCCATATGAGAAATAGAAAGGAATGAAATTCAACTTGAAATATTTCAAAGTGTGGTGGTGACTATCCAAATTCAAAGTTCCTATTCCTAAAATGATTAAAATATGACCTAAACCCGTTGACTATAAATATAGACTTGAATAGTTTAGGGAAAGGTGTAAACGACATTGGAAGAACAAGAGGAGAATGTACTTAATAAAGAGATTAAGAGGTGTACTAAATATCAAAGGATATCTACTTCCTTCGAATATGATTTTGTAACATTTTTTTGTGTCTTTCGTAGACTAATCCTTTTGGATAGATGGTGTCAATAGTGAGATTGGTTCAATCTTGAGCAATCCTATTTGAAGTTTGTTGATCTTCCTCCAGGAAATAAACCTTTGGGTTAGAAGTGAACCCTCAAAAGGAAAATGAAAGTCAATGGAACTTTTTAAAAATATAAAGCAAGACTTTTTGTCAAAGATTTAGAAAAAAACTAGATCTTGATCGTTTCGACATATACTTCTCAGTAAAGAATTACATTCATTTGGATGTTAATTATGTTAGCAATGTGAAAAAAATCTCTTAAACGGGAATTTGGAGGAAGAGATTTACAAGAAACAACCAGGGGTATTTATGATTCCTATTAAATAAAAGAAAGTGCGTGAACTTGTTAAATCACATTATGGACTAAATAAAGAACCCATACAATGACATAAGAAATTTGATCAAACTATGTTGTCAAATTGATATTAAGAATGATGAAAGTGATAAATATGTTGACATAAAAATCACAAGGTCATTGTTTGTTTGTATATTGGTGATATGTTGATTATTAATAGAGACACTAATAACGTAAATGCTACAAAACCTATGCTAGAAAGAAAGTTTGGAATGAAATATCTTGGAGTTGCTGATGCGATCTTAGGTACAAGAGTCCTTAGAACTCCATAATATTTCACATTTTTATGGTCTCATTGCATTGAAAAGGTACTTGACTAGTTCAAATGTTTTGAATTTAAATATTGTCAAGTTTCCAGTAAATGTGAGATTTGAATTTCAAAAGAGTGAAGGTGAAAGTGACTCACAATTGGATTGTGCTAAATATTGGGAAGTATAATTTATATCATGAAGTGTATACGATCAAACATATCTTTTCCTATTAATGAACAAAGTCTCTTCACGATTTATCCCAATCGAACTCATTAGATGACAATAAAACAGTTTTGGAGTATTTATGAAATACTTAAAACTATGTCTTGTATTATAATAATATCCAGCAGTATTGAAATGATATAATGACGCAAATTGGATCACTGGACAAATGAAGTAAAATTCACGAGTGGATATGTATCTACTCTTGGTAGAGGGGTAGTCTCTTGGATATATTTCAAAATAGACATGTATTGCTAGCTCTACAATGATCTCGGATCTAGGTAATCTAGATATGGTCGGTGAATAAGTTGAAAGGCTCCAGAATTTCTTGATAGATATTCTTGTTTGGCCCAAATAATTGGCATTAATATTCATACACTTTGATAGTCAAGATGCAATAGGTAGGGCATATATCATGATGTATAAGAAAAGTCTCGTCATATAGGACATAAACATGATAGCGTTATCAAACTACTCTCTGGTGGAATTATCAGAATTGACTATGTTAAGTGAAAAGATAATGTGTCGGATCCACATTAAAATGTCCTTACTATAGAGAAAGTTCAAAGATCATCTAAGGGAATGGGTTTATAGATTAGGAAAAGTCATCATGGCGGTAGACTTGAGATCCCAAGAGCTAGACTCAAGGAGAAAAACAAAGTTATGACTAGCGGTTCGATATTGTCAACAAACTCAATTCATTATCATGATGAAGACAATGCTTGGGAACAAGGATACAACATTAAGACTTGTTAATGAGTTAATAAAGCTTAATGTTTTAAATGATTTGCTAAGTTTGAAATATTTAACCAACTAGTGTATTTACTTGATAAGAAGTTAGAAATCACCTATGTGAGTATGAAGTGTAAGTCGCTTCAAAGAGAATTACTGTCAAAATTCTATTCTCTATACACTCATGAAACCAGGAGGTATTCATGGTTGAAAGGAACACAACTCTAAAAATCATAACCGGTAAGGGTTAATTTTGTAACATATGGTTGTCTAGGTATTCACCAGAGCTCGACGGTTCAATGATATCCTATCTACCGACTGATCGAGTATATCCGATAGATGTTAACTATAAAAGTCCGAGGGGAAACCTACTTCTACAGATGCAATTAATTCTTACTTGTAAAGTACTACTTGTCCTTTTCTTTGTCTTGAAGTCATTCCCCATTCACGCGGAGATTTTTGGGTGTAAATGGAAAATGAAGAGTTGTTGTCACGACCTGAACCTAGACACCAGACGAGACCGGCGTCGTTGACCTCTCAGAGGTTGCAGACAAGCCTACATACGTCAGTCTCACTTCATCTAGGTTAATTTTAGCGGAAAATTTGAAAATTTTGAATTATTATTTCATGATAAACATTTTGAACTTAACATCATAGCCGTTCACAAATCAACCATCTAATATAGAGATAATCAAATGAAAGAAACAGTTCATAATTGCATTAAAAGTATTTTTGCCAAAACGGCACCAATACAAAGCCTGAAATAAAAGTGGAAAGAAGAACTAGTCGAACATGCTCCAATATCTAAAGGCTATATTTAAGCAAGATAATCATGGTAGAAATCCTCGAAATCATGAGCGCCTACCAAGTCCGTATGAAATAGCCACGTTGAGATAGCTGCACATCAACCTATAAACACTAGCGTCCACCTGTGCATGCACCTAAAAATATCGAGTTGTATGGGATTAGTACACACTTGTACTAAGTATGGGTATATCGAAGCACACACAAAGGACATGCATGAGAAAGAATAGATCTTTCCTAACAACATGATTATGGAAGATCAAGTCAGTGGACTTGCCAAATTGGGATTAGGAATGTTAGTGAGCTTTCCAAATTTGGATTAGGAAAGTCAGTGAGCTTTCCAAATTTGGATTAGGAAAGTCAGTGAGCTTTCAAATTTGGACAAGGAAAGTCATTCCATGAGAGTAACATGCAACATCATACTTATCATATTGCACACAACACATAGCATCTTACACATAGCACACATCATACTGCATATAACACATAACATCTTACACATAGAACATATCATATTGCATATAAAACATAACATCTTTCATAGCATTCATATGCCATGAGACGTTGGAATCATGGACTTGAAATTAAGACTTAACAAAATGAGGGCTCAACATATGTGACCTCAACAAGGAAGTCTTCATTAACAAACACAGAGTCTACTTCATTCATTCGTACGTACTTAATTTCATTTCGTTCATAGGATAGTGTGAACACCACCTATACCTAGGGTTTAGTTTAAGACTTTCATCGGGTTTATTGTGCAATGATCAAGAATAACCTAGTGTCATTACTTGAGTCTAGCTCACCTCTTGATTATCCTATCCTAACACCTTTGATATCGTTCATTTCATTATGTGCATCATTTGAGGCTGGCCTCATTCATTCATTGGGAGCTTTAACTTTAACCGACATTGATCATGTGAGCATCATGAAATCCAGTGTGTCCCCCATACCAAAAAGAGGTGGAATCACCACCCAAGGTGACCCAAAACATGCTAGCGTACATGGGAATTTAACCCCGCTAGATCACTATATTGGCAGTATAGGTTCGAAGACTAGGATATATAAGGAGACTCATACCCAGCATGCCGGACAATCTCATCTCATGAGAGTTACGTGAACCTCCGCCCTTACCGAAATAAGGCATCACCGCTCATAGCTAGTCTATCGTGGCTCAGTATAAAGTTCCACTACATCAACTCATACGTCATGGAAGCTGGCTTCTAGTATGAGGACATCATAGCTCAATAGGTGATTTCACATCTTATCATGGTATTAAGTGTGTTAATCTCAATGCTTTCATTACAGTGTTCATAGAGACTGGTCTCTTCATTAACTTTACACTCTCATAGGTGAGTACGTTTTGGTAACATTTACTTACAATAGCCTCTTATCATGTTGTCACCACATTCATTAACATTAGCACATTTTCTCTTCATAATTACTCACCCCTTTTTACGTGAATGTTCATTTCATCCTATGTCAATACACTTGGCCATTTGGTGTTTCACACTCTTACTTAACCTTTCTAGGGTTTCATCTTTTGATTACATAATAATCATTTCATCATATGCCAATGCACTTGGACATTTATTGTATTTTACACTTGTACTTAACGCTTCTAGGGTTATATCATTTCATTACATACATCTTAGGTTCACTTATTTTTAATTGTATGCTAGACTTATGGGTCTATACATACAAGCCATGAGGCTTCATTCATAGTTCGTTAAGTGACTCATATCTTTCTAAGATTATGTAGTACAAGACTTATGTATCTTGTATGTATGCCAAGATACCAATTTCAATCTAAGTAGGTGGTATTTTTCTTAAACATTTAATTCACGTATAACTTATGTATCAATACGAAAATTTGGGCAAGGTAACCCAAGTTCGAATCCCTTGGACAACCATGATTTTATTTTTAGTTCTCATGATATTAGGACCCTAGATCGAGCCCCAAAATTAACATTTCTTTTAGTTCCTTTTCTTTAGAATGTCTCTTCCTTGGCTGAGGGGTTGTGGGTTCGAACCCCCACAACCCACTTTTATTTTCCTATTTATTTTTCTTGTTCATTTCGCATCAACCAGGAGGTTGTGGGATCAAACCCCCACAGCCTCTCTTTATTTTTCTTTAGTTCGCTAGGGACTGAGAGGTTGTGGGTTCATACCCCCACAACCTCCTTATTTTATTTTCATTTAAATATTGACTTATCTAAGCGTTGGCAATGATGTTGTGGGATCGAACCCCCACAACCTCACTTTATTTTCTTTTATTTTCCCTTTCTCCTTCGCATTCTTGAGGTCGTGGGTTGGATTCCCACACCTCACACTTCTTTTTGTTTTATTTTTCTTTCACTTCATTCGCTACCTGGAGGCCGTGGGTTTGATTCCCACACCTCCCATTTTATTTATTTATTTTTTTGCGTTCTCCTTTCTCTGCTAGTATACCCCATTTCAAATCCCCCTGACCCCTTTTTATTTTCTTGTGAGTGTAATGTATCACACGGGTGAGGTCACAGGTTCAAATCCTGGTGGCCTCATCCGTTTATAATCAATTAAATTTTCAGGTTTACTCCTATATACTTTAGCCTAAACTAAACTTATAATTTTTGTATGGAAATTTAATCATTTTCTTAGCTTATTTTCACCAATAGTTCCACTTGAAAACTTAGGAAAATCCATGGATCATGTGGCACTTTTTGGGGTGTATTTCATGGATTCGTTTAGACAAAATATTGGTACTCAAATTAGCCCCACTTCCATATTAATGAACATCATGATTTACCTAGGTTTATGCACGTAAAATGAGAATCAAAACAATATCAAACTTGAGGCCTTAACCCGAAACCTCATTCACCGTAACATTTTGCACATGCACATACTTGCACAAACTTTCGAATACATGGTTGTATTTCATGCAATTTCAAGTACAGAAACATAATCATATTCATCACGAAAACATAACATACACCTAAATCTACCACAAATTATACCCACCTACGATTTATTGGGAGCTAGTGACAGGGGCATGCGAAAGGGGAAACAATCCTAGTTTTCGAATGAATAATATGAACCTTAAGGGGTCTCTTGGGAAAGGGACCAAGAGAGAAGAAAACCCATACCCTTGACATTAAATCATCCATTAATTATTAATTTATTAAATTAATTCACCAATTAAACAAATCACATTAAATCATTGCTCCCACCTAGGTTCGAACCCGTGTGGAGCAATACTTCACTTTAAGGGCTCAATTTCGACCTTCTCTCCCCAAATTTCCCCTCCACCTTATTAATCAAATATATATATATAGATATATATATATATATATATATATTATATATATATATATATATATATATATATATAATATATATATATATAATATATATATATATAGGGTAATTACGATACTACCCTTAGCCTGGAAAAAGACCATTTTACCCCTAGACCCTCTAAACTTAAGATTTCCTCTTTTTAAGTCTAGTAAAGACTCATTGAAGTAAATCTTCGTATTGAGAGCACTACATGGTTGGACCCAACCTTTCCAAGCTCAACTAACTTCCTAAGTTAGTTGTCTTGTTTGTATCAAGGGTTTCGAGGTCTGGTTCTATGCACATCAGTTCGTGTGAACCCTGTCTAATCATAGGCATTCTAGACACGTTAAACATTACTTATCCTATACATTTTGAGGGTTGTTACATTATCCTCCCCTTAGGAACATTCGTCCACGAATGACACTACTAATTATTTCGCATAATGACAAACACATCATAACATAATTGGTACATACAATCACGCAATAGCAAAAAAGAATGGAGAGCTATGGAAACTTAAACTTTAGAGTAGGGAGTTTAACCTCAATAACTCAAAAGATCAGGGAAGTTGGATCTCATATCGACCTCGGCTTACCACGTAGCACCATCAACAAGATGATTCCTTCACAATACCTTCACTTTCGCAACCTCCTTGTTTCTCAGTCGCTTGACCTGTCTGTCAAAGATCTCAACAAGTACCTCCTCATAGGAGAAGTCTTCATCAACCCCCAAACCTTCTATAGGTAGAATTGATGTTGGATAACCTAGGGACTTTTTAAACATGGATAGATGAAAGATTGGATGGACAGAAGCTAGCTCCGCAGGCAATGCTAACTCATAGGCAACCTCACCCACACGTTGTAGGATCTCGTATGGCCACATACCTCGGACTCAACTTCCCGTTCCTGCTAAACCTCATCACCACCTTCATAGGTGATATCTTCAGATAGACCTGGTCACCAACATCAAACTCTAAGGTCCATTTTCTGTTATTTGCATATGACTACTACCAACTGTAAGCAGTAGACGGCCTGTCCCTAATCACTCTAACCTTCTCTAAGTCCTCATGAATGATCTTTGGACCAAAAATGGATGACTCTCCAACCTCGAACCACCAAACTGGAGATCTACACCTCCTATCATATAGTGCCTTAAACGGTGCCATTCCAATGCTAGAGTAATAGCTATTATTGTACGAGAACTCTATCAAAGGCAGATGTTTACCCCAGCTAACCCTGAAGTCAATCACACATTCTCTCAATATGTCCTCCAATGTCTGAATGGTGTGCTCTGCCTTCCCATCAGTCTGAGGATGAAAAGAAGTACTAAGCATTACTTGCGTTCCCAAGCTCTTCTGGAAAGATCTCCAGAAATGTGAAGTAAACTGAGCTCCTCTATGTGAAATGATAGACAAAGGAATCCCATGCCATATCAAAATATGATCAATATAGAATCTCGCATAATCCTCGGCTCTCTAGGTAGACTTCACAAGGATAAAGTGGGTATACTTAGTCATCTTGTCCACAATAACCAATATGGAGTCATACTATCTCCTAGTCCTTGGAAGACACAACGATGAAGTCCATATTAATGGCCCCCCACTTACAAGTCAGAACCTCAATAATTTGAGTAAGACTGCCAGGCTTAAGAAGTTCTGCCTTAACCTGCTGATAATTAGGACACTTGGCCACATATTCTGCAATGTCCTTCTTCATGCCATCCCGCCAATAAATCTGCTTAAGATCATGATACATCTTGGTGGAACTTGGATGTATGGAATATTTGGAACCATGGGCCTCTGCAACAATCTTGGTCCGTAAATCATCCACATATGGCACACACAACCTGTCTTGGTACCTAAGAATTGTCGTCACCTCCCACAACGAAAGACTCATTCATCTTTGTCAACACTGAGTCCTTCAGCTCCATTAACATAGGATCGAGATGTTGACCCTGCTTGACTTCAACTACCAAGGATGATTCAGAACTTGGATGAACTAAGACACCCTCACTAGTAGAGTTAACCAATCGCACACCCAGCCTAGCCACTCTGTGTACATCTTTGACTAACTTTTTTTTCTCATCCTCAACGTGAGCTGTGTTTCCCATGCTTATCCTTCTCAAAGCATACATTAGCTTTATCTGTATGGTAGTGGACATTCATGTCATAGTCTTTCAACAACTCTAACCATCTCCGCTGACTTAGACTCAACTCCCTCTATGTGAACACTTATTGGAGACTTTTGTGGTCTGTGAACACATCTACATGCACACCATACAAGTAGTGCCTCCACAACTTTAGTGCAAACACCACAACTGCAAAATCCATGTCATGAGTAGATAATTCTTGTCATGAACCTTGAGTTGTCTGGACGCGTAAGCTATCACCTTACCAGCCTGCATAAGAACACAACCCAAACCAACCGTAGCTGCATCAAAATAAGCAGTGTAATTCTCACCACACTTAGGCACAAGTATGCACTGGGGCTGAAGTGAGTCTGTCCTTAAGCTCCTGAAATTTCTTTTCACAAGTCTCCGTCCATTCAAACTTGGCCACTAATATGCGGTAGTAACCAGCCAATCCCAAGAAGCTACGGATATCTGTTGGAGTAAGAGGTTTTGTCCAGTTCTTAATAGCCTCAGTCTACCTAGGGTCGACCTCCACACCTTGATCGGACACAACATAACCCAGGAAGGTCACTGATCTAAACCATAATTCACACTTGTTGAATTTGCATACAACTGATGTTGTCTAAGTACCTGCAAGGTTAGTCTCAAATGTTGTTCATGATCTTCCCTGGTCTTAGAGTAGATGAGAATGTCATCAATGAATACTATGACAAAAGTCCAGGTACTCACGGAAAACCCTGTTCATAAGGTCCATAAACGTGGCAGGTGCTTTCGTGAGACCAAATGACATACCTAAGAACTTATAGTGTCCATAACGGGTACGAAAGGTTGTCTTTGGGATATCTCCATCCCTTATCCTAAGCTGATGGTACCCTGAACGAAGGTCAATATTTGAAAAGAAGCTAGATCATTGGAGTTGGTCAAACAAGTCATCTATTCTGGGAAGTGGATTTTTGTTCTTAATAGTGACTTTGTTGAGCTGCCGATAATTGATTCACATTCTAAGGGTTCCATCCTTTTTTTTCTCAAAAAAAACTGGAGCGCCCCAAAGGGATATGCTGGGCTGAATGAAACCCTTATCAGTGAGATCCTTTAACTGCAACTTCACTCTCTAAGTTCAGCTGGAGCCGTTCTGTAGGGAGGAATCAAAATTGGTTTAGTATCGGGTTCTAAGTCGACACCAAAGTAAATCTCTCGAGGAGGACGGACTCCTGGCAAATCATCAGGAAATACATCTAGGAACTCATTCACAACAGGCACTGAGTATATGGAATGAATGTCATGATCTAAATCATTAACACTCACAATATGAAATAATAACCCCTTAGACATCATTTTATTGGCCTAAATTCAAAATCAAGGGATTAGAATGACTCGAGTTGTACCCCTCCCAGATTAGTTCCTCTTCATTAGGGAAATGAAATATCACCACTCTACTACGACATTCCAAACAAGCATAAAACTATGAAGCTAGTCCATGCCAAGGATAACATTGCAATCATGCATGGGTAGCTCAACCAAGTCTGTACATATAGTCTTACCATTTACAACTATTGGGCAATCATTGTATACTCTATCAGTTCTTACATTTTCTCATAAGGTGTACTAACCACTATAGGATCATGCAGAACTTCAAGTAATATATCAAAAGTGAGATCAAGCAAAGGAGTTACAAAGGAAAGCGTAGACCCTGGATCAAGTAAAGCATAAACAGAAGTTGAGAATACTTGCAGCATACTTGTGACCACATCGGCGGACTTCTCCTGCTTCTCCCTTCCCTTTAGGGCATTGAATTTGTTCCTCTAAGGAGGCTCGACTGTTGCTGCACCCTGTGAATTAGGCCTAGGATGAGCATTGCCTCCAACCTTACCTCTGTTATATGAGAAGTCTCTAACCATATGCCACTCTTACAGCAACCAAAACAGGCATTAGTGCCCTGTCTTCACTCTCCACTGTGAGCACGGCCACACTTAGCACAAGTCTTTTTGGGACGCTGCATCTCACCTTCATTACCCTTCTTTGGCTCAAGTCTGCCTCCTCTAGGTGTGGTACTTCTATGGGAATTTGAATTCCCAGAAATCTCCTGCCCCTTCTTGAACATGTGCTACTTACGGACGCCAAAATTGATTCTATAGCCTCCATGGCTGGGACCTTCCTGATCTATTGGCTTCGGCCTCCTAGAATCACGAACGTCCTTTTTTTTGCGACATTCCCTACCTGTTGGACATGCACAATCAACCTGGAGAGGTCCATGTTATCACGGAGCATCGCAGAATGATACTCCTCCTCTTGATCTCCGTTGATTCTTATGAGGAACCTATTCATCTCATCCCTTTTGTTAGATACAAGGGAAGTAGCATACCTGGATAGTTTGACAAACTTCAGGGAATACTCCCTGATTGTAATTGATCCCTGCTTAAGGTTGATAAACTCCTCAACCTTCGCCTCCCTCATCTCCACGGGAAAGAATCTCTCCAGGGTGGCTGTCTAAAACAGATCCCAAGTGATCGGAACTCCGCCCAATGCTCGACTATCCTTCCACATATTTCACCAAGTCTATGCAACATCCTTGAGCTGATAGGAATCCAGCTCTGCTTTCTGAGTATATGTGGCCCCGATAGCCACCAAAATCTTATGCACCTCATCCACAAACTCCTGGGAGTCCTCTGCAGTCTTACACCCTGTGAAAATACGAGGGTTCATTCTCGTGAAGTCTCTCAGCCTGTTCGCCATGCTACGCACTGGTGGGTTCTCCTTCTCAATATTCTGCCAGTTGTCCTGGGCTGTCATGGCCTGGACCTGCTAGTGATGGCATGTGACATCTGGAGCAGAGATGCCCGCACCTCTGCATCGGTCAACCTAGATGGGTTAACTGGCATAGCCACTCCTTCAGCTGGAACCTGGCGTGGAACCTGATTGTCCACAACAGCTCCTAGTCCTCTCCTCTGACCAATAGCTCTCCTAGTGTTCATTCTCTGTAAACAACAAGGATTTAATGTAAGACACGCTCATAGGCCAAGAATTCAAACAGTAGGAAAGGCACGATAAGATCAGAAGAAGGGAAATTTTCCTATGCACCATGCAGTCTCTAATTTAGGATAGTGGTGCACTTCACTACTATGACTTAGAAACTACTCAATGTGGTTGATGTGAACTTATTATTCTCAGAATTTAACCTAAGGCTCTGACACAAACTTTGTCACGACCGGAACCTAGATCCTAGACGAGACCGGCGTCGTTGACCTCTGAAAAATTTATATAAGAGAAATTTATTTTAAAGTATAATAATTAGAACCAGAATAAAGATGGAAATATTTAATTAATGATAAAGTTTTATATCAAAAGTAGGCATTTTTTATCGGCATAACAAATAGAAATAATATTAAGAATTAAATTAAATTAAAATAGAGTAATAAAAAATAAATATCACAATAACTCACAAAAGAAAAGAAAGTAAAGTAATAATAAAATAATTTAATGGTAATAACAATAACTTAATATGTTTCTAAAATATTTAATTTTCTTGTTATAATTATTGATAGATTTTTGTTAGTATGAAATTACATTTTCTCTTGATGATTATTCAGTTTATATATAAAAAGATATTTCTAGAATTATTATTATCTTTCTTAGTAGATTTTTGTAAGAATAAAATTACATTTTTACCTTTGGCCGTCCTCTCACTTCACACTTTTATATAATAGAAAAATAGAGTAATAATAAAATAGATATCAGAATAACTTACAAAAGAAAACAAAGTAAACTAATAAGAAAATAACTTAATGGTAATAAGAATAACTTAATATGTTTCTAAAATATTTAATTGTCTTGTTATCATTTTTGATAGATTTTTTTTTAGTATGAAATTAAATTTTTGTCCTTGATCATTAGTCACTTTATATATCAAAAGAGAATCTAGAATTATTTATGATCTTTCTTAATAGGTTTTTGTTAGAATAAAACTATATTTTTACCCTTGGTCATCCTCCCACTTCACTCTTCCATATAATAGAAATTTATTTTCAAGTATATTAATTAGAACCAAAATAAAGATGGAAATAATTAATTTATGATAAAGTTTTGTATAAAAAGTATGCATCTTTTATAAGCATTGTGAGGAGAAAAAATGTTAAGAACTAAACTAAAGTAAAATAAAGTAATAGTAAAATAGAGTAATACTAAAATAGATATCTCAATAACTCACAAAAGAAAAAAAAGTAAAGTAATGACAAAATAAGTTAATGGTAATAACAATAACTTAATGTATTTCTAAAATCTTTAATTTTCTTGTTATCATTATTGGTAGATTTTTGTCAGTATGAAATTAAATTTTTCTCCTTGATCATTATTTACTTTATATATAGAAAGATATTTCTAGAATTATTTATTATCTTTCTCTATAGATTTTCGTTAGAATGAAATTATATTTTTATCCTTGGTCATCCTTCCACTTAACTCATCCATATAATAGAAATTTATTTTCAAGTTTATTAATTAGAACCAAAATAAATATGAAAATAATTAATTCATGATAAAGTTTTATATAAAAAATAGGCATTTTTTTAAAGCATAATGAATAGAAAAAATATGAAGATTTAAATTAAAGTAAAATAGAGTAATAGTAAAATAGAGTAATAATAAAATAAATATCACAATAACTCATAAAAGAAAAGGAAGTAAAGTAATGACAAAATAATTTAATGGTAATAACAAATGCTTAATATGTTTATAAAATATCAAATTTTCTTATTATCATAATTGATAGATTTTTGCTAGTATGAAATTACATTTTCGCCCTTTATCATAATTCAGTTTACATATAAAAAGAGATTTCTAGAATTATTTATTATGTTTGTTAATAGATTTTTGTTACAATGAAATTACATTTTTACCCTTGGTCGTCCTACCACTTCACTCTTCTATATATTAGAAATATACTACTTCTAGGTGACCGCCCATGTTAAATTCATTCTCTCAATGTCTTTCTTGATTAAAAATTTAAGATTAAAGTACTGGGTCCAGCTAGTTATTACTTATAGGATAGGGAATAATTTGTGAACCTAATGGAATTAAAGAATTTTGTGTAATTATTCAAAACCAGTAGATTCTCCTCTTGATTCCTCTGCAAACTTATACTTAATTAAGGTTCTCTAATTCCAAACTCCACTCTTTACTGGATATTGTTGGGTAAGTTAAATTTCTTTACCCATACTCACCATTACATGTTTTTGCCATTCAACATCTAAACCAATTCATCAACCCCCCTGACAACCTCATCTAAATAAGTCACTGTGTTCCCTTCTTGTACTAAATTATTTTTGAGGATATATCTTTATGCATTTTTTTCTTACAAATTGTTTTCCTTTTTGTGACATTCGGACGCCCGTCATTTAATTAGCAAATACTTCATCACTTTGGCTGATCACTGATTTTGTGGATGTGTGAAAGGCAATTTTTGGTCTCCCTCACTTCTGTGGAAGCTGAATATCGCTCTATGCGGCAGGTGGTGACTGAGATTACTTGGATGTATCATCTTTTGGATGATTTCTTTGTCCTTTTATCCCATTCAAGTTCCTTTTTTCTCAGAAAGCCTAGAGGCAATGCACATAGCGAAAAAACCTGTTTTCCAAGAGCATATGAATCATGTTTATCTGGACTGCCACTTCATGCTAACAACATCTCGCAAAACTTATCTCATTTAGTTTTGTCCCCTCTTTTTTAGAAATCACACATCTGTTCACAAAACCTTATTAGGTCTTTTTCATCAATACTTTTAGGGCAAGTTGGGCGTTGTATCCATCCCTTCAACTTTAAGAGGGGGAGGGGTGTTGAGATCTCTAATTGTTGGACTCTATAAAATTCTTCTATTTCCTCTATTAAATAATCATCTCCTCAAATAAAAGGTAGTCAATGCTCAAGTTTCACACATTAGCATAGTAAGTAACAAATATATATACCTACTTTGTCGCTATTGATATCCTACTCTGATGCTTCAATTGCAGCCGTGTGATTAATTAACTACTTAGTGACAGTGGCGTAGCCAGAAATTTCATCAAGGATGTCCAAATTTTTAATAATATTTTTAAAAATAAAACAATAATTTAAATACCAAAACAATAATCAAGTTAAGCAATATTTAATTGATTATAAGAATATTTTTAATAGAATTACAAGTGTATAATTCAAAACTAACATAAAAAAATAAATTACTATTGAAAACATGATTCAAAAATATTTTTACAATTGTACTCAACGAGGTTTCATATCCTAAAATGTTTTTAGAATAGACTCATTAGAAATACTACGAAATAATTTCTTTTCTACATTAGACACTATACAACTTTATAAAAACTCATCATCCCTTCGGTTTCGTAAGTCATTTTTAATATACTTCATTATCGAGAAATCTCTTTCGACGGTTGCAGTAGCAACTGGCAAAAGCAAAACAAATTGGTTATTTATTTATAAAATAGAAGAACGAGAAGAAAAAAAGGAGAGAATTATTGAGATTCTATTCTTCATAATATAGTGATATAATTTGGATAATTGCTTCTTATATTTATAGAGAAAGAAAACCTTATGCCATAAGAATTTTTTTTTAAAAAAAATTATGGAAATCTTATTCTATAAGGAAAATGTATTAAAGTGTAAGGAAATAATTCAATTCTAATTGAAAACATCCACAAAAAAAAGTATCAAGTTTTAGGAAATCTTATTTGATAGTAAAAAGATATTAAAATTTAAGGAAACAATTAAATTTTAATTGGAAAAAAATAATTTGTGTTAGAGAGGATTTGATCTTGGGTCAAGGAGGGATTCATGACACAATTATCCAACAAGCAACTAAATGTTTATGCTAAAATTATGCATGTATTTTTTAATAATTAAATTCGAAAAGTAAAAAATAACTACAAAAATTGAAATGCACGACGAGGAATCAAACCCGGACATACTATAGGGATTTCATCAGTCATTGCCAACTCGACTGCGTCTTGTTTAGTTATTTTAGGGGGTCCAACTTTTATATATAAAAATATTGAATCAAAATTTCACGTGTATATATAGCGTTTTTTTTTCCCGACGAATTGGACACCCTGGAGACAACGTGGCTCCGCCCCTGCTCAGTGATGATACATCATTCTCTAGAAGGTTATATAGTGTGCAGATATGTTACGAATATTTGTTTATTCTTTTTTCCATTTATAATTTAGTAAGTTTGTTATAAAATAACTAGTAGATTAATTACAAGTGTCTATATATGTTAATTTTGCTTTCGCTATATTCAGTCTAAGTCTTTTCATTTACCACTTCATTCAAACAACAAACCATGTGGTTGTTGTTTATGCATTTAATAACACACAAATTACCACGAAAAAAATGAAAAGGAATAGAAAATTAAAATTGAAACTCAATCAACTTGCACCCTTTGGTGCAACAAATGTATGTAAGGATGTCATTTCATTGAGTTTTTGGCCAAAATCATCCTTAAACAATACCTCAAACTCAAACTACATCCTTAAAGTATCATTCTTACGATGAAACATCCTTAAAGCATTTTAAAGTAAACAATATTCATCCTTCTACTTGAATATATCATAAAACTAATTGATATATCCCACAAAAATTAAGCCGTCCCTTCCTAATTATTATTCATAGATATGCCAAGAATATTATAGTGAACTTCTTCGTAATTGAGTTACGAATCATACAAAATCTTTTAATATAATCCTTTTTCTCATTTATTTTTCATGTAATTTTAATTAAAAATATTATTAGTTTAAGTATGTTTCTTCTCAATTGAATATGCTAGAAGCGACATTTGTTGAAGACTTCCGCTTCTAATACTGTAGAATGAAACTCAAGTACGATGAATAATCAATATTTTGGTCACTTCAGAATTAGATTGACCCACAAATCTGTTAATTTAATTGGTTAAGAAAAAGGTAAAAATAATTACTCCAACCTCTTTTCGTTACGATAAAGGATTATCATGTACGCTCACACCTTCCAATCATTTTTAGGTTCCATAAGCAACAGTGTCTAAGATTTTTTTATATTTTTCAAGAAATTTTTGTAGAAAGAAATGAAATTATGCAGAATAACTTTTGTTGAATGTGGCGTTAACTGTTCATGTTTACATAAGATCCCTTAGTTTTTGGACAATATCTAATAAAAGGATGAAATTTGCTCTTTTACAAATACTCAACGGATGTTTTCATCTAAAAATGGTACTTTAAGGATGTAGTTTAAGTTTGTGGTTTAGTTAAAGGATGTTTTCTGTTAAAACCGATACTTTAAGAATGTAGTTTAATTTTAAGGTATAGTTGAATGATGTTTTTGGCCAAAAACTCCATTTTATTTATCCATTATTTTTATAAGGACACCAGACGTTATTTCAGAAAACAAGAAAGACAATTATAAAAATATAATAACTCACTGTTCTATCATCAATGTTTTTCTATTTAAGTGATTTCATACCACTATCCTCAAAGCAGATCTGAATATTTTAGGAATATCATACAAAAAATTACTAAACAAAACACATCATAAATTAAAAGACGTTTTTCATCTAATTTAACTGTTAACAACTTTTCATTTGAAAAATCGGCATTCATATAGTGAGATTGACAAAATAATTAACCTTACAAAAAATTAAAGACATTCATGTCAAACACGATAATTCGTACAATTTTTACATATAAAAAAGTTAATAAATCTTAATCTTCTACCTAATTTTTATTTCAAGAGATTTCGCATCCCACCACTACCTATTTTAACCATTTTTGATTAATTAGCGGAATGCTTGAAAACATGAAGGTGGACTTGAATGGTACAAATTGTTTTCTCTTCTATGTCTTGTGATGTTGCATGTGTGTATTAATCATTGAACATCGTGATGAGACATATGTTGAGTTATGATGCTGAAGTCTTTGTAGGGAGTAATATTATACTGATGTCTTTGTGAGGGAGTTATACTATGCTAAGGTCTTTGCCGCAAGTGTTATTTTGCCGATGTCTTTACCAACAAGTGTTAATATGGGGGGGGGGTCTTTGACGGTGAGTGTCATTATATTGAGATCTTTTCCGGAGAGTCGTTTTGTGATGGGGTCTTTGCCGGTGAATGTTAAAATGGATGGGAAATGGTTCGACCTAGTGGTGATCATTGTTAGTCGATACTCTTGATGCTTATGTGTTACTTACTTGTGGATTATGATTTACATATATGTTATGTGTTACTGAACAACTTGTCATTGATATTTTGTTATTTTATTTGTTAGTTGTTGAACATGAATATTGGGATTGTGATCAGTGTACCGTACAACTGCTAGGTTGGGCTGATATCTGTGCATGTTATAGTTTGAGAAGGTTTGGTTGAGGTATAGGGGTTTCTTTTTGTATCTAGTTGCTTTGTTTAGTAGGTTTCTTGTTGGTACCATGTTGTTGGTGCTCACATATGATTCTACACTTGTGTAGGTATTGAGTCTGATCTCTTTCTCCTTATTTTGATCTCCGGGCTCGTCAACACTTAAAGATATAGCTGCTTTTCATTTACTGGACCCTCTTTTTCCATTTCTTAAACCTCGTTCAATTAGAGAAAAATCTTGAGACATGTATTTATTCCTTCATTCCGCACGTATGTATCAGTGGCTTGTACATGTGACAACCATATTTTGGCGGTTCTAAAAGAAGAATAAATTTTTCGCTTTATCTTGTTCTTGTTTTTATGATTTACATGTTTCTTTCATTTCCGTTAGGTTGAGGATAACTTGTCTTGGTGGGAAAAGACTAGTTACATCACATATATGTTTTGGTCGTGATACAATATTGGATGGATCTACCCAATACTCTCCTTGGACACCACACAACCTAAAAATACCACATAACTAAGGCAAAACTCACATGTTGAGAACTTGGCATAAAACTTCTCTTCCCTCAAATGTTAATTATGATCTGTCTCTTTTTTTGAGTACAACTAAGATATCCTCAACACAAGCCATCACAAACGAATCCAGATGATATTGGAACACACTGTTTATCAGTATCATGAATTCTATAGGGGCATTAGTCAAACCAAAAGATATCAAAAGAAATAGATATGATCATAACAGTCCTAAAAGGTCTCTTAGATAAAACCTTATCATAGACTAGCTCCTTATACCATGTGTGAGAAAACCTTCACTATCCATGATGTTTTGGTAATAGTTTTTATCCTTTGACTCAATTAAGTGAGAATACATTTAAAACTAAGAACCCTTATTATGTGAGGAGACCTTTCACATCATGCTAATTTGTGTTTGTGAGAATATCCTTTGAGTAACACAACAACATCATCATCATTGGAACTTTACTCTATAAGCACCCTTAAAACAATGGCATACACTTCATAAGAACATGCAATAGTCCATAATTTACCACTTGAGGAAAAAAGGCCGTTTTCAACCATCATTACTAATTTATATAGGCTATATATGGATTTCATCATAACTTCATGTAAAGCTAGAAATATATGCTTAATTTAATAAAAAATTCTATCACATTTAAAATCCGACATCACATGATTCATAACTTGAAAGCATTGGGGTTTAAATTTTTTATGGGAAAATAATCTTAAAATCATAGTAATTTATAAATTCATACTTAAATTGAACATAATTCAATCACTTAAATAAACTTTAACAGAACCCATGATAATTGAAGAAAACCCTAACAAATTGCGTATTTCTACCTTTTGATATTGGAAAATTTGAGAACTCCATGGATGAAAACATTGATAACTTAACATTAAAGCCCAAAGAAATTGAAGTATGGAAGCTTGGCCTTGAACCATAGATTGAATCTCCTCCTTCTTCTTCTTTAAGATTCAAGAGAGAGTATTATTTGAGAGAAAGAACTTTTGGGGATTGTTTTTGTGTTATGCAAATAATTTCTTATTGGGGATTGTTTTTGTGTTATGTAAACAATTTCTTAAACATATTAGTTTTGGGGTTAAAATATCATATATAGGGGTCAAACACTTAGGCAAAATGACATGGCCTTCATCCACTATGATAAGAAAAGATCAATTAATCCTTAACATACAGTGCACTACTACTTGACCATGAAAGGATCCAAGAGTCGCGGTTTCTACCACACGATGGGGTTCTATCACTGGTTCTTGGACGAGTGGCTATGGTGTCACCCCTTTCTCCCACTTAGACTATCTTAGGATCCACGAACTTCCCTCATCTATGGTTTCCTTCACGAGCCGTCACGTGGCTCTTAGAGAGGGTCCTTGTTTGGGGCAGTGTAGCCCAGATGTTGCCTATCCCTCCATAAACTTCACCGTGACTCATGGTGGTCGTGTGAGGTGAGGTAGTGCTTGGTTAAGTCTACCCAAGATTCCTCCCTTTTTGTTGTTGACCTCTCACTTATCCTTAGTTTAGACTACTAGATTTTGGGGTGTTTTATTATATCCCTCTTGGGAAAATTCATCCTCGCGTGAGATTCTTGACACCTTTCTAATGGAAAAGTCTCAAAACTAGAAACCCACAGTGCATGCAACTCATCAAAATGCATACCACAAGGAGGAAACATTAACTCCAAGCTAAACATACTCAATGTGCCATAAGTAAATAGGAACTATACCTAACAAACCAATATGTATGAAATTTTAAACAAGGAGGAACTTCATTATACAAGCTAAAAGCATTCTCAACACAATTACTGGGAGCCTACATGCAATTCATACTCAAAAGCATATCTAAAGAATGTTGATCATATCATCTCCTAGAGTCTATAGGAAATTCATAGTCAATGCATAATTACATGAGGAAAATCAATAATGTAAACTAATTTTCTTCAAAACACAAGTTTTTCAAGAACATGCATAACATAAGGAAATCAAGAAACACATAAAACACATGACTCCATAACATAGTACAAGCCAAGAGGAACTCATTACCTCAAGCTAGAGTTTAAGTAGAAGGAAAAATATATGGATATCGGGACATCATATCAGCCTTGGCCTCTAAGTAGCACCCTCCACAATATTATTGTCATCATAGAACTTTAACGGAGGAAACTTGTTTGTTTCTCAACTTCTAAACTTCCTCTCCAAAATCTGAACTAGAACTTTCTCATATGAAAGGTTTTTTTTACCTCCAACCATATCATATAGTTGATTATTGTTGTATTTGATTGGAAGATATGGCATCATTATTTGTATAGTGTTCATGTAGATGTATTCAGTGTTTGTAAGCATTCAACATGTATTTACTCAAAAAGATCTCAATCTCAGACAAATGAGGTAGTTAGAATTAGTCAACGATTATGACATGAGTATTCTTTACCACCCATGTAAGGTTACTGTTGTTTCTGATGCCTTGAGCTGGTTGTCTATGGGTAGTACCTCCCACTTTCAGAAAGATAAGAAAGAACTAGCAAAGGATATGCACAGATCTTCATTAGTATCATAAGTAAAAGAGAAGTAGGAACAAGACCTAATTTTTCTTGAATTAAAGGAAAATGTTCATAAGCAAAAAGTAATGGCGTTTGAACAAGGGATGATGGTGTATTGAGTAATCACGTTAGATTGTGTGTATTGTACCGTGGTTTCATAGTGCTTTAAATACATTTTGCTTAAGAGTTGTGTGTGTCTAGAGACTTTTTGTAGCAGTTTTAACATTTTTTTATATTTGTTTTGCAGGAAAGATGTCCTTTATAAAAATGCAGAAGTCAAATGGAAAATAGTGCAAAAAGACGACCTACGAATGCGATCGACGAGCCATCGTTCAATCGACTTTCCGTAGGTGGTGACCGTTGATTGCATTTCAGACTGATGGAGAAACTCGGGTAAATCTGACCAAGTGTGGAACTATGAAAGGGATAGACGGTCCATCGATTGATTGGCGGACCGTACTGACAGACCATTTATTTGATTAGAGATAGTTCTAGTATCCAAAGAGTAGAGAAATTATAAGGATGGAGCGACAGAGGGCATCGGCCAACTGTAGGTGTGTTGACAAAACGTATTGTTGGTCCGTCGATTGTTTCTAAGAGTGTGCCATCTGAAGGAGAGAAATATATTCTAAGTCTAGACCGATGGAGGCAGTCGACCGACCTTCGTTCCATCGACGGTCTGTCAGTAGGGTTATCGATCAGTGCCACATTTTTTGACAAACTTTCCTTATTTCATTTCCTTTTAATTTAGGACAATGTTTCATATAAATAGGGATTAAAAACATCGTTTTGGGGGTTAGACATTGTTTGTATTGTTCTAGTTTTGT